>JAVIAB010000092.1:60531125-61041125 GCA_032433765.1 Megaustenia siamemsis | reverse complement strand
TGAACATAATAATAAATTAACAAGACTGAATTATAAACATAACAATACATTAACAAGACTGAATTATGAACATAATAATAAATTAACAAGACCGAATTATGAACATAATAATAAATTAAGAAGACTGAATTATGAACATAATAATAAATTAACAAGACCGAATTATGAACATAACAATAAATTAACAAGACCGAATTATGAAAATAATAATAAATTAACAACACTGAATTATAAACATAACAATACATTAACAAGACTGAATTATGAACATAATAATAAATTAACAAGACCGAATTATGAACATAACAATAAATTAACAAGACTGAATTATGAACATAATAATAAATTAACAAGGCTGAATTATGAACATAATAATAAATTAACAAGACTGAATTATGAACAAACTTGTAATATTCCGGATGGATCTTGTGAATTTCCCCACCTTCTCCTCCTTATTTTAATTCACATTGATCTTTTGATACCTCTTCCTTGTTGCCATTCTTTTTTCAATTTACCTCCTCCCTCTTTCATAAAAGAAGGAAGTGTGTTTGCACCCTATTTACTATGTATTATATATAATCATCATCATCATCATTGAGTGCCGACTCCGCAACGAAGGTTGGCTACCATGGATGCCATTCCACTCTGTTTCTTACATTGATGGTGCAGTTGTCATAAATTGACTTGTCCATCTTTTGATGTTACTCGTCCATGTTAGTCTTGGTCTGCCTCTGCATCTTTTACCTTGTATTTTCCCTTCCAATATTACTTTTAGTAGGCTGTTGTGTCTTTTAATGCGCCCCAAAAATTGCATTTGTCTTGTCTTAATTGTATTTAATAATACATAAATGTTATTATATTGGGAACTTCCGAGGCGATAATAGGCCCTATTATCGCCTCGGAAGTTCCCAATATAATAATATTTATGTATTATTATTTGTATCCAGTATATAACCACTGGAAACTACTATTCGTGCTGTTTCGTCCAATAAATGTTTGTCTGCAACACAAGTATTCAGTCCTACTGGGAGATACTTGCATTAATAGGAAAGTACAGATATACAATTTATTTCCGATCTGTGATCGTAACCCTATGCTATAGTCATGGGAACGCCTTTGTGTAAAACACTGCTTACAATAGCCAATTTTTTTAGTTGGCTGCGTGGCAGTGTGCCACGCTTCTCGTGGCAAGGCGCCGTGCCACTAAATACGGGTTCGATCCCGCTTCGGACCATATATTGTTCTTTGTTTTTTTCTGTTGTTGTTTGTCTGTCATTATTTCCAAGTGCTAACACATACTTCTTCGTTCTATTATTCCTTAATTGTATTTAGTAGCTCTCTTTTTATTTTTAGTTGTTTTTTTTAAACTTCATCATTTGTGTTCTTTTCTTTCCATCCAATTCTACCAATTCTTCTATAAATCCACATATCAAAGGCTTCAATTCTCTGTTCTGTTCTCTTGTCTAATGTCCATGTTTCTGCACCATGTAGGAATATTGAGAAGATGTAACATTTTGCTATTCTTAGTTTCAGCCCTACTGTTATTTGTTTTGTTGTTAGTATATTTTTCATGACATTAAAATTACTTTTGGCCATACCTATTCTTTTGTTTATTTCAATTTTATATTTTCCATCATTGGTTATAGTATGTCCCAGGTAGTTGTAGCTCTGAACTATCTCCAGATGTATTCCCTCCACTGTGATATTTACTTGTAGGTCTTGAGAATTTTCTTTGTTTATGATCATAGTTTTAGTCTTTTTGATAGTCCATACTTTTTACTTGTTATGTTTATCACATTAAGCAATTGTTGTAGGTCTTTAGGATTTTCTGCTAGTAGAACAGTATCATCAACATATCTTAGGTTATTGATTATCTTTCCATTAATGTATAAATTATATATAAAGAAAGAGAAAAACAGACTGAAGACAATGAAAAAAGGGAGATATGAGAAGGAAGGAAGGAAAAAGTGAAGTATGGAAGGAAGGAAGAGAGGTAGGGAATGAGGGAGGGAGTAAGGCAGGGAGGGAGAAAGAGAAGGAAGGTAGGTGGGAATGGAGAAAGGAAGGGAGGAAGAGAGTGACGCAAGAAAAATGGTATTGAGGAAGGGAGGGAGGGAGGAAGGGAGAATGCAAGGAAGGAAAGCAGGAAAAGAGAGGGGAGAGAAAGGAAGGAAGGAGGGAGGGAGGACGGGAGGGAGGGAGAGAGGGAGCGAGGGAGGGAGGGAGGGAGGGAGGGCTGCCACGTTAGTATACACTTGTTCAAACTAATCAGCTTTGTATTAAATGTTTTCTCATATTCTTCTCGTTGTAGAAACTTCACATTCTTCCATAGCCACAAATACGGTAACTGTTATACCTTCAACTCGAAATTTGATAACAGCCCAAATCTTACCACGAGATTTGCTGGCCCTGAAAATGGTCAGTTACCCAACCCATTATTGTTTATGCTACACATGTATCATTAATCATACTGACTGTTACTATTTTTTTTGCGGCGCTGTACTTCACAATATTAGTGTAATATTATGTACTATGACTCACTAAATGCTGAACAATTCTCTAGCGTTAGGTTTCATTTTTCCTAATTTGCCGCTTAGAACATCATTAATGCCTTTGATGAAGTTTACTGTATAATTGCAATATTTGTATTTCTGTAAAACACTTTCGAGTTTTTTCACAGTTTATTTTAACGCAATTAATATACCAAACCCAACACATGTTTGTTCTTCAGTTTTATTTTATATTTTAACGGAATTAAGCAGGCTTCAGAAAGTACAGACTACTGACTCGTACATCATTTTTGTACACTCATGTGTAATAAAATAGTGTTTGGAAAGGCGAGAAAAATTCAGTTACATTATTTTGGTTTGTCGAAAGATCTTTTCGATAGATTATTAATTGACATCTTTTAAAAAATATTGAGCACACACGAAATTTCAACAAAATAATCATTACCCTTAAACTGTTGTAATTTCTTATCATCATCAAGTACCAAGCCTGCTGGCGTAGGTGATCATGTCTCTCCACAACTTTCGATCACGACAGCTATTTATCATTTCTGTTGTTGACCTTCTGCCATTCTCTTAAGCCGTCTGGTATCTTTTCTCTATGCTTCCCTCTATCTCTTCGTCCCTCAATTTTTTCAGTTGTTACAATATATTCCAGCTGTTCTCTTCTCATTACATAGCCCAAAAAAATGATTTTTTGTTTCTTCCTAATATTGGAAATTAGCTCTCTTTTTGCTTTGGCAAATTGTAATAATTTCCTATAAATTGAGTGAAAAAAAGTCGAAGAAAGTTTTGGCAAAACAAAATCAACAATCGAAAAATGCTAAAGAGATGCAACCAAGAGGAGAACGAACATGCAAACGATGAAGAGTGGTCCAATGGACTTCAGAGGGAGGGCGAGAGATAGGCCAAGAAGAAGTGGTAGATATTCCAAGTCTAGCATGATGCAGGAGCTACAGAGATTAGTGCTTTGTGCACACCGTGAGCTGGGTGTTTTATCAGATGGTGTTTCTATGTTCAGATTGATTAGGATGAATGATGATACCGTATCATATCGATCGGGCAGTTCAGTTGCGTTCACTGTCAATGCTAATATTCCTTATGTCTTTTGACGTGTGCTCTGTTTGCTACTATGGGGACTGCAGCAGCCTTTTTTTTCGTTTGAATATTTGATGAAATGTTAATTCTGATGATTCCACTGGCACGGGCGGTTGAGTAATTATGGATTTTCATTCGTTTGCAGTGATACCGGGACCTTCGAATTACTACAACTATAACTAAGCTGGTAGAGAACGGCGAAGTTAGAAATAAAAAAAGTATGGGCCAAATATTGGGCACATTGAGATAATGTCGTCTGTCCGAGCTAATCGGAGGAACTTTTCTGATGTCTTTACAGCCAAAATGCCTTTCGACTAAGACCAAACGCCTTTAGCGGTCTGCTTTCTGCCGGAAATGAATATGAAGGCGAAATAATTTTACATGACATTAATCCAAAATGGTTTTAGAATTTCACTTATTGATGTTTTTTGTCTTAAAACTAACATTTTTGTACCCGTACAATGTCCACTATCATTGAAATATCTTTCCTAATCGCACTGGAAGTCCTCAGCATAAGGCGAAAAGTCCGTACTAGCAACCATCAAGACCTCATGAATTTTTCTTTCTGTTTTTAACTCTTTAGAAAGATAAATATGTTTTTCAGTATTACAACTTCTGTATCTGTAAGACATTTCCATTCGTATTAGTAACCTGTATTTGTCTAAATAAAAAAAAAACATTTTTTTTTTCATTTTCCTCATTTATGCAAACCATGGTTTGTTGTCTTACTAAAGACACTATAGTACATATTTCGCAATATGTTATATTGACTTTTCCTACACAAAATTGATTGCATATTATATTGAGGTGCACTATATGTGTGTGTTTTCTTGCATGATGGCGTTAGATGACAATTAATATCAATTATTAATAAAAATCATTTGATGTACAATTTCAATCATTTTCACATGCATCATTTTACATTTCACACACAAAATAATTTTCACTGAAGTTCTGTCTGAATTTTAAAATGTCTTTTGAAGTAATGTTGGCTAGTTCTTCTTTATTGAGGGCTAAGACTAGAACTATTCGTGGATCAAGACAATTACGTGGCAAATTTGGCTCCTGACGCAGGAATTAGAGTTCTGGTTCACAAGAAAGGTTCGATGCCGTTTCCTGAAGATGAGGGCATATCGGTCATGACTGGTCGGTCTACTTCTATTGGAATCAAACAGGTAGCGTCCACCTTGAACATTTGTTTTTCATGTAAACTGTTCTAACCAACTTAATTGAATAATATATACAGATCTGAACTTTTAGCGTTTATCCCGCGAAGTGATAAATAATGAATTTCTGTTCCTCACATTTATCATTTGTTTCTTGCGAGCAGTAATATATATATTTCTTGGTTGCAACTGGCAAAGCATAGACAAAGAGAGAAAATGCTTAATGGCTTGGTGTCGTGGCATGGAAAATAGTCAGCGACGACACGTTGCGCGGTGAATAGAAGATTGTGGATGGACATGATCGCCTACACAACCGGTATAGCACATGATGATGATATATGCCATTCTCTTTTCTAAACATTTCTCCTTCTTCCTCCTTTCACATGTCCATGTAGAACAGTCTTTTTTAGGTGAGATGATAGGGATATGTGGCCAAACCATTATATTTTATGTTTCTAACTTTCCTACTCTCTACATGTTTTTGTTTCTGTTATTATTAATATCTTAACCTGTCTCTTCTGCACATATGCCCCATAAATCTTGACTACTTTTTCCTAAATTATTTTATAATATATCTATCTTTTCACAACCACCACTTTTTGCATCTCCTATTTTGATTGTTTGACTGTCAACGGTATCGCTAACATCTTCCTAATTTTTTTCAGAACATCATTTATGTATTAAAGTAGTTTAAATTAGTGTCATCTAAAATGTCCACTTATGTTTAGGTGTTTATGTTAATAACGTTGTGCTACCAATGCCAGACCTGGACCCTAGATGCAAGAACAATAAAAAAAAATAATCTCTACAGAGATGAAATGAGTTAAATGAATGACAGGAAACAGTCTGAGAGATAAGATCAGAAATGAAAAACTGAGAAAAAAGCCAGGAATAGCCCCCGCCATAGAATATATAAGGAAACAACAGATAAAATGGTTTGACCACGTGACAAGACAGAAAGAACAAAATATAACACAACGAGCCTTCAACAAACGTTGTGAGAACACCAGACCCAAGGGTCGACCACGAAAAACATGGATTAAAATATTAGAAGCACTAGGAAATATAACAGCAGCAGAGGCGAACAGAAGAGCAAAAGACCGCAAATTATATCTCCCCTCGACGCTGAAAGGCAGATGAGGAAGGGAAGAAGAAGAAGATATTTATGTGATTCTTTCTGAACAATCCTTCCATGCACTTTGTGTTTTGACATTAATTACAGCATGTAAGTTTGTGTACAAGATATTGGTTGCTATGGTGGTAAAGATCTTAGACTCAATCATAAAGAAAACTGAAGTGATGATCATATCGAAGAAACAACATCATAAAAATAAGCGGGACATATCAGAAACACGCGTAGAGCCTCAAATTCTTGGACTCAATAGTGACAGACAGATGCACCGCAGAAACAAAAAGAAAACAGAAGTGATGATTATATCAAAGAAACAACATCATAAAAATAAATAGGAAAGGCCAACATAGCATTTCGGAAATTGAAAAGCGTCGCGTGCGACAAGTGAGAAAGAGAGTCCATCGGTGCTATATAGAGATAATTCTGACCTATTGGAGCGAAGCATGGACAGTCATACATGACTGATAAATACATGAAATGACGGTTAGAGACCATATATATATATATATGGGTTATTCTCAGAAGAACGTTGAGAGTTCCCTAGGTAGCATTAAAGACCAACGAGGAAATTCTCAAAGTGGCCAGCACAAAAAGAGAGCTTTAAACAATATCAGAGGAAAAAAATGACACTTTTTGGGTACATCATGAGAAGAGAAAAGTTGGAATACTTGGTTACAACTGGAAAAATACATAGAAAGGGAGATCCCGGACAAATAAAGAGAGAAGATATGAGTGTGCTGGGTGCAGTGGCACGGTAATTAGCCAATAAAATTGATGAGATGCACTGAGGACATAGAGTTATGAAAGGACATGATCGCCTACGGCAAACGGTACGACAGCTGATAATAATGGTTTAAAGTATAAACTTTTCGAACAAAATGTTCCCTTTAGCGTAGTAACAGCATTACTTTGTGTATAAAGAGGCAATACCCGTCTAATTTAATTAGAGGAAATAAAAGTAGATAATTGTCTTGCTAAAAAAAAAGAAAAAAAGTGCACACAGTTTGTTATTTCGGTCTTCCCGATACACTGACAGAATAACGATATCCGGTGCATGTGCTTACTTCCGAGACAGTGCTAATGTACAGCACTGTATAGAGATATTAAGAGGAGAAAGGGCAGCGGATTAAAAAAAGATGAAAATGATGGATAGTTTGGGCTTTGAACATTGTTCAATAGATTTTACCGCTGAGGGGAATTGAGGATCTTCCTCGGTTTGCATCACTTTGAACCGAAAATGCAGACAATACAATTGTGTGATAGTGGAGGCTGAGGTGCATGCCTCAATCTATGAGAATTCACCAGAGGGTGCGGCTGTCATCTACATCCATGGATCTGTTGTTTGACACGGTCGGAGCATAAGACCCACACGATTGAAGCCAAGGAAGAACAGTAGAGGAGGAGAACGATGCATGACGATCATGGTAGTGGTGACTAAAGCAATGGTCTGGATAGAAATACAAGCTTTTTCTGATGTATGTTTTCTGAGTGAATCGATGAGCATGCTCGAAAGGGGCCGGGCTTAAAAATAGTGGTTGTAATGACTAACAAATCTAGTACTGACTGGGATCTGTTTTATTTTCAGTCTGGCTGAAACGGCTGTTGTATATGGCAGGATGAATCGACCGGGATGACATTCTGGTTATCCTGAGCGAGGTAGGGCAAACTAATAATTCAATCAATGATCATGAATCTACAATCATGTTCAGATTGCAGAAACAAAAGATCAAAGTTGGAGATTTCTAAAAGTTGCTCTTTTTGGGGAAACCCAGAAAAGAAAAAAAATACACTGATCTGATGTCGACAGAATCCACCCACTGAAAGACATGACGGTTGGATCTGAGCGCCCATGCACGTTTTCGAAGATGCATACCGGATGACACATTGACTAAACTGAACCTCTCTCGATTCCTTTCGTTTCCACATCAAATTAACACCATAGACCTATTTATTTTCGGTGGGTTGCACGTGCTCAAAACCTGATGTTCTCAATAAGCAACTTAATATATAGTCTGTCATGTCCTCTGCGTCGTCATAATATTGTCATAATATCGAAAGAATAGATCCATTAAACGTTTTCGAAGTTTGAGTGAAAGCTAATTTAAATAGATAAAAATTAGAACCAGTGTTAAAACATTGATCGTTTTTTACGCTCTTTTCAGATCACCTTCACTAGACTGCCTCCACCTCATGGATCATGTGGTGACACCGGCAAGATCACCGATTACTACAGAACATACCTGGGTACAGACTACAGCAAGCTGGGTTGTCTTAAGTCCTGCTACCAGGACACAGTTATCGACTACTGCGGGTGTGCTGTCCCCTTCTACTATGTTGCAGACAACGCAACAGTTTGCAACATGACAGACGAGCACATTGGTAATCATTTGTCTTTCACAAAGTAATTTGCATCTGGTTAACAAGTACTGCATGTGTGTTACTGTGGTTTAGCAAGCGGGGCTATAAACCATGTCCTTCAAGATTAACTTCAGCATGCAAAGATGAGAATTGAAATGTAGTCAGAGATCTTGACACCCTGAAACAGGCACCAAATAATTTGAACTCTTATATTTGAGTGATGACAAGAAAAGAGGAATGTGTATGTTTGTACTTAGGTCTGTTGCAATATTAATTGCAACGGCAGTGCAACAAATCTCGTAGCAATGACAAAAATACACTGACATATGGATACAATCACAATAATGAGATGGGTTAAGTGATCGTTTAATAGAGAGGAGAAATAACAGCCAAAAGCAGTAAAGAATGGAAATTAACATACAGAAAATATATGAAAGAAGTTGTACCTGCATAGTCAGTTTGTTATGACAGTCTGCTACTAATAGGATGGAGTAATATTGTGATCAACTATTTTGCTGAACAAATGTGATATCGACTTTGCTAACTAACCATAAGTAACATGACATACTTTAATTTAATAATTTAGAGTGTTACTTTCATTCATTGATTAAACATAACAATGTATGTTAAAACGTTCTTAACAGAGATTTGATGTAATATATCATAAATCGGTGCATTAATTTTAAATAGGAAGATTTGAATTTTCTTTCGCAAAAAATTAAACGATAATAAGATAATTAAATAATTACAGTTCTTGTATAAATTATGTACAAAATACCCTGAATGATACGAAAGAAAATGAATGTTGATTCCACGTGCCTAGATTTTGTGAAGAAAATACATTAATACCCGTTCAACATGTTCTATAGCTCGTTTTAAATCACTTGCCCAACTTCAAAACGCTATTGCTCAGAAACCGTTTGTTAAATCCTGTTGAAATTTTCCAAATGTTATTAGAATGCAAAAGACCCTTTAAATGTATATTTAACAAATATCTTGCAGCTGCAGTTTTCTTAAAGCGGCGAATTTCTTTGATGTTTGTCAAAATTGTAAATTGTGAACCCCTAAATAATAGAAGACATTATATATGGACAAAATAAATCAGGAAACAACCAACAACAAGGACAAATCAAATAATAACATAGAGGTAGAACACTCCAACATCAATGAGCTACTCTTCGCAGATGACCAATGCCTAATATACGAGGATGAAAACCTGCTACAACAGCATTTAACATCTCTAGATAAAAGCTGCACAAACTACAGTATGAAAATTAACACAGCAAAAACCGAGGCTATAAGAATAAGCAAATTAAGACACCCATTAAACATCAAGATCAAAGACAAAGATATAAAACAAGTAGAGGAATTCAAGTATTTAGGCACAATGTTCACAGAAGATGGAAAATTAGACAGAGAAATTGACATGAGAATACAAAAAGCAAATGCTGTCACATACCAGCTTTCACCATTGTTAAGACATCCAAACATTTCTATGCAAGCTAAACAAAAAATGATAAATAGCATCTTCAAACCAACTTTGTGCTATGAAAGTCAAACATGGACCCTTTCTAAATCACATTTAAGAAAGATCAATACATGTGAGATGCGATGCTTGAGAAAAGTAACAAACAACACAAGAAGAGATAGAATACCAAATGAAACCATAAGAAAAATGGTAGGAACAAAACCCTGCCAAGAATATATAGAACAACAACAACTTAAATGGTTTGGCCACCTGGTCAGAATGAATCCTCACCAATCACCATCAAGGGCGTTCTTCTCGAGAATGCATGGAAAAAGACCAAGAGGAAGACCCAGAAGAAGATGGATAGATGCAGTGACAGAGACATGTAACAACAAAGGAAAATCACTAATTCAGACAATTCGAGCAGCACAAGAACGACAAATGATATAAACCACGACACCTTTTAGGTATCAGTGAAAGAGAAAAGAAGAAGAGGAAGAAATAATAGAAATTACCGTAGTTGCTGGTCTATGATTAATTTTCACTAGGTAAAGGCGTGGCCGTAATGGGGAAATAACTGAATAAGGAAAAACACCAGGAGAATTATTGTCTGCTCAGTTCGAGGACGGACGATAATATCAAAGTATACCTGTATGTCCAATTTTCATAGTTGTGTGGTCCTGAAAAGGACCGTTTGTTGAACTAATTTAAGGTAATATAGGGGCCAACATTGTGGGGGCTATATACTTTCATTCTGAATCAGACGAGTCTTAAAGATTAATAACTGTTTGGGGTTGAACATTCCACAAACCATCATTTTTCCAATATTCCTCTTCCTGTTTTAAGACGTGGTCTTCACATTTAGCCCAATAATCTTTGTCTATATTTAATAAAGCGAGATTAGCAAGAGTCTTTACATCGTATATTTTGAATGTTGTATTTTCATCTGCCACTTGTCCTTTTAATTTTGCCCAGATTAGTTCTATTGGATTTAAATGAGCATGGTAAGGTGGCAGCCTCAAACTTATATGACCGTGCTCTTGGATAATCTTATCTATTTGAAAAATCTTTGTCCTTTGTTTTTGCTTTACTAGAGATAGTAATTCAGGTTTTAAGTACATGTTATTAAATTGTATGTGCTCCTTTGTGAGCCATATCTTAATAGCATCTTTTGTACTGGATGACGTCGGGAATTTATCTTCAAGTGAAACAATGTTGTGGTACGCTGTATTGTCCATTATTAGGCAAGATGGTCGATCTAGTGATGGGAGAACAGAATTTTCAATCCAATGTCTAAATATGTGACCATTCATCTCAGAGTGATAATCCCGATTGTCTATGGATTTTGAAAGAAAAATGAGCTCTGCATTCTGTATTAGTCCATGTTGTCGACTACCTGCATGAGCAATTATCAAGCGCTGTCCTTTGCTGCTAGGTATTAATCTCTTAATCTTTCCATCTGATGACTGCCATTCCCTTTGGTTAGTGTGGTGAGCATTGATCCATGTTTCATCCAAGTACACAATATCATAACCTTGCTTGCGCACCTCTTTTACTTCACGTATGTACTTGCTTCTCATGACTACTATATGTGGATTCTCACAGATGATGTTTCGTCCAATGGAATACTTTCTGAATGTAAAGCCTGCAGCTCTCACATTCCTCCATAATGTAGACTTTGATATTTCAATACTGTTGTTCTTTTTCAGCGAAATTTTAAATTTTCTTATTGTAACAGTTTCATTCATACCCAACATTTTGCGAATTTCACTTCTAATAAGTTCACTGTCGAAATTATCCAACATTTTTGCTCTTCCTTGTGATTTTGTATATTTTGAACATTGACGGTCACGTGCTTGAATCCAACGATTAAATGACCGTTTAGATAAATCCAAAAAGTGTCTTGTCCTATTCTGAGGGTTTTCTAAAGAATTAAATAATCTTCCTCGTTTAGCCTCTTTGCAAAAATAGTCAGACATTTTTATTGCGATGTTTTGTAAACTGCAGAATTTCATTTTAAGACTCATGATAAATGTTATTGTTCCACGTCTACACCTATGAATGAACGGAAATGGAACACACAATTTCTCGTGTTTTTTACAAGCGTCTAATTGTGTCAAACAAACCACGGCGAAAGCGTGCAAATACGTCAATTCTACCGTGTATGGATTTGTACTCGCTATTTTTAGTTTAAATACTGTAAACATTAAGTTTTGACTACATCAATGGGTCGTTATAAATTTATATAAATCAAATAAGCAACAATAATAACCAAATGTTTTTTTAAATGAAATTAATTCCCTGTTGGGTTTTAATCATTATAACTTTACATGCAAATTTTGAATATAATACCACAAGCGGTTAAAAAGCTATCGATTTTAAAAGTTGGGCACGAGTTATGAAACAAGCTATAATTGACAACCAATCAGTGCATGTAAAAAATTGAAGATAAAATATGTTTTTCCTTATGTACATTTTCAGATGACTGCGTCACTAAAGTACCGGAACGTGCTGCTACAGAATATGAGGATTGCGACAAACTGTGTTCTGTCCCTTGCTTGTGAGTTCTTTACTGACATAATTATAAAAAAACACACTTTCACCACAAACAAATAAAACTGTAATAATGACAACACTAATACTGATCACCAGGTATATAAATGGTCGAATAACGAGTACTAGCACGACCGTCCCTAACACCAGACAACAAGGAGTACCATTATGACTGTTGCTAATACCAGAGAACAAGAGGCACTAGTATCACTGTCCCTAATACCAGACAACAAGAGGCACTAGCACGACCGTCCCTAACACCAGACAACAAGGAGTACAGTATGAGTGTTGCTAATACCAGACAACAAGAGGCACTAGTATGACTGTCCCTAATACCAGACAACAAGAGGCACTAGTATCACTGTCCCTAATACCAGACAACAAGAGGCACTAGTATGACTGTCCCTAATACCAGACAACAAGAGGCACTAGTATGACTGTCCCTAATACCAGACAACAAGAGGCACTAGTATGACTGTCGCTAATACCAGACAACAAAAGGCACTAGTATGACTGTCTCTAATACCAGACAACAAGAGGCACTAGTATGACTGTCTCTAATACCAGACAACAAGAGGCACTAGTATCACTGTCCCTAATACCAGACAACAAGAGGCACTAGTATGACTGTCCCTAATACCAGACAACAAAAGGCACTAGTATAACTGTCTCTAATACCAGACAACAAAAGGCACTAGTATGACTGTCTCTAATACCAGACAACAAGAGGCACTAGTATGACTGTCTCTAATACCAGACAACAAGAGGCACTAGTATCACTGTCTCTAATACCAGACAACAAGAGGCACTAGTATGACTGTCTCTAATACCAGACAACAAAAGGCACTAGTATGACTGTCTCTAATACCAGACAACAAAAGGCACTAGTATGACTGTCTCTAATACCAGACAACAAAAGGCACTAGTATGACTGTCTCTAATACCAGACAACAAGAGGCACTAGTATCACTGTCCCTAATACCAGACAACAAAAGGCACTAGTATGACTGTCTCTAATACCAGACAACAAGAGGCACTAGTATCACTGTCCCTAATACCAGACAACAAAAGGCACTAGTATAACTGTCTCTAATACCAGACAACAAAAGGCATTAGTATGACTGTCTCTAATACCAGACAACAAAAGGCACTAGTATGACTGTCTCTAATACCAGACAACAAGAGGCACTAGTATCACTGTCCCTAATACCAGACAACAAGAGGCACTAGTATGACTGTCCCTAATATCAGACAACAAGAAGTACTAGTTATGAAGTTATGAATGGCAAGATTGCCTTAGAGATTTTCTAGCTGTTTCAAGATACTCTCAATATTTAGAATTTTGATCCACACTGCATAGCCATTGTTACTTATCCTCCACAGCTGAAAGAAGACAAAAGTTTAAATTGTTTTCTAATTGTCATTGACTACGTAAATATTAAATACTTTATGGTCATCACCTAGTTTGAGTTTTGATGTTTACATAACGTTTGCTCTCATTTTGCACTAAGGTCTCAGAAACACAGTTAAATGTGTTTGGTTAAAATATTCGAGGCTGTTTATGAAACGCTGTTATTACTATATCTAATCTAAGAGAACGATATATATATATATATATATATATATATATATATATATATATATATATATATATGTAATTTGAGAAAGTTATGTTACTTTTTTCATGATTACATCTTAAATGAAACTGAAATACATCACATCAGCTGAGCTATACATGTACTGTCAGTCGTTGTCCAAGCCAACAAAGTCGTTACCAGAAATGATTGAGCCTGACATTTTTACGGCCTGACCGACCAACTTTTCTATACCTGACCCATGGATGTTTGAGAGATGTAGAAAGTGGAGGGTAGACACTGTTTTATAAAGACACAGTCACATATTTTGTGAACGGTTCAAAGAATTTCGAATGTCAAAGGGCACTAGACTAAAAATTAAGAGGGCAAAAAAAAGGGGGGGGGGAGGTAAAGGATGAGAATGGAGGGAGTGAAATTGAAAAAAGTGAAAGACAATTAAATAGAAATATATCCTTTTATTACTAAACGTTTGTTGATGTTTGGTGCAATATTTTTCCTGTATCCGGTTGTTGTGTTAACCAAAATGTGCAAATTTGAGATGTGTGTTCTTTTTTTCTGTATACAACTTAGATGTCTGTCAATGTAGAAGCCTACAATTGCCATCAATGTTTGTACGTGTCTGTGAGCATTAATAATAACAAGTTATATTGTTCTCAACACACAGGGAAAACAAGTACGAAATGTTCGTCTCTACAGCGAGATGGCCATCAGATAACTACCAAGTAAGTATAACAGGCTCGTTACAAACTCTACAGCGCACTTCATTTCTCACATAGAGTATTACTGCTCTTTATAGTTTTATACTTCTCCATCATTTTTCTTCACCATTTTTGACAATAGAAACAAGAAAAAGAGTTCTTATATGTTATGTAGAGCCAGTCTTAACATACGGATGTGAATCATGGACAATAGGACAACAGACAAGAAAATCACTGGAGTCTGTAGAAATGTGGTTTTACATAACAATGTTGAGAATACCATGGATAGCTAAGAAGAGTAATGAAAACGTTCTGAAAGAGGCCAAAGCAAAAAGAAAGAGAGCTAACCTCCAATATTAGGAAGAAACAATCATAATTTTTTGGTTATGTAATGAGAAGAGAACGAACTGAATATATTGTAACAACTGGAAAAATTGAGGGACGAAGAGATAGAGGGAAGCAAAGAGAGAAAATACTAGACAGCTTAAGAGAATGGCTTGGCAGAAGGTCAACAACAGACATGATAAAGAACTGTCGAGATCAAAAGTTGTGGAGAGACATGATCACCTACGCCAGTAGGCCAGGTACTTGATGATGATGATGACTTCTCCATCGCAGCATACTTCTCCTAATAAACACACTCTCATTTAAATTACTGGCATGTATCTGTACAGTTGCCTTGGATATATATATATATATATATATATATATATATATATCTTCTTCTTCTCCTTCTTTCCTTCTTCATCTGCCTTTCAGCGTCGATCGAGGGGAGATATAATTTGCAGGCTTTTGCTCTTCTGTTCTCCTCTGCTTTTGTTATGTTTCCTTCCTAGTGCTTCTAATATTCCATCGACCCATCTTTTTCGTGGTCGACCCTTGGGTCTGATGTTCTCACAA
Organism: Megaustenia siamemsis; assembly: GCA_032433765.1. Classification (NCBI taxonomy): domain Eukaryota; kingdom Metazoa; phylum Mollusca; class Gastropoda; order Stylommatophora; family Ariophantidae; genus Megaustenia; species Megaustenia siamemsis. The sequence continues at coordinate 61,025,650 of JAVIAB010000092.1, read as the reverse complement.
CGTTTGTTGAAGGCTCGTTGTGTTGTGTTTTGATCTTTCTGCCTTGTCACGTGGCCAAACAATTTTATTTGTTGCTTCTTTATATATTCTATGTCGAAGACTATTTCTAGTTTTTTTTCTCAGTTCTTTATTTATGATCTTACCTCTCATACAGTTTCATGTAATTCGTCTAAAATTTCAGTAGAGGTTTTTTTCTTCATTGTTTTTGCATCGAGGGTTCAGGTCTGGCACTTGTAGCACAACGTTAGGATGAAGACTGTATTGTATAGTGCTCGTTTTGCCTCCAGAGTTATTTCCTTGTTGGACAATAGTTGTGATAACTGTCCAATGATTAGACAAGCTTTATTTTTCCTTGATTCCATCTCTGCTGTTTGTGAATTATCGTTTGTCACTAAACTTCCTAGGTACTTGAATTTCTCTACTTGTCTTAGTTGCCTGCCTTCTATAGTTATGTTGATATTCTGTTTTTTTTTGGCGACATTCATAACTTCTGTTTTGTTGATGTTGATTTTCATGTTGTATTTTGTGCCTGAGATGTTGAGTTTGTTTAAGTGTTCTTGTAGGTCTTCTATTGTTTCATGTATTAGTGGCTGATCGTCTGGAAATAAAAGCTTGTTGATCTCCTCTGTCTCTGATGGGTTGGCTAGCTTGCATATATGGTCCATGTATGTAATAGACAGTAGGGAGGATAGTACGCACCCTTGTCTTACACCTGATCTAACTTTGAAGTGGTCTGTGTAGCCTGTTGCTGTTCTTACTGTGCAGATGCTGTTGACGTAGAGACTTTAGATTAGGTTGGTTAAATGTTGGTTTACTCCGTATGTTGTTAGTATCTCCCAAAGTTGTTCTGTGTTTACTCTGTCGAATGCCTTTTCCTGGTCAATGAAAGCTATGTATACATTTTGATAGTGTTCTGTCGTTTTTTTTCTGCAAACTGTTATAATGTGAATAGAGCGTCAGTGCATTCTATGTTTTTTTCGGAACCCCATTTGAGAATAGCTTAACTGTAGTTCTATTATTGGTCTCAGCTTTTTTTGCCACAATTTTGGCGTACAGCTTTCCTACATGACTGAGAAGAGATATATACCTCTATATTGACTGAAGTCTCTTTTGCTACCTTTCTTTTTCCATATTGGTACGATGATTGCCTGTTTCCAGTCTTCTGGGGCTTTTTGTTGATGCCATGCTGCATTAAATATTCTGTACAGCCATGTCACTCCCGTTTCTCTTGCTACTGCTATTATTTCTATTGGTATGTTATCTATCCCCGGTGCTTTATTTCTTGGTGCATATTTGATTAATTCCTCGATTTCCTATTTCATGATGTTGGGTTCAGTATTTGTGCGTTCTTGCGTGGTTTGTGTTGTCATATTGGCAGTTGTTGTCATGTTTAACAGGTCTTCAAAATATTCTTTCCATCTCTGTTGCATATGTTGATTTTTTATATTGGCTGTCAGTCTTTGTCATTTATGTGCTCTCAATTATCATGGTATTCTTTTCTCGCTCTTGTGGCTTTTACTGCTTTGAAGATATCTCTTGTGGCTGTCTTGAAGTCCCTGCTCATATTTTGTCCGAATTCTGTCCAATTCTTTTGCTTAGCTCCTTTGATCAAAACTTTTTTTCGAACTAAGGCATATTTTTCATAAATTTCTTGATTCTTATTCTCTCTCCAATTTTTTAACAGTTTCATCTTTTCTTTAATTGCTTCTCTGATTGCTTCGTTCCACCACGGGGTGCTCTTTTTCCCTTCTGTTGCCTTTAGCTTCGTTCCACATACTCTTTTAGAAAGCTTGGTTTCTGTTTCCTTAAATTGTTTCTACTCTTCTTCGTTAGGGAGTTTCTTGAATTTCTCTGTTAGTTTTTCTTCTAGGGTTTTCCTTGATTCTTGATCTTTTAATTGTTTTATTTTTATTGTCTGTTCATTTTGCTACATTTGTTTGTTTTCATATATTCTCTTTATGTTTGGCTGTCTGAGTGCGATCAACATCATTTTATGGTACGTGTCATCAGTGATATTTGGAATTGCTTTTCTGTCGGTCACTCTTTTCTTGTTCTGTTTTCTCGTTACTATGAAATCTATATGACGTCTGCATGTTGTGTCCATTTGTACCAGTTGTATAATTGCGACTCTCTGTGTTTGAAGAATGTGTAGGTGATAAATAAATATTTCCAGCAGTCTTCTTCCATTTTCGTTTATTTCAGCCGTTTTATCGCCAAAGGTTCCTAAGATATCACTGCTCTCACAGTTGCGTTTCACAAGCCTTCCATTAAAAATTTCCATCACTAACATGTCGTCACTTTTGTCAATCAAGTTAATAATTTAATTCAATGTGTCATATACATTTTCGCTTTTTCATTGTTGCATAGGTTTGTAGTAAAAATGTTGTTACCCGTAAAGTAATCATAATTTTTTTAACTTGTAAAGTTATTACTTCTCGTAATTACCAGTTACATAATTCCCATGCTCAATATATGCAATCACAAGTCTATAGAAACGGGGATGACTAGCAGACGATGACAATGGATAGATTCTGAGCTTAGAAGGGATGCATAAACAATCACAGTCCAGTCATGCTTTGGAATTTGCGATGAAAACAAGAGAAGTAGAGAAACGTCTTCTTAAAGAAGGGTGAAAAGGGAGAATAGTTAATGGCTGACATGGGGCACTATGCAAAGGATGTCGATGTTTACGACTTTGTCATTCTCAATAGCGTAAAGATTAAACTTCTGGCTAATTTCCAGATATGTTCTCAGGTAATATAATACCATTATTTGTATGCCTTGCCAAGTGTCATGATGACTGGATATTTTATAATCGTATATACAATTTGCTACTCTCTTTTCCTTTTGATTACTATATAGTTGACGAAACTAATTTTTATTTTTCTCAGTATTTATTATCCACAACCTGCCTATTTATTTTCAATAGTTCTTACCAAGAATGTTAGCCTATCACACTTTTATTTGTCTTGTCCAGTAGAACGGGTATTGAAGAATCTAGTCTGAATTTTTAATTGAGTTGTTCTGACAACAATATAGCAAGAAGACCTATTTTCGGTGAGTGAAACGTCGAGAATCTACTGGAAACTTCTTGCAAATTAATATTCATGTCTGAGTATTTTATGTTTTGTTTAAGTACGTCACGTTTTTGAAGACGCCATGTGGTAACGGAAGAGTACGTCCTGGTTCTAGGGATTGACCATTCTGCTACTTGAGATTAAACGGTCACTCAAAGCTATGAGCCTCATTGCAGGACCTGAATATTAACAAATAAGTTGTTACTCCCACGACCATAAGCACTATTTATCACATGAGCTACAACGATCTGAATTTATATTCTACCCTGGGAGTAATCACGTTTAAAAGCCGACTCTGGTGTATGCACCATCCAGCTCACAATGCCAAAGTCGCTTTTTCTTTCCTGGATTACAATTAGTCTGACATGCCACATGCTAATGTGTTAACATTAATTAATGTAGGTATTGGTGTGCTGCCTACTCTTGTACCAGGAAGAACATTACAAACATCAAGATGAAGCTAAATGTGTCTTGCTGTTACTTTATGAAATTGTCAGTGTGTAAGTGTGTCACGCACTAGATATTATTCAGAACAAAATTGTTGCCAGGTTTGTTAGCTCATCAATCATTTCCTACAATCTTCATGTCTATATAGTTAAAATGCCTCATGTAGTTCCATGTCCAAATGACGTATTTTCAGATCTTTCTAGAAAAAAGACTGAGTCAGACAAATTCAAAGTACACAAATAAAAATGACACGTGAGTATTTATTTTTTTTTAATTGTCCAATTACGAGGAATCATATTATACACTTTTAAATACGTGTTCTGAGATTATTAAAACATAGATAAAACTTTTGATAATATTTATAACTAAAAGACTAATAAACATCGTCTGTTTGTCACAATAGCCCCAAGACTTTTTTGTTGTGAATTGTTTTAACTTAAATAATCAGTATACACTATTTCAGTTTTAAACTAGTCATTAAAAAAAAAACTAGTAGAATTCATCTTGTTAAGACTAATAAGACACTTACATAAGTTGATAAAGCACTTTCATGAGTCTTAAGGAGTGTTCTTAGTTCAGTAAAGCATATGGAAAGGTCGTGAGAAATGTTCGTGGTCTAAAAATATATTAAACAGATAGTGAGAATTGTTATATATCTCCAAGAACTGTAGGAAATGTTTATTTTTCAATCAGTTATTTTCTTTGCGTCTGTTAGAAAGTATTAATGAAAAAGTATGTACATGTTATAGTAATTCTTTTCATTAAAATAATAATTGTCTTTCTTCAATGGTATGCACTTTGTCGATTTAGTTATCATACTGAACCTCCCTTTGAACTGTCTTTCTAATTTTTTGTAACAGAGTTACGCACCAAGGTTAATTGGCTAGAAAAGCCATCAAGTTGGACATATAAGCGAACCACTCAAAGACTAGGGAAGTGTAAAAGTAACTAGCACGAAACATTACGAAAGTATAATGGTCAAGTAGGAAAGGATATAAAATGACTAGAGTAGTTTTTATGTATGGCTTTATCTTGCAGAACGAGCAGACGTGTTTTAAGAAGATAGAATGTGTGATTGGAGATGGACAAGATCAGGAGTTAAGTTAGATAGGTCTTCAAACCGTAGGTCACTAGATTCACTATTTCTGTAAATCATCGACCTAGCATTCTATATCAGGCGTTTCTCAATATTCATTATTGTGTGCACCAATGCACCTTCATCTGTAACAGTTATGAAGATTTATCTTGTTTATTTTTATTTATATTATATTCAGTCACATCACATTGATCACAATGTAGTCAGAACAATCATCTAGACTATTCAGCCATAATTATCAACCACGTATATTGATCTTTTACTTGGCACGTGATACATAATAGTGGTAGCACTTATCTTAGAATTACTGTCATTTGGAAAGAAAAGTAGATAAGAGAAAGAGTGTATGTGTCTATGTGCCCTATGGGCCGACTACGGCTCGAAAGGTCAATAGATAAATAGATAGACCCCTTAATATTTCTGACCTATTATCGTTTGCTAATCTGTCACGCAATTCCCGTGCTTTGTGTAGTTTCTCCGTACATTTTTGCACGATGTTTGAACGACAAGCAAATTTGCGATGATTATAAACAGCTTCCGTTTCTAATCATTAGCGTTGTATAAATCGCTGGGTGTTCTAGGCATTTATTGAAATGAGTGTTATTATTAACATTCGAATTGTGTTACGCCTATGCCGGAATAGGCCAATTGCTTACAATACGGTAAACAATTTTCTTCAACCACACAATAAATGCATCTGTCGAAAAAATCAAAGGAATTGGCCGTTGCAGGTGAATGACACTATCTGGAATATTGCATTTTAGAAAGCTTTTGGGACATTGAAAGAACAAGACCACATGTAAAAAATCATGGTTATGTGTGTAAAGGTTATGGAGATATTTGAAGTTAAGCGTGGACAAACCTTTTTGAGACGGACAATAACTATTGTCGTACTGTAATTCTATACCACCGTTATAAGCTGTTAAGAAATCGGTACCGACTGAGTTACTTGCCCCATGCTTTAATTCACAGATACTGTTACACATCAGACCGATAGTTTTAGCGAGGTGATACAACTTTAAATAGGCAGTGTCTCAATCCACCCACCCCAATCCAGTAGTTACATACCCTCATTGGTGTCATGTTTATGGAAGCGACCTTGTTTTAAATGGTGGCCTTCCATTCTTATGAACACGCCTGCCAGCTCAACTTCCTCTGTTCTATTTCATCTTTGTCTAGTGTCCAGTAAAACCTTCCTCCACAGTAACAATTTGTTAGGAAACATTTCTTGTGTAGAAGGGGATATATGATACCTGAAAATATAAGATTAAACTCCATGGAAGTAAGAGTTCTTGATCATGTTTAACATTGAGATGAGAGTGTAACAATAAACTTAGGGAATGCGCTCTAGTATTTGGGTATATAGTGCCACAGGCTCTACACTCCTACTACCTGCTTGGATCAAATAGTAAGATCTGTCAGCTACACACATCATTCTGGAGAGCCAGCGAGGGCTCATGAATGATTTTAAAAAAGTTATGAATATAATTCCAAGTATGGCAGGGATTTTACTTCCTGATTATTGAAATTACACACAGTAACATACTACATAATAACACAGAGAAGACACACCGGGTAAAAAAAAATAATACAGGAAAGCATGATTTCTGAACGACGCATCATAATGAGACCAAGAAGAAGATGGTTTCAAAACACCAAGGGACCTTGACATGATAACAGAAGAAGAACGTTATGTAAAGAACATGCGACCTAATGATGATGACAGCGATAGACACCCTATTGTTTTTCACAGGAGTTTGAGAGTGATTACAGAGAAATAGACTACTTACTTTGTCAAATCTTCAATAACTATTAAGTACATTAGGAATAAGAATGGAGATATTTATTACCGACTTTAAAAAATTAATAGCCGCTATAGTTCAGTGGTTAGTGAACTGGACTACAAAGGACAAGAGGTAGGGCTCGATCCCAAACGACGGTTTCTGTTCACCCAGCCTTTAATAGGTACCTGATTTTTTTTCCTGGGAAATTATAGCGGCACGGGCGTAATACCGACCACATTACCCCAAAAATCATGTGCCGAAGGTCTGTAAAATTTATGGTCACTAACACCATATTCCCTAATCTTGGCGTGACGGGGGTACTTTACTTTCACTTTTTACTAAAAAAAAATAATCGAAAGTTTAACATGAATACGTTACTCACAGGACGTAAGTCGAAATTGTAGTAACAATATGTGAATCTAATTAGATTTTCTAATTTGCACGTACACATCAATTATTGTGTAGCAATGTTTTCCCATACTAGAATAACAAAAGCACACGTTGATAAAGGTAACTATTGACACATTTCAGTAACAATGAGTTCACCAAACTACAAATCTATTTTCAAGATCTTATCTACGAGAAGATGGACCAGGATAAGTCGTACGAGGTGAATGCCTATGTCATCTTTCAGTCTGTATGATATTAATAACTATTAAAATATGGTTAATATTGTGTTCTATTTCTTGAAGATGCTGGAGGATTTTTATGGATCTGGATAATAATTGTAGCAAGCAGTGTGCGGTTGCCACTAAGTATTTGGGTTAATGTTTTGATTTGAAGAAGTAAAAAAAAATCATTGGAATTGCCTTAATTTTTTGGGAGAAGGGCAGTGTTTTAGCCCAAAGAAAGTCAGATATCGCAATAATAAATGAATATACACTCGTAAACGATATATAAAAGAGATGTAACTGCTTCAGTTTTAAAACAGAAGTAAACTCTTCAACATGGGAATCGCTTAGATTGCTAATGTATTCGATTTCAGAGCATGCTGTTGTTCAGTGATTTTGGTGGCCAGTTAGGACTATGGTTGGGCTTGTCAGCCGTTACGCTTGGAGAAATTTGCAGCTTCCTGTTTGGTATTGGGAGATCACTTTGGTACAGATATTCTTGCAAGAAAACCGGCCATGTAAGATTGTTTAAACTTGTAAAATCTAGACAATCAGTAGTTAATTTGGTTTTTCTTAAATGTTATTTTAGTTATTATTTATTATTAAAGGATAAATCACCGATGCCAATATAGAGCAATTTCTAACCTCTGGAAGCGAATCATCTACAGTGGATAAACAAATGAAAAGACTGTTAGACGCCACAGAGATGGCATTTCTCACAAGAATGTTAACATTTTCTTCAAAGCTAAAAAGACCAACGAGGAAATTCTCAATGACGCCAACACAAAAAAGAAGCTACTAAACAAAACATCGGAAAGAATCAAAAGACATTTTTTGGGCACATCTTGAGAAGTGGAAAATTGTAAAATTTTGCAATAGCTTGTAAAATATAGGAAAATAGAGATCACGGACGAGAAATAGAGAAAATATTGTTGTCGTGGCACGGAAACAGGGAACAACAGAACTGATGCGATGAACTGATACGATGAACTGATGCGATGAACTGATGCGATGAACTGATGCGATGAACTGATACGATGAACTGATGCAATGAACTGATACGATGAACTGATGTAATGAACTGATGCGATGAACTGATGCGATGAACTGATGCGACGAACTGATGCGATGAACTGATGTAATGAACTGATGCGATGAACTGATGCGATGAACTGATGCGATGAACTGATGCGATGAACTGATGCGATGAACTGATGCGATGAACTGATGTAATGAACTGATGCGATGAACTGATGCGATGAACTGCGCATAGAAAATGTGAAAGGTATGGTTACATAGAGAGTCGCGATAGCTCAGTCGTTGGTGAACTGGACTACAAAGGACAAGAGGTAGGGTTCGATCCTAATCGACGGCTTCCGGTTCACCCAGCTTTTAATGAGTACCGGATTTTTTTCAGGAAGTAAAGTGGCACGGGCGTAATACCGACCACATTACCCCAAAAATCATGTGCCGAAGGTCTGTAAAATGTATGATCACTGACACCATATTCCCTATACGCCACTTGGCGTGACGGGGGTACTTTACTTTTTTTTTTACATGATTACATACTCAACCGCACATGATGATGATGAGTATTAAAGGGTGTTTTGCTCATTGTGTTTCCTCAAAATATAACTCGTATATCTTTGCTACAAAAGAATGTGAATGTTTCATAGTGAAAAGTTGACATGTGCGACGTAAGGAATGTTTCAAAGCCTCACTAAGGTGTCACTAATGTTGTAAGAGTGTTGATATTTAGGAAAGTATTGCATCCTGCAAATCACTCATTTCACTGTGAGACTGATAAAGTCACTGCATGTTAATAGAGAAGATAATAAATGATGTCATCTAGTTGCAAACACTGATGACGTCAATTCCAGTATAACTTTTGTTTTTCTCGATGTCCAAACAACTAACTCATTCAAGTTCACATTACATCACACATGGTACTGACGTCATCAGTCATCTCCAAACAATTCTAATGGAATGTGGTGACGGCGCAGTCTTCATCGTCACAGATGAACGAGCACCAACATTAGATGACTGATTATGACAATTAGCAAATCTATGACATTGAAACCGTGGAGGTAGGAAGGTCAACTGGCTCATGTAGTATTATTGGCAACACCAATGAAGGTGTCCTGACGTACTACATCATCCAAAAAGTGTGCCTGTGATGATGTACGTGTCGGCCATGGAGACATAGTCACCACTAACACCATATCTTTCCATTTCTTTATGAAGACGTGAGAAAAACCTTTATATCTATAATTACAATAATTGGGAGGTATGTTTACAAGACACTGACGTTTTGCTGTAAAAAACTGAAACAAAATATAAATACAAGTGTATCTAGAAATAAAAGAAGCTTATGTTTGAATATTTATCACATTATGTTTGTGTTAATTTGTTTCATACGATCCTCTTATTATTATTATCATTATTATTAGATTATTATTATTATTCTTTACTTCAATTCAGATTGCGAATGCCTTAACCCCAGGTATGTACATCAACCTAGCAACCCTACAGGAGATGTATGAAGACATGTCTCCACAACCAGCTGCTTACTCACCGACTGATATAACTTCCTTGCCAGGATCAACAGACACCTGACACCAACAGAAGCAAAATACATTTTTGTCACTCTACTTTCTATTTATCTAGACTAAGTGGCACATTTGATTTCATCTTACTAATTAAGTATTGGGAATAATAAATATATCAGTGATAATATTGTCTTATTGCATTGTGTACACTTTTAAGCGTAAACATAAATTGTTTCCAAAATCAGAACCATGGTTAAACATTGATACTAATAGATTTTATAGTTCGTATGTCCTAGAATGAGACTAGTTTTGTTTCATTGTTCGTATGATTGTTATGTACTGGGAACTCCATGCAAATGTTCAAGGATGATTTCAACAGTAACACAGATTTTATTCTTAAAAGGTTATTGTTAAAATGTTGAAAATGTGGTAGAGTATACTGTAATTATCTGTGAGAAGGCTGGATATTATAATTTAATTTTCTAAAGGACTGAGAGTAGGTTTCTTATTTTGTGTGTGTGCAAAGTTAACCATTGTGCTCTTATTTCATATATCTGCTCGTCACAAAGTACTTATACGTCCAATGTTTACAAGGAGTTAAGACATATCGTTTTTTGCTGGGAAATAAATAATTATAGTAAGATTTAACATGGTGACCTAGAATAGGTTTTATTTCCTGTCCTGAACACAACAGTTGGGATACCAGTTATCATGAGTAGCTGGTTCACAGAATTGTGCATTTGGTAACAAGATGAGAAAGCTACAGATAAACGATTCAGGTTACAACGCTTCACACTGAAGTGGCGTCACATGGTATACAATTATCCTAACATTTTCATAAACAATTAACGAATTTATTTCTTCTGGTTCCCTCAAATAAAAAAGACATATACCTGGATTATAACTTAGCATAGTTGACTTAAATTAGCTGAAACCATTGTCAGAGGTGACAATTTACAATTTAAAAAAAGTGATGTATGCAAGAATTAGAAGCTAACTTCATATGTATATAGACTTATCACATCTTTTAAGCATTATATTCTAGAAAGACATACAGTTCTGTGGAATATAATAGAGACTGCAGTAGGTAATAAACATGTTTTCGGTCGAGCGAAGATTACAAGAGAACAAGAAGAATTAGAAAAAAAAAAAGAAATAGCCTATCTTGATAAATAAAGATGTAAAAAAAGTGTGTCAATCTTCATCCCAACGTTGTGCTACCATTGCAGGACCTGGACGCTAGATGCAAGAGCAATAAGAATATTAGCCTCGACTGAGTTGAAATGTGTTAAACGAATGACAGGAAACAGCCTGAGAGACAAGATCAGAAATGAAGAACTGCGGAAAAAAAGCTAGGAATAGCCCCTTCCCTAGAACATATAAACAACAGATAAAATGGTTTGGCCACGAGACAAGGCAGAGTGATCAAAACACAACACAAAGGCCCTTCAATAAGCGTTGTGAGAACGCCAGACCCAAAGGTCGACCACGGAAAAGATTGATCGATGGAATATTAGAAACACTAGGAAACATAACAGCAACAGAGGCGAACAGAAGAGCAAAAGACTGCAAATTATATCTCCCCTCGACTCTGAAAGGCAAATGAGGATGGAAAGAAGAGGCAGAAGAAAGTGTGTGGTACATAATTCTTGGGAATGTAGAGTGAATAAAGTATGGTAGAAGCAGCATGAAAACTGCTTGACGTGTGTAAACATATAAAGGAAATATTAATGAAATAATCTCCCCTTAATAAGAATTAATTTATGTCGGAAAATTTCTAAAGAGAGACATAAATTAGTGTCAAGGCACTGAATTCTTCATACATGATAAGTAACTTTCAGCAAAATTTAAATAAAAACGTCACAACACCTAGCTGTGTTGAACAAGTAATATTTGCGCATATATTTACAAACTAATTACTGGTCTCCTCACATTTCATTTCCTGTTTACTGTCCCAATTAATCTCTGCGTTATCTTTAGTATCTCTCCTAATATTCTATCCCTCTTGCCACCCATATCTTCTCTCTCTCTCTCTCTCTCTCTCTCTCTCTCTCTCTCTTCATCTTTTTCACGTTTTCATTTGACATTATGGGGCACCTACCTTCTTTCTTCCTCGTGAGATCCCTTTATAATTTTTTACTGTGTGGCATCTTTTAGTCCTGTTAAATTCTAACTGTCCTATTGTCTATTTATCTAATAAAATAAACCTCTACATAAATCTTGGCTACCTTCTCTTTCCGCAATTTTTTTTACAGCAGTGTTATGTTTTCTGACTTAGATCGCTTTGTTTAATTTAAAATTTTGTTTGTTTTACCTGATGAAGGCTTTTGCCGAAACTTCGTACTGTCTCTTGTCTTTTTATTAGTTTAGCTGCTTAATGCCGTTTTATGTTTATTTCATATAAACCTTCTCTTAATGCCATCTTTATTGTAGTAAAAGTACGGCGGGAGAAAATCAATTGTAAACTCTATATATCTGCAAATATATTTTCCTTTGGAGAATTTATTATTTTTATTTCAACAGCTGTACTTCTGGAAGACATACATTCACAGACCCCCCTTCAATCATTACAATGCACTGAGCCATGAAGGATAACCGTCCTCTTATTATGCGGAATCAATAGCAAAACTTTAACTGCTTTAAAGCTGAAGAAAAAAAGTATTTTTTTTATGCATGTGGCCATTTAACATTTAACATCGATGACGAGCACGAGTGTGTCTAGAATAATTTAGTTCTGTAGAGAAAATTGATAAGATGGGTGGGAGAAATGTTTTGAGCTGTCGGTATGACATATGTCTAAATGCATTCTGACTTGTGTGAAACAATTTTTGTTGATAATCCTTTCTAAATATTTGATTCACTTTGTTCACCTGAAATTAGATGTTGTCGTTAGTAGTATACAAGGGTCCAACTGATAATCATTTAGGCGCTAAATTAACAAAGATATATAGTAGGCGCGCGGCGCGCCTAATGTACCGTAGGTGCAGGGGGAGTTAACCATGATAGCTCGTGTCGGGATGTTGACCTCTAGTCCCGGTGACCTCGGAAGTGACCTGTTTATGTCTGGTGTGCGCTGACTTTGGAGCGCTTGGTGTACTTGAGCGATAGTGATAGGTTAGTAGATTATACAGCATCAATGAAAAACGATCAATATAAAACAGAAGACAAAGATATATTTTATTCTTTTATTATCTCAATAGGTGCATAACATACAGTGGATATTATATAACATTACAAAAATATTCAGTACAGTGAGTCAATATATAGTACATGGATAACATTTAGTTATACCTATGTAGTTGGATGTCTGCTTAGCTATGTGGCGTCGATGAATCATAAGGGGTGAAACTGTTAGAGATTCCTGGTTAGGCTAAGCTGGTAGTGTTAAGAGTTAAATATCTAGAGGTGTAGTCGAGACGTTATCGTCAGCTACCTTTCTTTTTATATAGAAATAGGAAAGAGCATTTCTTGTTTGACTGTAGGAAAATGTGGAATTATTTAAGACTTTGAAACCTACATTTTTCCCACCCTTAGCCTTTTGCGTGGCGAGAACCTCTAAAAACATATCTTTATCTAATTTGTTGTGTTGCTTGCTTAGCCCTTTACAACTGATTTTATCGTAACCCCACTACAATGGTACGTCTTACTACATAAGCTAACAAGAGCTGTCCCTTCGTACTCTAGTTTAAAAAGCCCGGGCGTTCGTTTGGTGTATGCTTTAACACCCTTACAGGTTATACAATCTGTTTTGCTAGTATGTTCATCGCAGCAATGGGTGTATGGAGGTCGCCTAGTGTGTAATAAGGGCTGTATAGGGGTCGGCTAGTATGTCGTGATGGGTGTACGGAGGTCGTCTAGTGTGTCATATTGGGTGTATAGAGGTCGTCTTGTGTGTCATGATGGTTGTATAGGGGTCGTCTAGTGTGCCGTGATGGGTGTACGGAGGTCGTCTAGTGTGTCATATTGGGTGTATAGAGGGCGTTTAGTGTGTCATGATGGTTGTATAGGGATCGTCTAGTGTGTCATATTGGGTGTATAGAGGGCGTTTAGTGTGTCATGATGGTTGTATAGGGATCGTCTAGTGTGTCATGATGGTTGTATAGGGGTCGTCTAGTGTGCCGTGATGGGTCAATGGAGGTCGGCTAGTATGTCGTGATGGGTGTACGGAGGTCGTCTAGTGTGTCATATTGGGTGTATAGAGGGCGTTTAGTGTGTCATGATGGTTGTATAGGGGTCGTCTAGTGTGTCATGATGGTTGTATAGGGGTCGTCTAGTGTGCCATGATGGGTACATGGAGGTCGGCTAGTATGTCGTGATGGGTGTACGGAGGTCGTCTAGTGGGGTATGATGGTTGTATGGAGGTCGTCTAGTGTGTCATATCGGGTGTATAGAGGGCGTCTAGTGTGTCATGATGGGTGTATGTAGGTCGTTTAGTGTATCGTGAGGGGTGTATGGAGGTCGTCTACTGTGTCGTGAGGGGTGTATGGAGGTCATCTGGTGTGGTATGTGGGGTGTATGGAGGTCATCTAGTGTGATATAAGGCTGTATGCCGGGCGTCTAGTGTGACATGAGGGCTGTATACAGGTCGCCTAGTGTGGCATGAGGGCTGTATGGCGGTTGTCTGGTATATCATACCAATAAGAAAAATGAAGGAACATTACATTCAACATTACTTATCTTAACTACTTTACATCAATACAGTTGAATAACGTGTTATCGTTAAGTCTTACCATACTTTAAGAGAAAACATTCAAACTTACAGTATAAAATATAGTCTCAATCATCTACACTGAATATAACCTATTATCGATAACCCTTAACATACTTTAAGAGAAAACAAGCCAACTTACGGTGCAAAACTCCGCTAGACTGAAGTGTAGTATGACCTTCCTTGAATCAATCAAACTTATAACGCCGTCTAGTTTAAATATAGCCTGGTAAGAAATGAATAAATTAGCCAATCAGCGAGTGACTAGGCCAACATCGCTTGATATCGGGATTAACCAATCAGAAAAGAGTATTAACATAGGAGGCGGGGCGAAGAAACGGCTGACAGGTGGATTAACCAATCAGAGAAGTGCGTTAGCCCAAGCGTAGGTAGTGGCTGTCGGGTCAGCAGTGGGGGAAAAATGTTGGGTGGTGGGTTACTTGAACTCGTTTTGACCCCTGAGGCAATTCCAGAAGAGTTCTATGACCTCATTTTGACCGCTGAAGGCTTTAATACCAATGTTTTCCACTTCAACGAACGACATACATCATTAAAGGTGATTACTTCAGCTCTTAGACTTTGGAGTTCCATATCTTTAGCACTTCAACGAATAACAGACAACAGTAATGGTGAACCTTACAGATAAGAAAACTTAGTTCCAAACCCTAAAATTTCTACTCATAGTCACAAACTTTGATGCAAAACCCTAACAATTTAGTCCCAAAGTGATACTAGTTCGACACAAAAGTCGTAAATGTTATATACAAAGTCTAAAAGTTTGCCAAAAAGACAACCCAAACTCAAAATAGTTAGACACAAAACCCAACAATTTATAGGCAAAGTCCAAAAAGTTACTCCAAAAGACAACTAATGTAACTCTTAATCCCAAAATTTCGGCTCATATGCACAAAGTTGAACACGAACTCTACAAATTTAGTCCCAAAGTCGTAATTGTTAGACACGAAAGTCGTAAATGTTATATTCAAATCCAAAAGTTTGTTAAAAAGACAACCCAAACTCAAAATAGTTAGACACAAAACCCAACAATTTATAGGTAAAGTCCAAAAAGTTACTCCAAAAGACAACTAATGTAACACTTAACCCCAAAATTTCGTCTCATAACCAAACAGTTGAACTCAAAACCCTAAAAATTTAGTCCCAAAGTGATACTAGTTCGACACAAAAGTCGTAAATATTATATACAAAGTCTAAAAGTTTGTCAAAAAGACAACCCAAACTCAGAATAGTTAGACACAAAACCCAACAATTTATAGGCAAAGTCCAAAAAGTTACTCCAAAAGACAACTAATGTAACACTTAACCCCAAAATTTCGTCTCATAACCAAACAGTTGAACTCAAAACCCTAAAAATTTAGTCCCAAAGTGATACTAGTTCGACACAAAAGTCGTAAATGTTATATACAAAGGCCAAAACTTTGTCAAAAAGACAACCCAAACTCAGAATAGTTAGACACGAAAGTCATAAATGTTATATGCAAAGTCCAAAATTTTGTCAAAAAGACAACCCAAACTCAGAATATTTAGACACAAAAGACCAAATAGTTACATTCAAAGTCCAAAAGTTTGTCAAAAAGACAACCTTAACTCAAAATAGTTAGACACAAAACCCAACAATTTATATGCAAAGTCCAAAAAGTTACTCCAAAAGACAACTAATTTAACAACAAGCCCTAAAATTTCGTCTCATAACCAAAAAGTTGAACTCAAAACCCTAAAAAGTGTCCACTTATCAACCAAAGTCTTTAATACAGCTGAGAAAACCCTAATAAATAATTACAATTCACTAAAAATGTTGCACTTGATGATAGTTGCGACTGTGTCTAAATCATTATTGAAAATATTCATAGAACTCTAGTAAAATCCAAACACACTAAAACACCACATTGAAAGAATGAACTTAAAGTTCACGCCCCTGTCACAACTCTGCTAAGAAAAGTACTGCAAAGCATGAAAGTTATGTCCCCTGCTATAACTCTACTAAACGAAAGTATTACCAAACACGTAGGTTACACTCCTACCATAACCCACTAAGAAAAACAAGATTTTGCTTAAAATACCACATTTATGATTGTTACGCCCCTTGACCCTTTATGAGGGGACGCCCATGAAACTGTTAGAAATAGTAAATTTACACTCTAGGGTTACTCCAAACTTTATATTAAGCATCCCCATAGCAAAAATTTACTAAAAAACCACTTTTATGAGTGTTGCCCCCTTACCCATTTTTTGGCGGTTACGCCCATGAAACTGTTAAAAATAGTAAATTTAACATATAGACATACCCCAAACTTTATATTAAGCATCTCCGTATCAAGAATTCACTTAAAAACCACTTTGAAATTACTACCCCAGTACCCATTTTTGGCGGTTACGCCCATGAAACTGTTAAAAATAGTAAATTTAACACCTAGACATATCCCAAACTTTATATTAAGCATCCCCATATCAAGAAGTTACATAAAAACAACTTTTGAAATTACTACCCCTGTACCCATTTTTGGTGGTTACGCCCATGAAACTGTTAAAAATAGTAAATTTAACATCTAGACATACTCCAAACTTTATATTAAGCATCCCCATAACAAAAATTTACATAAAAAATCACTTTTGAAATTACTACCCCTGTACCCATTTTTGGTGGTTACGCCCATGAAACTGTTAAAAATAGTAAATTTAACATATAGACATACCCCAAACTTTATATTAAGCATCTCCGTATCAAGAATTCACTTAAAAACCACTTTTGAAATTACTACCCCAGTACCCATTTTTGGCGGTTACGCCCATGAAACTGTTAAAAATAGTAAATTTAACACCTAGACATATCCCAAACTTTATATTAAGCATCCCCATATCAAGAAGTTACATAAAAACAACTTTTGAAATTACTACCCCTGTACCCATTTTTGGTGGTTACGCCCATGAAACTGTTAAAAATAGTAAATTTAACATCTAGACATACTCCAAACTTTATATTAAGCATCCCCGTATCAAGAATTTACATAAAAACAACTTTTGAAATTACTACCCCTGTACCCATTTTTGACGGTTACGCCCATGAAACTGTTAGAAATAGTAAATTTACACTCTAGGGTTACTCCAAACTTTACATTAAACATCCCCGTAGCAAGAATTTACATAAAAACAACTTTTGAAATTACTACCCCAGTACCCATTTTTGGCGGTTACGCCCATGAAACTGTTAAAAATAGTCAATATAACACCTAGACATATCCCAAACTTTATATTAAACATCCCCATATCAAGAAGTTACATAAAAACAACTTTTGAAATTACTACCCCTGTACCCATTTTTGGCGGTTACGCCCATGAAATCGATAAAAAAAATTGAAGTTTAACCTATTGGCATACATCAAACATAATATGTGACACGCCCATGTATCAAATTTGCCTAAAAAATCAACCAAAAATTAGTAGTATACAATGTCAAATAGGATTAGACTCTCATATAAGGAAAAACGGCACCAAAAAATGTGCCTCGATCTGCGGGTAGACTATTTATATAAGGATTTATGTGCCGTCAGAGGCACTTTTGGGGTCCCTAATTGACATTGTATACTACTAATTTTTGGTTGATTTTTTAGGCAAATTTGATACATGGGCGTGTCACATATTATGTTTGATGTATGCCAATAGGTTAAACTTCAATTTTTTTTATCGATTTCATGGGCGTAACCGCCAAAAATGGGTACAGGGGTAGTAATTTCAAAAGTTGTTTTTATGTAACTTCTTGATATGGGGATGTTTAATATAAAGTTTGGGATATGTCTAGGTGTTATATTGACTATTTTTAACAGTTTCATGGGCGTAACCGCCAAAAATGGGTACTGGGGTAGTAATTTCAAAAGTTGTTTTTATGTAAATTCTTGCTACGGGGATGTTTAATGTAAAGTTTGGAGTAACCCTAGAGTGTAAATTTACTATTTCTAACAGTTTCATGGGCGTAACCGTCAAAAATGGGTACAGGGATAGTAATTTCAAAAGTTGTTTTTATGTAAATTCTTGATACGGGGATGCTTAATATAAAGTTTGGGATATGTCTAGGTGTTAAATTTACTATTTTTAACAGTTTCATGGGCGTAACCGCCAAAAATGGGTACTGGGGTAGTAATTTCAAAAGTGGTTTTTAAGTGAATTCTTGATACGGAGATGCTTAATATAAAGTTTGGGGTATGTCTATATGTTAAATTTACTATTTTTAACAGTTTCATGGGCGTAACCACCAAAAATGGGTACAGGGGTAGTAATTTCAAAAGTGATTTTTTATGTAAATTTTTGTTATGGGGATGCTTAATATAAAGTTTGGAGTATGTCTAGATGTTAAATTTACTATTTTTAACAGTTTCATGGGCGTAACCACCAAAAATGGGTACAGGGGTAGTAATTTCAAAAGTTGTTTTTATGTAACTTCTTGATATGGGGATGCTTAATATAAAGTTTGGGATATGTCTAGGTGTTAAATTTACTATTTTTAACAGTTTCATGGGCGTAACCGCCAAAAATGGGTACTGGGGTAGTAATTTCAAAAGTGGTTTTTAAGTGAATTCTTGATACGGAGATGCTTAATATAAAGTTTGGGGTATGTCTATATGTTAAATTTACTATTTTTAACAGTTTCATGGGCGTAACCGCCAAAAAATGGGTAAGGGGGCAACACTCATAAAAGTGGTTTTTTAGTAAATTTTTGCTATGGGGATGCTTAATATAAAGTTTGGAGTAACCCTAGAGTGTAAATTTACTATTTCTAACAGTTTCATGGGCGTCCCCTCATAAAGGGTCAAGGGGCGTAACAATCATAAATGTGGTATTTTAAGCAAAATCTTGTTTTTCTTAGTGGGTTATGGTAGGAGTGTAACCTACGTGTTTGGTAATACTTTCGTTTAGTAGAGTTATAGCAGGGGACATAACTTTCATGCTTTGCAGTACTTTTCTTAGCAGAGTTGTGACAGGGGCGTGAACTTTAAGTTCATTCTTTCAATGTGGTGTTTTAGTGTGTTTGGATTTTACTAGAGTTCTATGAATATTTTCAATAATGATTTAGACACAGTCGCAACTATCATCAAGTGCAACATTTTTAGTGAATTGTAATTATTTATTAGGGTTTTCTCAGCTGTATTAAAGACTTTGGTTGATAAGTGGACACTTTTTAGGGTTTTGAGTTCAACTTTTTGGTTATGAGACGAAATTTTAGGGCTTGTTGTTAAATTAGTTGTCTTTTGGAGTAACTTTTTGGACTTTGCATATAAATTGTTGGGTTTTGTGTCTAACTATTTTGAGTTAAGGTTGTCTTTTTGACAAACTTTTGGACTTTGAATGTAACTATTTGGTCTTTTGTGTCTAAATATTCTGAGTTTGGGTTGTCTTTTTGACAAAATTTTGGACTTTGCATATAACATTTATGACTTTCGCGTCTAACTATTCTGAGTTTGGGTTGTCTTTTTGACAAAGTTTTGGCCTTTGTATATCACATTTACGACTTTTGTGTCGAACTAGTATCACTTTGGGACTAAATTTTTAGGGTTTTGAGTTCAACTGTTTGGTTATGAGACGAAATTTTGGGGTTAAGTGTTACATTAGTTGTCTTTTGGAGTAACTTTTTGGACTTTGCCTATAAATTGTTGGGTTTTGTGTCTAACTATTCTGAGTTTGGGTTGTCTTTTTGACAAACTTTTAGACTTTGTATATAATATTTACGACTTTTGTGTCGAACTAGTATCACTTTGGGACTAAATTTTTAGGGTTTTGAGTTCAACTGTTTGGTTATGAGACGAAATTTTGGGGTTAAGTGTTACATTAGTTGTCTTTTGGAGTAACTTTTTGGACTTTACCTATAAATTGTTGGGTTTTGTGTCTAACTATTTTGAGTTTGGGTTGTCTTTTTAACAAACTTTTGGATTTGAATATAACATTTACGACTTTCGTGTCTAACAATTACGACTTTGGGACTAAATTTGTAGAGTTCGTGTTCAACTTTGTGCATATGAGCCGAAATTTTGGGATTAAGAGTTACATTAGTTGTCTTTTGGAGTAACTTTTTGGACTTTGCCTATAAATTGTTGGGTTTTGTGTCTAACTATTTTGAGTTTGGGTTGTCTTTTTGACAAACTTTTAGACTTTGTATATAACATTTACGACTTTTGTGTCGAACTAGTATCACTTTGGGACTAAATTGTTAGGGTTTTGCATCAAAGTTTGTGACTATGAGTAGAAATTTTAGGGTTTGGAACTAAGTTTTCTTATCTGTAAGGTTCACCATTACTGTTGTCTGTTATTCGTTGAAGTGCTAAAGATATGGAACTCCAAAGTCTAAGAGCTGAAGTAATCACCTTTAATGATGTATGTCGTTCGTTGAAGTGGAAAACATTGGTATTAAAGCCTTCAGCGGTCAAAATGAGGTCATAGAACTCTTCTGGAATTGCCTCAGGGGTCAAAACGAGTTCAAGTAACCCACCACCCAACATTTTTCCCCCACTGCTGACCCGACAGCCACTACCTACGCTTGGGCTAACGCACTTCTCTGATTGGTTAATCCACCTGTCAGCCGTTTCTTCGCCCCGCCTCCTATGTTAATACTCTTTTCTGATTGGTTAATCCCGATATCAAGCGATGTTGGCCTAGTCACTCGCTGATTGGCTAATTTATTCATTTCTTACCAGGCTATATTTAAACTAGACGGCGTTATAAGTTTGATTGATTCAAGGAAGGTCATACTACACTTCAGTCTAGCGGAGTTTTGCACCGTAAGTTGGCTTGTTTTCTCTTAAAGTATGTTAAGGGTTATCGATAATAGGTTATATTCAGTGTAGATGATTGAGACTATATTTTATACTGTAAGTTTGAATGTTTTCTCTTAAAGTATGGTAAGACTTAACGATAACACGTTATTCAACTGTATTGATGTAAAGTAGTTAAGATAAGTAATGTTGAATGTAATGTTCCTTCATTTTTCTTATTGGTATGTATGATATACCAGACAACCGCCATACAGCCCTCATGCCACACTAGGCGACCTGTATACAGCCCTCATGTCACACTAGACGCCCGGCATACAGCCTTATATCACACTAGATGACCTCCATACACCCCACATACCACACCAGATGACCTCCATACACCCCTCACGACACAGTAGACGACCTCCATACACCCCTCACGATACACTAAACGACCTACATACACCCATCATGACACACTAGACGCCCTCTATACACCCGATATGACACACTAGACGACCTCCATACAACCATCATACCCCACTAGACGACCTCCGTACACCCATCACGACATACTAGCCGACCTCCATGTACCCATCATGGCACACTAGACGACCCCTATACAACCATCATGACACACTAGACGACCCCTATACAACCATCATGACACACTAAACGCCCTCTATACACCCAATATGACACACTAGACGACCTCCGTACACCCATCACGACATACTAGCCGACCTCCATTGACCCATCACGGCACACTAGACGACCCCTATACAACCATCATGACACACTAGACGATCCCTATACAATCATCATGACACACTAAACGCCCTCTATACACCCAATATGACACACTAGACGATCCCTATACAACCATCATGACACACTAAACGCCCTCTATACACCCAATATGACACACTAGACGACCTCCGTACACCCATCACGGCACACTAGACGACCCCTATACAACCATCATGACACACAAGACGACCCCTATACAACCATCATGACACACTAGACGACCCCTATACAACCATCATGACACACTAAACGCCCTCTATACACCCAATATGACACACTAGACGACCTCCGTACACCCATCACGACATACTAGCCGACCCCTATACAGCCCTTATTACACACTAGGCGACCTCCATACACCCATTGCTGCGATGAACATACTAGCAAAACAGATTGTATAACCTGTAAGGGTGTTAAAGCATACACCAAACGAACGCCCGGGCTTTTTAAACTAGAGTACGAAGGGACAGCTCTTGTTAGCTTATGTAGTAAGACGTACCATTGTAGTGGGGGTTACGATAAAATCAGTTGTAAAGGGCTAAGCAAGCAACACAACAAATTAGATAAAGATATGTTTTTAGAGGTTCTCGCCACGCAAAAGGCTAAGGGTGGGAAAAATGTAGGTTTCAAAGTCTTAAATAATTCCATATTTTCCTACAGTCAAACAAGAAATGCTCTTTCATATTTCTATATAAAAAGAAAGGTAGCTGACGATAACGTCTCGACTACACCTCTAGATATTTAACTCTTAACACTACCAGCTTAGCCTAACCAGGAATCTCTAACAGTTTCACCCCTTATGATTCATCGACGCCACATAGCTAAGCAGACATCCAACTACATAGGTATAACTAAATGTTATCCATGTACTATATATTGACTCACTGTACTGAATATTTTTGTAATGTTATATAATATCCACTGTATGTTATGCACCTATTGAGATAATAAAAGAATAAAATATATCTTTGTCTTCTGTTTTATATTGATCGTTTTTCATTGATGCTGTATAATCTACTAACCTATCACTATCGCTCAAGTACACCAAGCGCTCCAAAGTCAGCGCACACCAGACATAAACAGGTCACTTCCGAGGTCACCGGGACTAGAGGTCAACATCCCGACACGAGCTATCATGGTTAACTCCCCCTGCACCTATGGTACATTAGGCGCGCCGCGCGCCTACTATATATCTTTGTTAATTTAGCGCCTAAATGAATATCAGTTGGACCCTTGTATACTACTGTCGTTATCTATATAAAGCACTTTTATATAAATAATTGCATGCTGGAACTAAAAGAAATGTTCTAAAATGTATTTATTTAAACAAACGATGAAGTCTTGAAACAACTAAAAATGAAAAGAAATCGTTTAGGGCATGTTAAAAGACACAGCAGTCTACCTAAAGTAATCTTGGAAAGGAAAATACAAGGTAAAAGAGGCATAGGCAGACCAAGACTAACAAGGACGAGCAGCATGAAAAGATGGACAAGTCAGCCTATGGCAACCTGCAACATCTAAGCAAGAAACATAACGAAATGGCGCTCCACGGTAGCCAACCTTCGATGCGGAGACGACACTCAATGATGATTATGAAAATATGTTAATGAACCATAAAATATTCTCTGTGTCGTTATAATATTATCATACATTTTCAATAAAAATCTTATATCGATACAATTAATTAATTAATTTGCAGAAAATTGAATGTCTTATAGAATTTTTGTTCATGGCTAATAATGCTACATTAATTTAAAAAAAATAGTTAGAAATTACATGTAATTAATGTAGAATTATTAGTGCTCTAGTAATTTTTACTAAAGTACAAAGTGTATTTTTTATGTTGTGGTAGAACTATGTCTTTTTTGATAGAATTCAATCTAATCTGGTAGCGGGTAGCTTCAATTAGTTATTAATACCCTAGTAGTAGTCCTAGTAGTGTGTGTAGTTGTAGCATGTAGCAGTAAGAGTAGATATAACCTTTAGATACAAAGGCATTAATGTACCAGACAGATTATGCCGGACGGACTACGATAGGTTTGTAAACATCTTTTTTGGCAAAAATCGGGAAATCTGAAATGTTCGTTTTTTTTTTAATATAGCAAAAACAGTCAATCTCCATTTATTATTTTTTAATCTGACAAAAGACATTTGACAACCTAGACACGCACTTTATTTGTACATATTGAAATAGAGTACGATTATTTTTGGTATGTTTTTAATTGTCTGGATTATGTTGTTACTAATAAAATTGTACCTTTCTGAACCATGGTTAGTGAGCAGTTGCATTGACCAATTTTTGAATGTACAGTTTTAGTAATAGTCCCAAAATAACTGTTATAAATTCCTGAAAACGGTAAATATGTATTTATTTTTTTAACTTGTAATTTAATTTATTTTACTTGTGTGCAAAATACTTCTATATTTCATTGTCAAGTAATCGATAATAATAAAAATGCAGATTTTCTCTTGTTTATCTGACTACATCCTCCACTACAGCGACTCTAAAGATACAGGTACGAGGCTTGAATCGGCCATTTCAATGCAGGTTTTTTTTACCCATTAGTGCTCGGACGCCTATCCAGAGGTATTATGCGACTACTGTCTAGTGTCGCCTTAAGTATCGTAACTCACGAGGGAGGCGCCATATCTCACCTTCCCAGGGTACTCATTTGTGCCAGCGGCTGGGTCGTCTGCAGGGGTATCTTGTTTTTATTCCTAACCTCCAGTACAATTCACACTGTCAGAACACAACAGTTGGGATACCAACTAAGATGATTTGCTGGTTCCCAGAATGGTGCAGCCGATAACCAACAACGCAAGAAAGCTACAAGTGCATAAATAGACTAGCATATATGAATACTAATTGGCATTATATCATAGACTCAATAGTCACAGGTGATACTTATTCTGAGATAAATGATAGTAGGAATAAAAGAAAGGAATAAGTAATTCCGTGCTTGAGTTACTATCTTCTTTCATTTGAAGTTGTTCTAATTATACGTTTCACCTTTAATTGATTCGTGTGTTTAGTTAATCATTTAAGTTGCTCTTTTCATATATTTTTTTTTAATTCAGTGATCATCGTTATTGTTTGAATTGTACAGTGTTGGTGCTTTGTGAGAAGTTTTCCCCTTGAACACGTATGAATTGACAAAGTACCAGGAAATAGCAAACACTAAAATCTGGGTTCTCGATCACAATGTATAAAATACTTTAACATAAAAGGAAACGGGTACAGCGAAGTAACATGAGAATAAAAATACTACTTCTTACATTATATATATGCTAGTGGTAGAAATATGGTTTGTGAAAAACTACACCTGATTGCTGCCTGAAGCAAATACTCGAGGCAGAGTCGTGAGCAACGAATTGAAGGCTACGTATAATAATAGTACATTTTGATGAAATGTGAGTCAATGCTTATCATACATATAAGAAAGAATGGCAGTCAATTGACAGAGAATATAAAAGAAGCGTTCCCAGCAGCAAAGGACAACGCATTATATAAGTACATGCTGACAGTAGAGAGAATGGACTTGTTAATGACGCACAACTTAATTTTCAATTAAAGTCTGCAGACGGCAAGGACTACCACACTGAAATGAATGGACGAATTTTCAGAGATTGGATTGAGAGCACTCTACTCCCCATTCTGAATAGACCTTTATGCCCTGTAATGGACAATGCAACCTATCATAACGCGGAAGCACTGGAGGACACAGTTGCTAATTCGTCAAGCACACAATATCAAAACATCGCATGGCTTAGAAAAGAAAATGTTTCCTTTCACAGCACCCAGTTAAAACCAGAGTTGTTGTAACTTGTTAGACAGACTAAGAAAACATAGTTATATCAAATTGGTAAAATAATTGCAAAGTATAGACACACGTCTCTTCGCCTCCCACCTTATTATTCGCACCTCAACCCAATAGTACTTGTGTGGGCTTAAGTCAAAGGGCAAGTTGCTGCACTGAACACGACATTTAAAATTTGTGATATTAAAGAAGTGGCGAGTGGTGCCCTTTCAACGATAGACATTACGTACTGTAGAAAATGATCATGTGCTCAAAGAAGAGAAAGAATACTGCCAACGAGATGGATAGCAGTTTGTTCAACAGATAACAATTGTTAACCTCTTAGAGATTTGTTTCGGAATGACATATGTATGATATGTGCACAATTTTGTTGATGGCACTCCTACTATTTGCTGATTATGTGTGTTTGATGTTTTGGTCGTCCCATATATTTTTGTTGATGACACGCCTGCTATTTGGCGACTATGTGTGTTTGATACTTTGGTCAAAGTTTACCTATCTCTAGGATGAAGATATATACTCAAAATGAAAAATTGTGCCCTCTTCAATGTGATGCGGGTACGCCTTTGACCTGCAATGTTTGAAAATTAACGTAATTTACAATAAAATCGAATGTTTAGAGCACACGTTTTGATATTTTCCTAAAACTATACAGCAAAAAACGGTTTGTGCAAAATTCAGACTAACATTGTACTTAAATGTTATAACATCTTAAGGTCGGTAAACAAATAAGATTGCATGCAAAAAATCACAGAAAGCAATCAGTTTAAGAGAAAATTGATAAACTCTCTGGGCACGAGTTGTGCATTTAGGTATCTTTAGGTCCCTCCATATCTCTTTTCTTTGTTGCGACCAGTACTTCTATTTTATCCGCTGTTGAAACTAAAGCCTTTATTTTTAACTTCTATCACTGCAGTGTCAATATATATATCTATCTATCTATTGACCTTTCGAGCCGTAACCGGCCCATAGGGCGTAGACCAAGATACACCTTCTCCTATATGGATTTTTTGTTCTAGCAGTTTTCTTTTAAAGATATTTTATCAAATCTCGCCATCTGTCTCTGTTCTGTGCAAGCAGTTCTATCTCATTGAGGGAGCCGACTCCTGCTGCTCTTGCCTCTCTCATCAATGTTCTTCTCAGTGTCTCCCTGGGTCTTCCTCTTTTTCTTTTACCTGTTGTTTCCCATATGAGGGCTTGCTTTGCTATTCGGTTATTATCTCTTCTCATCACATGTCCAACGTATAACCATCGTCTTTTCTTTATTACTGAAGATATTAGTGGTTGATTGGCGATTTCTCTAATTTCCTCGTTTGTTTTGAATTCGTTCCATTCTATACCAAGTATTTTCCTTAGACATTTATTTTCGAATGCGTTCAACTTTGTTTCTATATCTCTTGTTGTTTTCCAGCTTTCACACGCATACGTAAGGGTTGATAGTACATTTGATTTGAATAGCCTAAGTTTTGTGTTTGTGCTGATAAGTTTTGATTTCCACAACTTTTCAAGGCTTCTGAAAGACATTGCTGCTTTAGCTATTCTGATTTTAATTTCTTTGCTCGTATCCCCTTCTCGATCAATGTGACTTCCAAGATAGATAAAGTGATCGATCTCTTCTACTGGTTTGTTTTCCATGTATATTTTGTCACCTGTTGGAATTAAACTAGTCATGACTTTAGTCTTTTCATGATTGATCTCAAGCCCAATTTTGCTGGCTATTGATGATAGTTCATTTGTGTTTTCCTGCATCGTTTTTATCTGACTGCTGATGAGAACTATATAAAGGGAGAAAATAACAGACAGCTTAAGATGAATGGCTTGGCAGAAGGTCAACAACATAAATGATAAAGGACTGTCGAGATCGAAAGTTGTGGAGAGACATGACCACCTACGCCGGTAGGCAGCCTACCGGCGTAGGTGGTCATGTCTCTCCACAACTTTCGATCTCGACAGTCCTTTATCATTTATGTTGTTGACCTTCTGCCAAGCCATTCATCTTAAGCTGTCTGTTATTTTCTCCCTTTATATATAGATATATATATATATATATAGATAGATATATAAATATATTATTCTCAATATATATATATATATATATATATATATTGTAATAACAATAGATTAAAATATCTATTTACTGAGCTGTATAAATCATTTTCATTATTTCTTTCAACATGTAAATAATACACCAGGAGTATCGATTAGTCGGTATAATCTGCATAAACTGATAGTAGCATATATATATTTTTTTTACATATATTAACGCAAATGTAACAACTATTTAATCATGTGTAAACGTCAGGGGTGAAAAGGCTGTAATCAAATCTGGTTAGCGAATAGTTTCCGGATAAACGAGTAGACAACTTTTTGGATAGGGATAGGGGTGTATGTTGTTTAACATTATAAAATGACTGTTAAATAATAAATAAAGTGCTCGTTAGGTGGGAATGTCCTACAGTGTCAGCGTAATATTCTGAAATGGTATTCTCAACGTCAGTACAGAATACCACAATAGGAGTGAAGAAGATTGCATTAATCTTTAATCGTCAGTAAGTTATCAAGAGTATTATATTCATGGCCGCACATTACAGCTGGACCACTGTTTGTTGTGACACTGGATTACATAAAGACAAAACGTAATTATTTGACAGAAATTATTCAACAAGAGAAAAGATAATTACTGCTCAAATTAGGGCCTAGTACACTACCATGAAATCAGTTTTCATAGAGGTCTTCATCCCAATAGATAAGAGAGTACCATCTGAAGTCTAAAGGTAAAGTACATGCATATCACGAGATAGTCTAGTTAAAGATTTAAATAACAATAATCACTTGTTTTAGCTTGAATTCAAGACAACAAATGCCGGCTGTCGGACAACAAATGCCGGCTGCCGGACAACAAATGAGTTGAAATACGTGCGATTTAGCAGTTATGCACCAGTATATTATGGGAATTATATCTTACTTTTAATGATTCTTATTTCTTTTTTATATTCTTATTCGATACCATTATCCATTAAATTTTTTTCTGAAGATTATTGTATTATATTTCGTTCTATAAAGTGGTCTCTACCAATGTACTTATGTGGCCATGAAGTTAAGCTCCATGTTTGTAAGAAGAAGGTCGGACAGCGACATTTAGTTGGCCCCGTTGATGTTTGGAGACAAACTAGGCTGGACAAAACTTGACAGAAACACATTGTTACGGAAAAGAGATCGCTGGTAACTTGTAATAGTCTTAGAAAGCCGGCTCGAACAGTTCAGCTCTCCATAAACTCTTCTTGGTTCTTTCTCTCCCTCCAATCTTTAAATAGTTTCTTCTTTTCTTTAACTGCTTCTTTGATTGTGTCGTTCCAACGTAGGGTGATCCTCTTTATTTCATTTATCCTTTGTTTTGTTCCACACACTGCTGTTGGGATGTTGGTGATTGTTTTCTTAAACTGCTTACACTCTTCTTATACTGTATTAATTAGGGAATTTCTTGAATTCTTATGCTAGTTTTTCTTCTACGGTTTTCCATGAAAATAATTACAAGAACTATGAGTAGCGCTTCACGTTGCGTCTAGTATAATGCCAGCACGCTAATATTTAATATGTGACTTGATTTTCTTTGTATCCATCGGGTTTTATAAGTCGACATGTTATAAAGCAATCAAGTGTGATGACAAATATTGCTTCTTTCAGTTCCTAAATAATCCTTTCATTTTGTGTAAACATTCATCATCATCATCGAGTGCCGTCTCCGCAACGAAGGTTGGCTACCATGGAGCGCAATTCCACTCTGTCTCTTGCTTTGATGGTGCAGGTTGTCATAGGCTGATTTGTCCATCTTTTGATGTTACGCGTCCATATTAGTCTTGGTCTGCCTCTGCCTCTTTTACCTTGTATTTTCCCCTCCAGGATTACTTTAGTAGGCTGTTGTGTCTTTTAACAGGACCCAAAAATCGCATTTGTCTTGTTTGAATTGTGTTTAGTAGTTCTCTTTTCATTTTTAGTTGTTTTAAGACTTCGGCGTTTGTTTTCTTTTCCTTACATCCAATTCTACATATTCTCTATATATCCACATTTCAAAGGCTTTAATTCTCTGTTCTGTTTTCTTGTTTAATGTCCATGTTTCTGCACCATATAGGAATATTGAGAAGATGTAACATTCTATTTGCTATTTGCTATTCTTAGTTTCAGCCCTGGTGTTATTTGTTTTGATGTTAGCATGTTCTTCATGGCATTAAAATTACTTTTTGCCATGTCTATTCTTTTGTTTATTTCAGTTGTACATTTTCCATCACTGGTTATAGTATGTCCAAGGTAGTTGGTTGATAATATCCAGACAAATATTGGACTTCGGTTTCCATGATAGCGGAACTAAGTCATGTTCTCTCGATCGCTGCAGAAATTGCTTTGGAATATGATCAATTTCGGCTTTCCGTTGCAATTTTCTGCATTCAAGTTCTGATTATGTTCTACTTATCATATCTAAGCCAATGAATTGGCGTTGCACGCACTGCAATACTCCGTTTTGACAATTCAAGTGTTGTGAATGCGACCATCCACCGTCTAGTGTTGGTCTGCGTTTTACGGCACACTGAGTGCTGTTGACCGTTGATGGAGTTGTTCACCGCAAGTTATTTACAATTTCCAACGCATTAATGTGGTAGGATCCGTCAAGTCAGCAAAAGGTTTTTCTCTTTGGGGAATTTGCACCATGTTTCGTTCGTTGTAGACTGCATTCACTAGAGTAATCATGAACCCATGGGCGCAGCCATTTTGTGCGTGCTACGTCATCATAATGGCTCATCGTGTGTCCCAAGACCGACCATGCGCTAATTTTGCTATCTGTTGTTTGGTGTGCAACGGGGATAATCTGATGACGTACAGTGTTTTGTATGTTCGTTGCTGGAGTCAAACACGATGTCGTAACATCATCAAGCGCTATACATTTAACTCTTTCCGTACGTTTCGCCGCACAGTGCGTAAATCTCATTTTGATTAGTGTGAACTGTAATCAAACCATATTATTTATACGTTTTGTACCATCTTGGTTTTGATGAAGTTTAATTCCTCGTTTAATTATCTAAAAATTAATATTTAATATGTTAAGTGTTAGATAAATATAAACATATATATATATATATATATATATATATATATATATATATATATATATATTTAAAATCATGAACAATCTTGTCTCTGAAATCTCTATCACTAAATTGATAAAACCCGTCCGTTCTGAACGATTTAAATACTATGACGATCATCATTTTCAGGAGGACGTGAACTTCCGGGCAATATGGTGGATAGGCGGCAGGAACGATTGAAGGCTATGTCTGAAAATTGTTCCTTGTTGCAGTTTCCTCATATTCCAAGTCTGGCTTGTTGCATGAGCTACTGAGTTAAGTGCGCTGTGCACACCGTGAGCTGTGTGTTTCATCCGTTTTGATCATGTTCCGATGTTCCAATTGACAGGGAACAGTTGGCCGTGGTCACTTTCTATGCGGTGTCGCCTTATGTCTTTTGGCGTGTGCTGAGACTGCCATGATGGGGGCTACAGCTACCCTTCTTTGTTTGGGCGATGAGTTATTAATTCGGATGATTCCACTGGCACGGGCGGTTGAGCAATTATGGATTTTAATTCGTTTGCAGTGATACCGGGGCCAAATATATAACCAAATAACCAAATCCAGGTCTATTCCTTCAATTTTGATATATATTTATGGGTTTTGAGTATTTCCTTTGCTTATGATCATAGTTTTAGTCTTTTTGATATTCATGTCTAGTCCATATTTGTTGCTTGTCATGTTTATTTCATTAAGTAATTGTTGTAGATCTTTAGGATTTTCTGTTAGTAGTACAGTATCATCAGCATATCTTAGGTTATTGATTATCTTTCCATTAATTTCTGGCTGTGGCATCTCTATGATGTTTTTAAAGATTTGCTCAGTGTATGTGTAAACATTACAGCTGCAGCTGCGATTTTCCTTGGGTTTTTTTTCTGTCTTCTGACGAGAACAAATATCCATGTTGACATTTTATTTGCCATTTTTATTATAGTGGTCGCCAGTATATGTATATATCATATATACAATTCAAGATCACATTCTGTACATTAGACTACTGAGCCGTTATCACGTTTGTTTGTCTGAATAAGTGATAAACACCTTCAGGTTACATAATTGCTTACATCTGGTATCAAAAATATTGTTTATATCACACTTTTTTTGCAAATAAATGTTATACCATTCATCCGGGGTGTCGTTTTATTTATTTTTCACAAATTTTGAGAACCACGATAATGTACAACCAAATAAATACTCGATTTAAATAAAATTCCAACCAATCAGATCTCCGCAAGTGTGAGCGATACACGGTTGTACAGCTTTATGAGAATATTACCACATTTTGTTTTGGAAAAAAAATTCTAACAAGAATTTTTGCGAAAGACTAGCAAAAGTTACCGAAGGAAATAAGAAAATATTTCTAAAGAAACATAAGGAAATATTTATGAAGGAAAGCAAGTAAATATTTATGAAGAAAAGTGAGCAAATAATTATGGAGAAAAGTGAGCAAATAATTATGAAGAAAAGTGAGCAAATAATACTGAAGCTCAGTTAGTAGCTATTTCTGAATGAAGATTAACAAATAATTATGGAAGAAAGTTAATAATTATTTCTGACGGAAATTTGGAACTACCTCTGAAAGTGGGAAATATTTCAAATGTCTGAAGTGAAATTTAAGCGAAAGTGAATGTGAATATTATTTAGTATATTCAACTCAATATATGTAATAGTTTATTTTCTGACTAAAATGAAGACCACCTGTATTATTTACACATTGTGTTGTCTCTTATTAATCAAATAGGACAACTCTATCTATATTTCTAATATAGCGGGTAATCTATTTTGTAGAGAAGCTTATAATACAACACGTAAATTTATATTTCGATTTTTTTTAAATGTACGAGAAGATATAATGAAAATTAAATTTTTTATTCATATTATGATCTTTTTTAACATACACGAAATTACTAACATTTGTCTCTGCTTTCTGTGTATTTCCGCGTATAATTCTTATTGTTGTATAGCGAGATATACAGTATTAGTTCCTTCTCAGACAGCATCCCCAACCCTTCCTATCAGTGCTGTTAATGTTATTCTTATTGTTATCATCCATCTAGTTCATAACCTGCTTTCTGCTCAGCTTCATTAGTCACGTCTTATAAAGGTCATCGGGATGATAGACAGATCGTACATTATACATCCGTAACGCCCTGAAGGAAGTAGAACAGGACTCGGTGAAAATTCTGATGATTGTCTTGAATATAAAGCCCGGAGCGACTGCTGGATCTTCAAGTATTGATGTTGCCTAACTTCAAGAGAGCTATAGGATGAATAAAGGAAGACTTGTAAACAAGAATAATGTTTCTTTCAATCCTTTCACGCTTGGGATTTGCTGGAGATGTGAGCGATTATTAACAGTTGTTCGATGCGCCACGAAGATAATCCGAAAACTAACAAATAACTAACTTCTTATTAGTATTTTTTTAACATTTAAGGATCACAAAAGCGACTGTCAATGCGAATAAATAATTGTTATGTGTATGCTTTGTATGTGTTCACGGTTGGTTTTATGCTGAGTCACTTTCTAATAACCTCACGGCTACAATTGTCTCTACTATTACTAGTCTAGATTTATTTTCCTCTCAAACATCTCATTATTTTTTATAAATATATGTTTTTCGACTATAGACACTCCGTGAGTAGCCACGTCTGTTAGTTATAGCATGAGCTACAAGTAGTGTCTTTTTTCTGAGAAAAAAGTTATCAGTAATCACCCTGATAATGTTATTGTATATACTACAATTTGAACGTATCCTTTTATATACCCTTGACGCCCCAAGATTGCTTCTTGCTTTGGTATTAACTGCAGAATACCGACTTAGGAGCAGCCCTCTACATAACTGCTAAAGCTGCTTGAAATATATATATATTATTACCTAAATTTTTATGGGAAAATTGTGTCATTACTCGTCCTGAAAATTGTACAGCAACTTTGACACTTTCAACACAATCTCTGATATACCCTCGTCGTCTCTAAGTCGCTTCTTGCTTTTGGTATCAACTGCAGAATGATGACCTCTGGTGAGCCATAAATCCACATATTTGCTAGGAATGAATGTGGCGAGAGGAAGACTCACTAACCAGATGAACATCAACGGAGGTTGTCCGCACCAGTAGAGATGGCCTAGATGAAGTTACATTAAGGTTCATGAGAGAGAAACACATTTCACGTTCACTAGAAGATATTGCAATTCTGTCCAAAGTGTGCTTTAGAGAAAGTAGTGTCTCTGCGAAATTAGTTTCTTGAAGTTATTCACGAAAACTACGAACTACTTCTCTTTCATTTAAGCGGAAATTGAGCGCTAACCTTCTATTCTTGGCTTCATAGAGAGCATATATTTTTGCTGTTAATAAATTGGAATTTTGATACAACATAAAGGTGCGGTACAGAATACGGTTGCGTACCGCCAGAAAAAAAAAAGCACTAGCCATAAGTACAAGTAATTGCCATGTGATATTCACGAGAACTTATCTATAATAGAATGTAATTGCCAACACATTTATGCATTTTTTTCTATGAAAGTGCATTTTAAAATGTAAAACTATTTTTAAATAATAATTTAAACAATTAGATTTATTCGGTGTACGTTCAAGAAGTGGTAACAAATAGACTTATTTGAGACAGATGCACCAAGTTTGAAGGCGCAAATTTGAAGAAAATAATCGCTTAGAAAACTAACAAAACCTGTATTGTGCTATATTCTTTGCGTTGCGCCAGGGATTTGACAGTAAAAATATAATTCACACAAACTATTGTGAAGCATTTCAGCGAATTGTGCCTTTCACTAGAATCCTAAACCCAGTGTTATCAACTATGAGTAAAGCTGTCACAAAGTTTAAAACTAGAAGAGGAAGGAATAAAGTGAAGATGAGTATTGCAACCCTCAACTATTGTGATGTCGTAAATTCCCATAAAACGAATAGTAAATCGTCAACGGCTGCTGATGAAACTGCTCTAATGGTAATACTTATTTCTGTAAAATTCATTTTTTGTTCACTGCTTGCATAATACGAACACATAGATAAGTGCATAAAATCTTACATCACCTTTAATCACTAAGATGCACACCTTTCAAATCAACCATGGCCATTAACATTTGTTGCATTTGTTAATAATACTTTCAAATATTTCTCTAGTTTTCTACTTCTGTATTTAAAGTTTAAATAATGTTTTCCCCCACGAATGAAATAGTGAGAAATGGAGAAAAAAAAACAGAAGTAGTTGAACTGGACTTAATTTTATCTACAAAAATACATATAACAAGGTAAGCAGCTTTAATAAAAAGAATACAGTAATAGATACTGAAAAATAGATACTGTCTAAGTGTTTTGACATGTCTGTGTGCTTTTATTCACTAATTACAGTCCATCAGCAGTTTAAAATAGTTTACTGTTAGATTGAGATAAAATAATAAAATCAAGGAAAATCAATCAACCAACTGCAAATAACGTGAGTTAGTTTTTAAAGGTTACAATACGAGTTTATTACACAATGATGACATGATTTTATAATCATATGATTGCTTAATGGATCTCAAAAGTAATTGAGCTGTCACAGTAAACTCTACACTAACACTGCATTGTTCCCTAGCGTTTGGCTTTTCGTGACAAGGCGCTGTGCCACTGAGTATGGGTTCGATCTTGCTTCGGTCCATATATTGTTCTTTGTTTTTTTTCTGTTGTTGATTATTCGTCATTTTTTTCCGAGTGCTGTAAACATACCTCTTCCTCTGATTTAATTTGCTGAGTATCGCCTCGGAAGTTTTCCTCTATAATAATATTCATTTATTATTATTTGTCTCCGTCTTCTATTGATGCACTTCCCTCTAAAATCTATTTTTTAAGATCTAACTTTGTTATTTAATTAATAGCGCTGGAATGACTTTGTTACTACACTTCTGACATTTAGTAAAACGAACTGTTATATACATTATAGTACACACAATTATTATAAGCATTCGCCATAAGTGAATAAAGACTGTCTTTATTCATATGCATAAAACAGTATTACTGTGTTCAGATATATTGTTTTAGTTTAATGTTTCAGATCATGTAGCATTTTGGTCTAATGTTTGGTTACACAAGAAAAGACTAGGCAGTTTTGATTTAACATTAACACTGGGAGTGATTTATTTTGCGCAAGATAAATTAAAATATATATCACAGAAATGCTGTATGTAGTGTTTTCTTTTCATTTAATTCGTGTTCATATAGAGATATTCACAAAAAGGTAATAAATATCATCATGAAGATTTATAATTGTGGGATAATCTTCATGGCCAATTGTTTAAATCAACATAGGCATGACTCCATGTACGCCTTCCATCGAAAACATCAAATAGTTATACAGACTAAAATGAGTACACAACAAACCATACTTAGACTTTTAAGACTAGAAAAACTAGACTTGTGACCACTCTCTAAAAATGTCAGTACACAATCTCTGCAGGAGAAGATATTCAGTTCGATTTGAGAGATCACAGGGACGTGTTTTTTAAGGTCGTCTATAAAAACACAAAAAAAACTCTTCTTGAATACTGACAATTTGCATTGCTCTCAATAATTGTCAAATTACCACGTGACTGCATTGTTTTGTGCACTGAACTCAATAATTATCAAAATACCATATGACTGTTTTCTGTTTATTCCACAGACGTAACGACTACACCGCACCATCATGTGCCATGTCTACATTTTTTCAGAATCATTTTCTTTCTTTTCTTTCTTTTTGTTGTTCACCGACTGACCACTAAAGGAGTTGATTGTCCTCTTCGTCATCCGTTCTCTGAAGGACGTTAAGTGGACGTTGATGCACAGTGTTGTAGTCTGCAGTAGAACTGTGATATTTGCGCCTTCCGACCCAACATATCCGACTTCAGAATGTTATTATTAATACCGAGTTTTCTTACCTCTTCGATCCCTACTCGCCTGGCCAGACTTGGATCATCATGAGAAGAGGAAAGTTGGAATGCTTGGTTACAACTGTCAAAATAAAAGGAAAGAGAGATCGCGGGCAACAAAGAGAGAAAATACTGGATAGCTTGGTGTCATGACATGGAAAACAGTCAACAACAGAACTGATACAATGCACTGTAGATAGAAGATTGTGGAAGGACATGATCACCTACGCCAGCCGGTATGGCACATGATGATGATGGCCAGATTAGATTAGTCTTCGCCAGGTTAGTCTGTTTCTGAAGGCAACGCGAAGAGATGGAGTAGGATCTAGATGGGGCTAGATCACCGTTCCTGGCACAAGCCATCAGCTGAGGACGCTGACAGTTCTGCTGCTGTTGGATGCTGACAGCTTAAAGTTCTGCTGCTGTTGGATCCTGACAGCTTCCAGTTCTGATGCTGAAAACTTCTTGTTCTGCTGCTGTGGGATGACGGCAGCTTCCATTTCTGCTGCTGTGGGATGATGACAGCTTCTAGTTCTGCTGCTGTGGGATGATGACAGCTTCCATTTCTGCTGCTGTGGGATGATGACAGCTTCTAGTTCTGCTGCTGTGGGATGATTACAGCTTCTAGTTCTGCTGCTGTGGGATGATGACAGCTTCCATTTCTGCTGATGTGGGATGATAACAGCTTCCAGTTCTGATGCTGAAAACTTCTTGTTCTGCTGCTGTGGGATGACGGCAGCTTCCATTTCTGCTGCTGTGGGATGATGACAGCTTCTGGTTCTGATGCTGTTGGATGATGACAGCTTCCATTTCTGCTGCTGTGGGATGATGACAGCTTCTAGTTCTGCTGCTGTGGGATGATTACAGCTTCTACTTCTGCTGCTGTGGGATGATGACAGCTTCCATTTCTGCTGATGTGGGATGATGACAGCTTCTAGTTCTGTTACAGTGGGATGATGACAGCTTCCATTTCTGCTGCTGTGGGATGATGACAGCTTCCATTTCTGCTGCTGTGGGATGCTGAAAGCTTCCATTTCTGCGGCTGTGGGATGATGACAGCTTCCATTTCTGCTGCTGTGGGATGATGACAGCTTCCATTTCTGCTGCTGTGGGATGCTGAAAGCTTCCATTTCTGCTGCTGTGGGATGATGACAGCTTCTAGTTCTGCTGCTGTGGGATGATGACAGCTTCCATTTTTGCTGCTCTGCTGTGGGATTCTTACAGCTTCCAGTTCTGCTGTTGTGGGATGATGACAGCTTCCATTTCTGCTACTTTGGGATGCTGACAGCTTAAAGTTCTGCTGCTGTGGGATGATGACAGCTTCCAGTTCTGCTGCTGTGGGATGATGACAGCTTAAAGTTCTGCTGCTGTGGGATGATGACAGCTTCCAGTTCTGCTGCTGTGGGATGATGACAGCTTAAAGATCTGCTGCTGTGGGATGATGACAGCTTCTAGTTTTGCTGCTGTGGGATGCTGACAGCTTCTAGTTCTGCTGATGTGGGATGCTGACAGCTTAAAGTTCTGCTGCTGTGGGATGATGACAGCTTCCATTTCTGCTGCTGTGGGATGCTGACAGCTTCTAGTTCTGCTGATGTGGGATGCTGACAGCTTCCAATTCTGCTGCTGTGAGATGCTGACAGCTTCCAGTTCTGCTACTATGGGATGCTGACAGTTTAAAGTTCTGTTGCTGTGGGATGCTGACAGCTTTCATTTCTGCTGTTGTAGGACGCTGACAGCTTTCAGCTCTGTTGCTGTGGGATGCTGACAGCTTCCATTTCTGCTGCTGTGGGATGCTGACAGCTTTCAGCTCTGTTGCTGTGAGGCGCCTTTGTCACAATCAAATTACCTTACAATATCATGGGTACACATTTTTTGTCTTTGAAAATAGATTTGCTAATAGTAAATGCTGTATATCTTTGTCTAACGTATTTTCTTTCTGCACTCCATTGCTTCTTTGCTCTTGATTATGCATACGATTTATATGATTTACGGATCCCAGCTTTCGATAAACATAACAAATAAATGCCTTATATACATTACTGTCATCTTATATTCCCCGTTCATTTTCCTTTGTTATTTATAATTTGAGTAAAGGCGAGTTTTAACATGATGTAATGTACAATATCTTTAACGCAACTTGTGTGATGTCATTTTGTATACACATAC
This sequence comes from Megaustenia siamemsis, assembly GCA_032433765.1. Classification (NCBI taxonomy): domain Eukaryota; kingdom Metazoa; phylum Mollusca; class Gastropoda; order Stylommatophora; family Ariophantidae; genus Megaustenia; species Megaustenia siamemsis. Next base: position 60,986,812 of record JAVIAB010000092.1, on the reverse strand, counting down.
ATGAGCTGTTTTATAGAGCACACAGATTTTACATTCAGCAAATGTTGACAATTTTTCTTGCATTCTATCTTTCTGTTAATGTAGAAAAATAGCATCGAAAAAGAGATGTCCGCCTTTTTCCTGCACACAAGTTTTACAGCCTTGACACAGGTGTATAATGCCAAATCTGTGTGGAAGAAAATCTTGTGGAGTGTTCTCATTATCGCCATGTTGGTGTGGATGTCAATTCAGTGTTACTGGCTTCTGGAGAAATACTGCCGCTACCCAGTAGAGGTGATCCATGTCATATTATTTTAGGTTAATTAGTAGCAAGTATAATGCATTTGTTAGCCACAAGAGCTCAGTGGTTAGTGAACTGGACTTCAAATAACAAGAGCGGGTTCGATCCTGATCGACGGTTTCCGGTTTCACCCAAACTTAATTGGGTACCTTTTTTTCTGGGAAAATAATGCGGCACTGGCGTAATACCGACCACATTACCCCAAAAATCATGTGCCGAAGGTCTATACAAATTATAGTCACTAACACCATATTTCCTATACACCACTCGGTGTGATCAGGTTCTATACTTTTTTTTTTTTTTTTACTTTATAATCAATTTGTTCGGAATTAATTCAATATACCATCTACAGTGCACTTCGTAATAACAGGTAGATGCTGGAATTTACCCAGAGGAACCACATAAACTATGTAATGTTAATCTCTGTATATCAGAAGGAAGGGGAACGAGAGACATCACAATGACAAACTGGCAGAGAAAGTAGAGAAAACGATAAATTACCAGAGCTTGGGCCCTCTATACAATGTAACGAAGGCGAGTGCAAACTGAAGAACGTTACTAGTACCAAGTTCATATGTGCTGTCACGTCCATATACCATTAAAAGGAAAAAGAATATACAAACTAGAACAAATATGAATTTCCTATATTGCTAGAGTGTCCTGCATTTTGAAGTCACCTTCTGTGTCATATGGTTAGCAATAAACATGCCTGACCACCGCAATACGTAAATACTGTCTTTCTTACCATGGACAACTTCACTACTCTATATTTAAGCCTGATTCAAACTTGAAATCGTATAGTGAGCAAAATCAGACCTCTTGTTCTCAGCAGAAAGGTTCATAAAACACGCCTCTACTGGGTCAGTACAGCTGTAGATAACAGGTACTTGGTTGACGAAGGTACATTGCCAGGAGAAGTACTGGCCGCCATAACCGGCGTTTCAACTTAATAATGTAAGTTTACCAACAAAAAAAAAACATATTTCGTCATTTTGGAATCGTCAATGCTTTTTTCTCTCAGTTAAATATTTTTTTAAAACATATTCTGTTTTCTGTATATGAGCGTCATCAATGTACTCGAATAAGGTCTGATATGACTGACCTTTGACATGGTTGTACAGAGAGAGAGATCTGTACGTTATCTTTGTAGCAAAGGTTAAGGATATAGAGACACTGTGAAAAAGAACTCGGATAACTTGCTTTTAATGTAGTAATTTGACATCTTTTTTTACTTATATGAAGGCATACATCCTTTCCTTTTGACTTCCACATACGACGAATTGTTGCCAATGTTCAATGTTAACACTTGAGTTACATTTTAGTATCGAAGAAAATAGATTTATTTGAAATAAAATAATACAGAACAATTCTTACGATACGTTGAATAATGAATAAGAGTATTGAAGACATATTAAGAGATGTAAGCATTAAAAAGAAGTAGCTTATAAATACCATTCTACACATGAAATTGAAAAACTATGGCCACATCAAAATACATAGCAGATTGGAATGAAAGGCAAGATTATTTGGCGACTCATTAATGCACACCAAGAAGAAGGTGGTTTCAAAACATCAAGGAGACCTTGAACATGACAATAAAAGAAGTGGAAGATCTGGCGCTAGAGACAGAAATAATTTCTCCAAAAGACAGGGGACCTGATGGACATGATGAGCTACATTTGATCTCCCCATTAGGACCAGGCAGTTGATATCATTTACCATAGGGTCACGGGTTATTGGACAAACATGATCATACAAGATATAATAGGAGACATGTAATACTATCATCAATGCTACTTCACCGCAAAAGATGTGCATTGTTCTTATTACTAAATATCTTCACTAAAATATTTGGATGCACAAATGTAAGTATTCAATTTAGCCTTAATTAAAAAAAAAAACAAAGTACAATAAAGACATGGGTAGCTTTAGCCATATTCCTCATATATAAAAGGACAATGTGAAGAAAAGACAGACACCAGAAGTAATCTAAATATTCTTGACATTTGTGGCAACAGGATTTTACTTTACAATAAGCAATCTCAAGAGAACATCAACCCGTCAATGCTGAGAATTAGCCTTATCGGTTTGTGTATTTTTAAAATTAGTAGTGTACCTTTCATAAATAATTAGAAAGGAATAGGGACTACCGGGTGAGTAATTGAAAAATAAATAAAAAAAACAATATTTTTCTGAATATCACAAAAATACAATCGAAATAGAAATTGTCCGTCTATAGCATTAAAAGAGACATACTCACTATATCCTACATCAGCTATGCAAAGTTGATTCTGAAGAAAATAGGTATGTCCTAAGTATTTTGATGGGGCATTTATATTTCCTACTTAAAGAGGAAGTAGCTTACACAACCAAATATGAACAGATTGTGGGAGACTTGATGGGACCGTTAAGTGTTGAAGTGACTGGCTCCAGCAACTGAGTGAACGAGTTAACATTGTGCAGCAAAAACACAGCTTGTGGAATATCGTAATGCATTGGAGAAGTATTTGATGAACAATTTGTTAGTGAAATTACGGGATAACCATTAGATTTAATGGCTGATGAATCCACAAAAACTGCTAACATATCTCACTAGTCTATATGTCTGAGAAATGTGATAGACTGTGGAGAAATTATAGAAATATTTGTGCATAATTCCACGTCAAAATACAACAGCTGAATCAATCACAAACTGTATTCAAAGTGAAATAAATAAACGAGGTATGTCATTTGGTAATCTTTTTACTTGTGGATTTGATGGAGGTTCTAATTTTTCAGGCAGTTCACAAAAGAATGTCAGAAAAATCAGCAAGGACTATTTCCCTACATCCATTGTAGGGCTCATGTATTGTCACTTACAGTGGCAAGTACAAGAGATCAGTACCCCAAAGTGAAAAGGTTTCTTTATTTTTGTTATGCAGTTACTTCCACCAATCTATAATGCGAGAAACAGTTCTCCGTTATGTTCAAAATATGTTAGAAGATCCTAGGTTGAGAATTTCGGAGGCTACATATGTGCGCTGGCTCAGTCATTATAACACCATATACACCATTTAGAAATATTATGGTGTCTATCATGATGACTTGTGTGCATTTACATAAAGATGGCACAGATCTATCTTCGTTGGCTGGCGGATTACTTCTTGAAGTAGGAAAATTTACTTTCATGTTAAGATTTTGACTGTTGGTAGAGATACTGGGAGGTGGTTCTGGTTTAAGCAAATGTTTGCAGAAACAGACACGTCAGTTAGCAGTTCTACCAAAGCTATTTCGAAGCACATCTTTACAAAAATAAAATCAATCTCTGCGGATGTGCAGAAAATAGAAAAACACGAAAACAGAGATTTTACTTTAACATACAAAAAATTGAAAGGAAAGGTGCTACACATTCGAACAATAACATCAGTTATCGTTGACGACAAAACTTGTTTGCAGACACTTGCTAAATTCACATATACTGTAATATCTGAAATTGACAAAAGCTTTAGTTAGCAAGCCTTGGAATTAATTTCAGCATGTTCAATTGTTTAATCATTTCATCACATTCAGCAGATAAAAGAGTCAGATTTTAACTGTGTCATTATTTGAATGACATAGATCAGGATCAATTTCATGCAGTTCTGAGATCTTATAAATATGTGGCCTAAAATGTGAACAACACTGTACCACCTTTAAAATATGTTCTTCAATCTTCTATCTGTTATGACGAACTGAAAATACTAATGAAATATAGTGACCGCACCACCATCAAGGGCTAGTTTGACTCCACTCCACACCCCTCCACTCCACTAAGAAACAAGATAGGAGATAATTCATTGGATTTGCATAAACATTGATGTTGAAGGAGAAGAGACTCCAAGTGAAGAATTCTTATACAAAAGTCTGGACCGCCATGCCAGTACAAAATAAAGGAGAGTACGTCTGCTTTAAATGAGGGACATATACTACATGTAAGTGAGAGATATTATTGAAGACTTTCATTGTCTGTTATCTTTTATTTAAATGTTTCCCAGACCCCACCGATTTAGAAAAATACTCCCGCCCCTGGCAATTTTTTGTGTGAAAGAAATACTTTTTGCGGTAGGTGCTATTTCATCGATTACTTTGTCATACATGTGTGACTAAATCAAAACTTCGACATTTTTAACTTGTTTCAGCTGGCGTCGGGATTATCACCCCATGATTAGTGTTAGACACTTGTAATTGCACGATTAAGTGTACACCACTCAATCTGAAAAGTGCACCGAAATTTATGTTACGTTTTCCGAGAAAACACGCAGTGACCTATATAGTGTTTCACACTTTGGTCGTTCCCTTTATATGCGTTATATAAATGTGCAACATATGGCGCCACCGTTGCATCTTTTTCTCGGCATTTCTGTCTCTATATGCATCCAATAACGTTCTCGATCTTTTAATGATCATTAAATATTGCATTCCTTTCTCCAATCAACAATCAGCCGCAATGATGAGTGAGTGTGGTTACAGGAAAACACTGAAGTATACTAAAACATGAATTCACATCTTATGAATGTAAATGCGACAGATTTCAGAGAGACTGAGAATGTAAGGTAAAAGAAAGTGTTCCCTTAAAATTGGCCTATATGTTCTATTTGGACTAGATAGTTATTTTATTGCAGAAAATAGATCAAATACTACAATTTCCCAGATTTCTAACAATACTTATGGCTTTAATGTCCTTTAGAACTACATCATTTTTAGATCAATATTCTATCCACGTAATGCATATACCACTGTATTATCAGGTGCAAACGGACTTAAAGGTGTCCACAGTTCTAGAGTTTCCAAGCGTGACAATCTGTAACCTAAACCCCATCTTGGAAATGAAAGTTCGGAAAGAGCCATACAATAAACTACTTGCTGAAAACAGCGGTCTCGAAACGTTCAGCACCCCATACTACACCGAGATAGAATATGAAGTCACACCACCAGGTACAATATAATGAATATCTCTATCAACATTATGGCATCTACAATAACACGTGAACATTAACAGTGAAAGATACATGATCAAAAGCTGAAATAACTCATACAAATGCGATTGTAATGAAAAGCTACAAAATTAAGAATTGAAATATTTTACAACGATTAGGAACAACAAATATTTTTCGCAGCTGCATTCATCAAAAAGTAAACAAAATGGTTTCATAATAAGTAACACGACTACCATCAAACACAATCTCATAACATTGTTTACAAATTAAATAAAATAGTATTTTAAAAAAATTAACAGCAGTCAGAAGATGGACTAGCGAAATTTAAATGTCTGCACATATTACAATATACAAAGCATACAGTAGAAGTCTATCAAGGGCGATCCATTTTTATTTCATCTTTGCAGGACGGGGAGATGACAGAACACAAAGAACATAAATCAGTTCTCTTTTATATATTCTTTTCACAAGGAGTAGACATGAACAATTTATTGAAAGGATATCACAAGAGCCATCATACTACACAATGCCTTATAAATACAAGGGTTTTTTTTTAAAGGGAGAGGGCTAGAACGTGAGGGAAAGAGATGGATTAAAAACAAGTGTGGTCTACAAATAGAAATTTGTATTCATACATATTTTATAAGTATTTTAAAAGCTATTAATTTGTTAAGTTATAATTATTAATATAGCTTTTGCTTGGTACAGTTTGACAAATGAAACATACCTTTATGTAATATATACACTTATCTGTAGTAGAACAATTGTGATGAGAGATTTCAAACCATTGCAACGAGTTAACGAAAATGATAAGAAAGAAAGATGTAGAAACATTGAAATGAGACATTCTTCTCAGTCTTCTTTCCTTTCTCATTTGCCCTTTATTGTCGAGGGGAGATATAATTTGCGCTCCTCTGCTCTTATGTTCGATGTTGTTAAGTTTCCTTGTGTTCTTAATATTCCATCATTCTATCTTTTTTGTTGTCGACCCTCTATTTGATGTTCTCGCAACGCTTCTTGAAGGCTCTTTGTGTTGTGTTTTGATCTTTCTGCATCACGTCGTCAAACCATTTTATGTGTTGTTTCTTTATATAATCTTTGGCGGGGATGATTCCTAGCTTCTTCTCAGTTCTTCATTTTTGATCTTATCTCTCAGGTTGTTTCCTGTCATTCGTCTAACATATTTAATCTCAGTTGAGGATGTTTTTATTATTGTTTTGCATCTAGGGTCCAGGATTGGATCCATTGGTAGCACAACGTTGGGATGAAGATTGCATTGTAGAGTGCCCGTTTTCCCTCTAGAGTTATTTCCCTGTTGGGCTATAGTGGTGATAGCTGTTCAATGATTTTATTGAGTCTATGTGTTGTCTAATTCTACATGTATTAGTGCCTGATCGTCTGCAAATAGATGGTCGTCGGATGTCTGCGTGGGACAGTGCAGAATTGCAGGTACATGCAGTTAGATGCAGTCCCCAGTTCATTTCGCACTTGTAAATGTGTATGCCTGTTATGGAATGGTGGACACACAACAGTGGCAGAATTTCTTCGAGTTCGATGAAGAGAACGTCATTTTGTGCGGAGACTTTAATGCTAGAGGCAACCAGTGGGGTAACGTCATAACCAACAAGCAGGGAGAAGACCTAGAGAACGCACTAGTGTCAGTCGATTTAGTGTGCTTGAAAGATGGAAGGGCAACAAGAAATGGCCACTCCGAGAAATGGGGACCCTGATAGTGTCATAGACCTGACACTGGAGTCTTCCACCTTCGCACCAGTTTGCAGGTGAAGTGCACTAAGGTTCCACGGAAGTGATCACTATTCATGTGTCCTCCTAATTGAGAAAAGCAGAAATAGAAGCCAGAAAAGAAAGCTCCACACATTCCACTACGAGAAAACAGACCAGGACGTCATTAGCAAAATCAGACATAGGAAACAGAGCGCCCCTCGTAGGAGGCATGAGAGATGGACGCAGCCATCCTGGTGGAACGTAGATGTCGAAGAAGCTTGGCGGTACAAGAGACAAACGGCCAAGACATGGCAGAACGCCAGAAAGAATGGGAGAACACAACCTCAGCTCTTGAAGCGTCTGAAAGAAGAGGTCGACCAAAAAATGAAGAACTTTAAATTATGTGCTAAGCAGGCTAAGGATGACTTCTGTAGAAAAGTGTGCTCAGAAAAATCGCTCGCCACATTCTGTCGCCTTCATCAGTGTATGAATGGCACAACACGACACAGAGGCATACCAGATTTTCAGAGCACAGGCCGGATATGGTACACATCTGATGAGAGCAAAGGGAAGGCCCTGCTTGCCCGCTACATTGAGCAGACGGACCAAAGAAATGAGGCTGTAAGAATGAGGATACGGTGATCGCTGTAAAAATTGTGTAAGGATGTAGTGCTGGAAGAAGATCTCACAATCACAACCGATACCATTCGCACAACACTTAAAAGGTCACACAACACTGCTCCTGGTCCAGATGGTGTTAGGTACGTTGACATAGGCGATTTAGCTGACGACGACTTGACAAAAATGGCCAATGAGTTTAATGCCAGCATTCGGAGTGGCTACACAGCTACTTACCACCGCTGCCGAAGCCAAACAAGGACCATTCTCAGATCAGTGCCTACAGAATCATCACAATGCAGAACACTGCGGGAAAGCTGCTGGAGAAAATAGTTGCCTGTGTCCTCACCTGTCACCTTGAACAGAAACGCGCATTACCACCCACACTCGGAGGTTATAGATATAACAAAAAGACATGGCTCAATGCGGCAGTTTTTGTCTATGACGTCTTCGAAGGCTTCCACAGAGGAGAGGAGACATGTGCTGCTGCTATAGATCTGGAGGATGCATACAACAGGGTACCATTTGAATACGTCATGTATATGCTCCTCAAACTGGCGGTGCATTACCTCCTCATTAGAGTTATCGCCGCGGCAGTGTTTCAGAGGAAGGTGATACTCAGATGTGGAAGTTGGCTTCGAGCCAATATCATTTGTCCAGGGCTGCCACAAGGCTCACCGTTGTCACCAGTTCTATTTAACGTGTGCACAATAACGATCACGGAAGAACAACTGGATGGGAGGAGAAGAACTATGACTTTTGCTGATGATATTCTGATATATCGACAGGGAAGAGACAGACGGGGAATCGCCTCCACAATGCACGACGAATTCGATCGCATTTCTTCCTGGTGTGGAGTTTTAGGTGCCTTGGTTAATCCTAATAAAGAATCAGTTTCATGGTTCTCCCTTAACAATCATATCGTTAATACGACCACACCGGTAGTACGAATGAGAGCTGATGAGGTGACCAGTGACAAGTTGATGACATACCTCGGAGTTAAGTTTGATCGCAGCCTGTGTTTTCGGGACCACGTCAACCCTGTGATAGCAAAATCCCGCAAAGGATTAGCCGCCTTGAAGGTCATGGCAGCTGCCAACATCGAGCAGAGGCTACTTACTCTTCTGTTCCAGGGATTAGTCCTCGCACCAATCGAGTATGCCCTGGCAATTCTTACTGTCAGTACGAATCAAATTGATAGGCTGGAGAAAATACAAAGTGAAGCCATGCGCATTATCTTTGGATGTACAAGGGGCAATCCCTGGGTAGCAATGAGGTATCTTCTTGACTTCCAACCATGGATGACAGAATCAAGATCTGAAGAGCACGAGCATACCTGAAGATTAGTACAGATAAAGAGCATCCATTGCACCATGTGCTCAACACAGGGAAAGTTGCCAGGTTAAAAAGAGGCAAATCATGCGTGGACCGAGCAGAAGATGTCATCAAACAGGTCTGTGGGCGTACCAATATCGGCGTTGGTGAGGAGTGGATACCGGTGCCTACGTCATTCAAGGAGACTTTATCGTGTATTGTCACACTCGACAGGAAAAGTAGGGAACCGAACTCGGTCGTGGTTAATGCTGAGGCCAACGGTGTCATCTGTGATAACACCAATGAGAAAGATGTAGTCATCTATACAGACGGATCTGTAAGACGACACCAAAGAAGTGCATGGGCATTTACAGCACGCTGGGCAGGCAGAATAGTCAAGGAAGACAGTGGTGCATGCGTCATGACCACGAGTAGCATGACAATGGAGGTGATGACAGTGACCAGGGCATTCAAATGGTTAGAGTCACAAGACTACACCCACGCATGTATACTGAGTGATTCGGTGAGCATGATAAAAAAAAGTGGAGGCGGGATCTGCAGAAGTCCAAAATACTTAAGGTCACATTTGTCTATGTCCCAGGACATGCGGGAGTACGGGAAATGAAAGAGCGGACAGGTTGGCTAGCTGCGCTGTCGTTGAGGACGGTCAACCAATGGATCGAACGAACATCATCAATACCCTCCGAAATGTGGGAAGAGCACAAGACTTCGACAAACACAGATCCACCAGATGCTGAGGTGGGATCTGAGCGCCAATGGACATGTATCGGAGAACAATGATGATGACCCGCAAATAACTCAATAACTCTGATGGTCGTTGATCTCCTTTGTGTCTAGTGGATTGGCTAACATGGATATATAGTCCATGTATGTCATAAACAATAGGAGGGATTGTATGCACCGGTCTTTCACTTCTGATCTAACTTCGAATTGGTCCGTGTAATCTGTTACTATTCTGACTGTGCAGGTGCTGTTGATATATAAACTTTAAGATTGATTAGATGTTGACTTACTCCGTACATTGTTTGTATCTCCCACAATTGTTCTTTGTTAACTCGGTTGAAAGCTTTTTTATGGTCAATGAAATGTATGTGCAAACTTTGATTGTATTCTGTCGTCTTTTCTGCTAGCTGTTTTAAAGGTGAATAGAACGTTAGTACATCCTCTGATTTTTTTTCTGAACCCCATTTGAGAATAACTTAACAGTAATTCTAATTATTGGTCGAACCTATTTTCCATAATTTTTGCCATTGGAGTCATTGAAGCCAATAAAATAAGTCACATAAACGCTGCAGTCATCTGATTTCATTGTTATTCAGCTTTGGGAAGGGGGCTTTCTTCAGTTTTTGTTCATTTCTTTAATTAGTGTCCAATATTTGGTTGCAAAATATTGAATTCTCCAACAGCCTTCCAAATTCTCACATCACACATACCAAGGTTACATGTTGTTATATGTCAGTTTCTTGTAAGCGGCATATTTGCCCAGGCTTTTTAATGTAGTTTCAATATTCGTAGAATTATATGTAAACATACTGACGTCATCTTCTGTATACAATTTTTATTTCATGACTGTCAGCTGATCATACTTGTCACCTATTGTTGTATTCAACCCTTCATTAACTTTCATGATATTTTAAATTTTACATTGTGAAGTGGTGATCTAGTGATGATCTGCATTCTATAAACAAGAGACATTAACACAAAATCAATGTGCTCCCTATGACTGTCCTGGACATCTTACCATTTTTGTGATTAATGCTGGAACAGAAACGTTTCTTGAACATGTTGCATTCTATCTGATTATGATACTAATTATTTTGCCTGTGCAAAATCCAGTAAAAGACCACCACCACCACCCAGCCCCCCATCCAAAAAAAAAGAATTAATTAATTAACATATATATATATATATATATATATATATATATATATATATATATATATATATATATATATTTATTTATTTATTTATTTGTCACAATTTACTACAAGGGAGATAACTAAAATAAATTTCCATTAGGAAATACCGGACACAAATTATCTACGGTGATTATTATGTTATTATAAATTATATTTGGGGGCAAATGTACATGTCAACATCCGAACTGAAAGAGGTGAGCGACACCCACACAGTTGACTGCCATTACTAGGATAGGGAGAGAAGGAATATAGAGGCGAGCGACACCCACACAGTTAACTGCCATTACTAGGATCGGTGAGAGAAGGCATATAGAGGCGAGCGACACCCACACAGTTAACTGCCATTACTAGGATCGGTGAGAGAAGGCATATAGAGGCGAGCGACACCCACACAGTTAAATGCCATTACTAGGATCGGTGAGAGAAGGCATATAGAGGTGAGCGACACCCACACAGTTAACTGCCATTACTAGGATCGGTGAGAGAAGGCATATAGAGGTGAGCGACACCCACACAGTTAACTGCCATTACTAGGATCGGTGAGAGAAGGCATATAGAGGTGAGCGACACCCACACAGTTAACTGCCATTACTAGGATAGATGAGAGAAGGCGTATAGAGGTGAGCGACACCCACACAGTTGACTGTCATTACTAGGATAGGTGAGAGAAGACATATAGAGGCGAGCGACACCCACACAGTTGACTGCCATTACTAGGATAGGTGAGAGAAGGCATATAGATGCGAGCGACACCCACACAGTTCACTGCCATTACTAGGATCGATGAGAGAAGGCATATAGAGGTGAGCGACACCCACACTGCTGACTGCCATTACTAGGATAGGTGAGAGAAGGCGTATAGAGGCGAGCGACACCCACGCAGTTGACTGCCATTACTAGGATAGGTGAGAGAAGACATATAGAGGTGAGCGACACCCACACATTTCATTGCCATTACTAGGATAGATGAGAAAAGGCGTATAGAGGCGAGCGACACCCACGCAGTTGACTGCCATTACTAGGATAGGTGAGAGAAGACATATAGAGGCGAGCGACACCCACACAGTTGACTGCCATTACAAGGATAGGTGAGAGAAGGCGTATAGAGGCGAGCGACACCCACACAGTTCACTGCCATTACTAGGATCGGTGAGAGAAGACATATAGAGGTGAGCGACACCCACACAGTTCATTGCCATTACAAAGATCGGTGAGAGAAGACATATAGAGGTGAGCGACACCCACACAGTTGATTGCCATTACTAGGATCGTTGAGAGAAGACATATAGAGGTGAGCGACACCCACACTGCTGACTGCCATTACAAGGATCGATGAGAGAAGGCATATAGAGGTGAGCGACACCCACGCTGCTGACTGCCATTACTAGGATCGGTGAGAGAAGGCATATAAAGGTGAGCGACACCCACACAGTTGACTGCCATTACTAGGATCGGTGAGAGAAGGCATATAGAGGTGAGTGACACCCACACAGATGACAGCCATTACTAGGATTGGTGAGAGAAGACATATAGATGTGAGCGACACCCAAACAGATGACAGCCATTACTAGGATTGGTGAGAGAAGACATATAGAGGTGAGCGACACCCACACAGTTCATTGCCATTACAAAGATCGGTGAGAGAAGACATATAGAGGTGAGCGACACCCACACAGTTGATTGCCATTACTAGGATCGTTGAGAGAAGACATATAGAGGTGAGCGACACCCACACTGCTGACTGCCATTACAAGGATCGATGAGAGAAGGCATATAGAGGTGAGCGACACCCACGCTGCTGACTGCCATTACTAGGATCGGTGAGAGAAGGCATATAAAGGTGAGCGACACCCACACAGTTGACTGCCATTACTAGGATCGGTGAGAGAAGGCATATAGAGGTGAGTGACACCCACACAGATGACAGCCATTACTAGGATTGGTGAGAGAAGACATATAGATGTGAGCGACACCCAAACAGATGACAGCCATTACTAGGATTGGTGAGAGAAGACATATAGAGGTGAGCGACACCCACACAGATGACAGGCATTACTAGGATTGGTGAGAGAAGGCATAAAAGAGGTGAGCGACACCCACACAGTTGACTGCCATTACTAGGATCGGTGAGAGAAGACATATAGAGGTGAGCGACACCCACACTGCTGACTGCCATTACAAGGATCGATAAGAGAAGGCATATAGAGGTGAGCGACACCCACGCTGCTGACTGCCATTACAAGGATCGGTGAGAGAAGGCATATAAAGGTGAGCGACACCCACACAGTTGACTGCCATTACTAGGATCGGTGAGAGAAGGCATATAGAGGCGAGCGACACCCACACAGTTGACTGCCATTACTAGGATAGGTGAGAGAAGGCATATAGATGCGAGCGACACCCACACAGTTCACTGCCATTACTAGGATCGATGAGAGAAGGCATATAGAGGTGAGCGACACCCACACTTTTCATTGCCTTTACTAGGATAGATGAGAGAAGGCGCATAGAGGTGAGCGACACCCACATAGTTGACTGCCATTACTAGGATGGGTGAGAGAAGGCATATAGATGCGAGCGACACCCACACAGTTCACTGCCATCACTAGGATCGATGAGAGAAGGCATATAGAGGCGAGCGACACCCACACAGTTTACTGCCATCACTAGGATCGATGAGAGAAGGCATATAGAGGCGAGCGACACCCACACAGTTTACTGCCATTACTAGGATAGGTGAGAGAAGGCGTATAGAGGCGAGCGACACCCACACAGTTGACTGCCATTACTAGGATCGGTGAGAGAAGACATATAGAGGTGAGCGACACCCACACAGTTTACTGCCATTACTAGGATAGGTGAGAGAAGGCGTATAGAGGCGAGCGACACCCACACAGTTGACTGCCATTACTAGGATCGGTGAGAGAAGACATATAGAGGTGAGCGACACCCACACAGTTCATTGCCATTACAAGGATCGGTGAGAGAAGACATATAGAGGTGAGCGACACCCACACAGTTGATTGCCATTACTAGGATCGGTGAGAGAAGACATATAGAGGTGAGCGACACCCACACTGCTGACTGCCATTACAAGGATCGATGAGAGAAGGCATATAGAGGTGAGCGACACCCACGCTGCTGACTGCCATTACTAGGATCGGTGAGAGAAGGCATATAAAGGTGAGCGACACCCACACAGTTGACTGCCATTACTAGGATCGGTGAGAGAAGACATATAGAGGTGAGTGACACCCACACAGATGACAGCCATTACTAGGATTGGTGAGAGAAGACATATAGATGTGAGCGACACCCACACAGATGACAGCCATTACTAGGATTGGTGAGAGAAGACATATAGAGGTGAGTGACACCCACACAGATGACAGGCATTACTAGGAATGGTGAGAGAAGGCATAAAGAGGTGAGCGACACCCACACAGTTGACTGCCATTACTAGAATAGGTGAGAAAAGTCATATAGAGGTGAGCGACAGTAGTATAGCAGGAAGGAAAATGGGTCGAATTTAGGCGCTAAATTAACAAAGATATATAGTGTGGTGCGCAGCGCACCACATGTACATGAGAGACGTGGGGAGTTAACCATGACCGCTCGTGTCGGGATGTTGATTTCTCGTGTAGGTGATCCCGGAAGTGACCTGTTTGTCTGGTGTGTGCTGACTTTGGAGCGCTTAGTGTACTTGGTGAGCGCTAGTGATAGGTTAGTAGATTATACAACATCAATGAAAAACGATCAATATAAAACAGAAGACAAAAGATATATTTTATTCTTTTATTATCTCAATAGTTATATAACATACATTGATATTATATAACATTACAAACATATTCAGTGAACGAAGTAAATATATAATACAAAGCGTTGTGTGATCAATGAATCATAAGGGGTGAAACTGTTAGAGATAGCTGGTCAGTCTAAACTGGTAGTGTAAAGAATTAGATATCTAGAGGCGTAGTCGAGACATTATCATCAGCTACCTTTCTTTTTATATAGAAATAGGAAAGAGCATTTCTTGTTTGACTGTAGGAAAACATGGAATTATTTAAGACTTTGAATCCTACATTTTTCCCACCCTTGGCCTTTTGCGTGGCGAGAACCTCTAAAAACATATCTTTATCTAATTTGTTGTGTTGCTTGCTTAGCCCTTTACAACTGATTTTATCGTAATCCCCACTACAATAGTACGTCTTACTACATAAGCTAACAAGAGCTGTCCCTTCGTACTCTAGTTTAAAAAGACCTGGCATTCGTTTGGTGTACGCTTTAACACCCTTACAGCTTATACAATCTGTCTTGCTAATATGTTCATCGCAAAACTCGGCAGGAAACCAATCTTTATATACGCTATTAAACTCATTCCGCAGACCTGACTTAACTATATCCTCTAAATTAGGTGCACTTAAGGCCAAGTATAAACTATCAGTATCTGTTTCACATAACTGAAAGTTGGACCTATCTAAAAACTTATCTAAGAACTCGAAATAAAAATCTAACATACGCAGTTTTGCATATTGATACACGAAGAAACCGATTTGTAGGGGTAAGTCCCAAACCGTTTTCTTTTTCTCCATATCAATTTCAAAAAGAGCCTCCCCTATTTCAGTCATCTTTTTAAATCGGGAATTATTTATCATTTTCGATATCGCATCCCCCTTGAACGTACGAGACAGCGCTATGATTGGCCTTATTGGTTAGAGTCTTCCCATAGGCTGAGTTTCCCAAGAGCTTCATTGTATCACTTACTATAGATTGATTTTCGTCTAGATCACCAGCCCGCCTAGCGTCAGAAACCATTTCTCCAAACTTTTTAAACAACTAGACGGTTGATATTCTATCACTTGATAGATTTTTGTTACCTCTAACCCATGATCTAAATACCATTTTAACAGTGGTGTTGCCAACAAAATTTTTTCCCCGACATAACTACCGATTAGAGTGCGACGCGGGGTTGACAGCAAATTATGTTTGAGGGCATATTCACCCATAAACGAGCCAATATCATCACGCGTGACGTCAATATTTTTGAAAATTGGAGTCATCTCACTGAAATATTCCTTCAGGCGGTCGGGGAGGTGTAGATCACATTCCACTAATCCAAAGCATGTCCCATGTGAAACAGAAGTCAGAATCTGTTTCTCACTAAGAGGGAGCCCTTCTTTAGAGTAAGAGGGTCTAGCTCGAGGGATGGCTTTAGAAAGGAAAGCCCTAATGGTTGGGTCAGACTTTTTCAGAGCCTGCCACTCACATTCCCACATAACTTCTACTGGGACTTTGACCGTCTCAGTTAGATAGGTGTGTATCTCACATGTTTTTTTTCAAACAGCTCGAACAAGGGCTTATTATTAACAGGGTTTCTAGCTTTACCTTTGGTGAGGGGACAGTCTTTGTGACCATGGTACAAACAACCATGAAAATTATAGACTATTATATTGGCTTTATCCCACCCATCCACGGGATGTTCTATCACCTAACCGAAACTCCCTCCCGTTAAACTGAGTTTTCAACTCCACCCCTTTTTGATGAGCGACCCACGTTAGCCTCGCTCTACTTTGTTGGACATAATAGTTATCTTTTTCGACCCTAAACCCGGTCTCCATTCTTCTAATAATTGGATAATCTGTTGGCATCAGGTTCATCAGAGCCCAAAGATACAACGCGTTGGCATCGTAACCTTGGATGGATTGGACCAGCTTTCCTCCTCTAATAAACGTTTTGCCTACTTCATGATACCTATGAAATATTATAGCGGGAGCTCCAACGATATTATCTCTAATCATTGTGTGTAGACTCGCCTGTTTGCTCGAACATAAACTAAACATTACACCCCTATCAACGGTCTTAAAAAGATACTTTAAACAAACACCAGGAACCGAAAGGGCGTCTTTAAAACAGTCCACACCCCGCTACCCATAAAAACGAACCTGCTGCTCTAATGCTTCTAAGAATGGGACAACATCTTTGTTATTATACGACACCAAAAAGTCCCTAAGGGTGGTCATGTTATTGTCCTTCCAGACCTTTTTACACAGAGCGTACTTCTCCTTGGAAATATTGGAATTTTTTTTAACGACGAATAAAACGCTTTGTGTGGGGGTAGTTCTGTCTCCTCCAACTTTTGGGGATCATCTATATATTCATAACAAAAGTAACTCTTTGTCTCACTAATCTTATAGCTGCCAGATATTTACTATAGCTAAACCCGGGGGCTAGATAGTTTACTATATCTAAGAATTTTAGATTCTGTGTTGAAATACACATGAAGTTATTGTTTCTTTTAACTATAAACTTGAACGGTTTTTCTACTTTGTAGTCTACTTCCATTTTATCTTCCTCTTCTTCGATAACATCGGCTTCTTCCTCCTCTTCCATACTATCGCCTTCTTCGTCCACTTGTGGAGTGGCATCCATGAAGTGCTTTATTAAGTAAGGTTTAATGACGTTGACGTCATATTTCCCGAGTTAAACCCTAGCACGGGAAGCTCTTTTAAATATTCATCAAACCTAACCATTATCTTGTCTTTATTTAGAGCATGGAGTTGAGTAAAAATACTTTCAAACCGATCTCGCAACAACGAGTATGCCTTAGCAGCTATATCAGTGAGATAATCAAGCATCTGACTAACTAAAATTTGTGGGTCACCCTTGGTTATGAAGCATTTTGGGGCCTCCCATCCGGGGACATTTGACGCTATAGAGCAGGAGAGGGGTACGTGTTTAGCTACAAAGGTAGTCGAGTGCGTCTCTCGGGGAACATTCCTACTATCAAAATAACATTCATAATCGAATGTCGCCCTGAATGGGTAAATAAAAGACTCTGGAGTACTTATCCCTTCAGCACTGATCGCGTCCCATACACTTTCAGGTGAAGAGTAAACCCCACCCTTATATGTCTCTACAGCCATATCCCCATTGCAAGCTTTTTCGTGCTTATCCATACGCCAAAACTCTTTCCACAATTTCCAACATTTTCCACAAGAAAAGCTTTTACTAGCCCTAGAAAGAGCATTTATATAAAAGAAGTGGCTTTTGTAAAGTAAAAGACGGAGAGTTTCGCTATAACTACTCCCACTTCTCAGGACAATACGCAAGGCTTGTTCAGAATCAAACTAAAAAATATATATGTCTACTGAAAAAAAATTTTCTAAGAGAGACATTTCAGCAAGAGTTACACCGGGAAAGTTACTTAACATTAGAGACGGGTTAAACTGTTTGAAAAGTAGTCTCGAAGCCTTCCTAACATCTTTAACAGAGGCACCTCTATGGATAGCTAGACAACGGAAGAAGCAGAGATTATCATCGTAAACTTAGATTTGGAGTCGTTTTGAAGGGTATTAATGCCGTGGTTCGATGCAATGTAAGGTGGGATATCTATCAGACACCCTATAGGATAATCTTGAAGTTTATAAACATAAACACTCGTACTGACTAAGGCTTCTAAGGTATATTTGGTTGTCTCCCTATTTTTATTTGCATACCCTAATATATCACTTTCATTTAATCTATCAACAAATGTTTCAAAGTCATTTTTGTTGTTAACTAACAAGGGTTTGTCTAACCCGGTCGCGTTATTTGAGCCTGCGTGAAAGTAACGCAACCCCTGTGTCTCCCTATGTCTTAAAACTAGATGATGACTATAATACACCTTGAAACGCTTTTTCTGGGCTAGAAAAATTGGGCTTACAAGGGTCTTCCAATCTATAGGAGTATCAGACTGATGAAATATAGTGTACGTGTCCATGTATTTGGTCATACGTTCATGTGTTCTAATAGCTAACCAGTTGTTCTTATATATCTTCCTAATATCTCGGGGTAACTTATTTAAAGAGTCTATTTCATTAATAAATCTTGGTCTCTTTGAGAGCTCTTGAGTCGAAATCTTTACTGACCGCTTGCGTGAGGTTGTCAATACCAGTGGACCCGCTTGCGTTGATGGTTTTGAGGTGTCCACAGCTATGTCATGGCTAGCAAGATGTACTTGCAAATGGCTTGCCCAGTGAAGCGTTGTTGACAGATGTAGCACATATTTGGGGTAGCACTGGTCTCTTTAGAAGGTGCATTAGCTGCTGAGGCAGGGGTTGGTGATGCAGGAACTACTGAGGCAAGAGATACAGGATGGTCTGTCTTGATATGTCTTGCAAGGCTGTCTACTCTTGTATATATTCGTTCACAAACATCACATTTGTATTCCTGACGCCCATGTACACTAGCTACGTATCGTTTTACGATCCGGCTCCGGGTGACAGTTTTGGAACAGATATGACAAGTGTTAGACATCTGTAGAAAAGAAATTGAAACATTACAACTAAATAGTAAAGAACAGTAAACATTACAAGAAAGGAAACAAGAAAAGTAAACAATGAGAACTATCGAAATTAGGTTACAAAAGTAACATGTGGATACTAAAAAACCAACTTATCGAAATTAGGTTACAAAAGTAACACGTGGATACTAATCAACCAACTTATCGAAAATAGGTTACTAAAGTAACATACTATAATATTAAAGAACTAAGATAACACTTACTTTTTATGTGTTTCAAGGCACGAGACACATCCGTCGTCAACAACTGTAAGCGAAAGTCTGATTACAAGCTTCACAGTCGCGTTATATATACGCCAGAAACATCGGAAGTGTTACTAAAAATAGAACTGACCGCTGATGCAATACCGGAAGTGTTACTAAAAATAGCTTTTGACGGCTGACGCGATGCCCGTGGAGTTTCTAAAAATAGATTTTGATCTCTGATGCAATACCAGGCAATTTTATATGAGTTTTCCCCTTGGCTCTTTTTGAGGGCTACGCCCATGAAACTGTTACGAGTAGTAAATTTACACTCTAAACTTACCCCAGATGTTATTTTAGACATCCACATAGCAAAATTTACTTAACAACCACTTTTATGACTGTTACTCCCTTGATCATTTTTGGTGGCTACGCCCATGAAACTGTTAAATAGTCGTAAATTTAACATCAAGACATACAAAAAAACTTTATATTAGACATCCCCGTATCAAGAATTTACATAAAAACCACTTTAAAAATTGTTACCCCCTTATCCATATTTGATGGTTACGCCCATGAAACCGTTAGAAATAGTAAATTTACACTCTAGGATTACTCTAACCTTTATTTAAGACATCCCAATAACAAAAAATTACTAAAAAACCACTTTTATGAGCGTTGCCCCCTTACCCATTTTTGATGGTTACGCCCATGAAACTGTTAAAAATAGAAAATTTAACAGCTAGAATACCCCAAACTTTATATTAAGCATCCCCGTATCAAGAATTTACATAAAAAAAAACTTTTGAAATTACTAACCCCGTACCCATTTTTTGGCGGTTACGCCCATGAAACTGTTAAAAATAATAAATTTAACACCTAGACATACCCCAAACTTTATATTAAACATCCCCGTATCAAGAATTTACATAAAAACAACTTTTGAAATTACTACCCCCGTACCCATTTTTGGCGGTTACGCCCATGAAATCGATAAAAAATTGAAATTTAACCTATTGGTATACCTCAAACATAATATTTGACACGCCCATGTATTAAATTTACCTGAAAAATCAACCAAAAATTAGTAGTGTATATCCAGTGATTGGCCGAGTAGACTCTCATATAAGGGAAAACGGCACCAAAAAATGTGCCTCGATCTGCCGGTAGACTATTTATATAAGAAATATGGTGCCACTTTTGTTGCATCTAATGCTAGAGACCGGGTTTAGGGTCGAAAAAGATAACTATTATGTCCAACAAAGTAGAGAGTGGCTAACGTGGGTCGCTCATCAAAAAGGGGTGGAGTTGAAAACTCAGTTTAACGGGAGGGAGTTTCGGTTAGGTGATAGAAACATCCCCGTGGATGGGTGGGATAAAGCCAATAGAATAGTCTATAATTTTCATGGTTGTTTGTACCATGGTCACAAAGACTGTCCCCTCACCAAAGGTAAAGCTAGAAACCCTGTTAATAATAAGCCCTTGTTCGAGCTGTTTGAAAAAACATGTGAGATACACACCTATCTAACTGAGGCGGTCAAAGTCCCAGTAGAAGTTATGTGGGAATGTGAGTGGCAGGCTCTGAAAAAGTCTGACCCAACCATTAGGGCTTTCCTTTCTAAAGCCATCCCTCGAGCTAGACCCTCTTACTCTAAAGAAGGGCTCCCTCTTAGTGAGAAACAGATTCTGACTTCTGTTTCAGATGGGACATGCTTTGGATTAGTGGAATGTGATATACACGTCCCCGACCGCCTGAAGGAATATTTCAGTGAGATGACTCCAATTTTCAAAAATATTGACGTCACGCGTGATGATATTGGCTCGTTTATGGGTGAATATGCCCTCAAACATAATTTGCTGTCAACCCCGCGTCGCACTCTAATCGGTAGTTATGTCGGGAAAAAAATTTTGTTGGCAACACCACTGTTAAAATGGTATTTAGATCATGGGTTAGAGGTAACAAAAATCTATCAAGTGATAGAATATCAACCGTCTAGTTGTTTTAAAAAGTTTGGAGAAATGGTTTCTGACGCTAGGCGGGCTGGTGATCTAGACGAAAATCAATCTATAGTTAGTGATACAATGAAGCTCTTGGGAAACTCAGCCTATGGGAAGACTCTAACCAATAAGGCCAATCATAGCGCTGTCTCGTACGTTCAGGGGACGCGATATCGAAAATGATAAATAATTCCCGATTTAAAAAGATGACTGAAATAGGGGAGGCTCTTTTTGAAATTGATATGGAGAAAAAGAAATCTGTTTGGGACTTACCCCTACAAATCGGTTTCTTCGTGTATCAATATGCAAAACTTCGTATGTTAGATTTTTATTTCGAGTTCTTAGATAAGTTTGTAGATAGGTCCAACTTTCAGTTATGTGAAACAGATACTGATAGTTTATACTTGGCCTTAAGTGCACCTAAGTTAAAAGATATAGTTAAGTCAGGTCTGCGGAATGAGTTTAATAGCGTATATAAAGATTGGTTTCCTGCCGAGTTTTGCGATGAACATATTAGCAAGACAGATTGTATAAGCTGTAAGGGTGTTAAAGCGTACACCAAACGAACGCCAGGTCTTTTTAAACTAGAGTACGAAGGGACAGCTCTTGTTAGCTTATGTAGTAAGACGTACCATTGTAGTGGGGATTACGATAAAATCAGTTGTAAGGGGCTAGGCAAGCAACACAACAAATTAGATAAAGATATGTTTTTAGAGGTTCTCGCCACGCAAAAGGCCAAGGGTGGGAAAAATGTAGGATTCAAAGTCTTAAATAATTCCATATTTTCCTACAGTCAAACAAGAAATGCTCTTTCCTATTTCTATATAAAAAGAAAGGTAGCTGATGATAATGTCTCGACTACGCCTCTAGATATCTAATTCTTTACACTACCAGTTTAGACTGACCAGCTATCTCTAACAGTTTCACCCCTTATGATTCATTGATCACACAACGCTAAGCAGACACCCAATACATAGCTATAAGTAAATGTTATCTTTGTACTATATATTTACTTCGTTTACTGAATATGTTTGTAATGTTATATAATATCAATGTATGTTATATAACTATTGAGATAATAAAAGAATAAAATATATCTTTTGTCTTCTGTTTTATATTGATCGTTTTTCATTGATGTTGTATAATCTACTAACCTATCACTAGCGCTCACCAAGTACACCAAGCGCTCCAAAGTCAGCACACATCATACATAAACAGGTCACTTCCGGGGTCACCTACACGAGAAATCAACATCCCGACACGAGCGGTCATGGTTAACTCCCCCTGTCTCTCATGTACGTGTGGTGCGCTGCGCATCACACTATATATCTTTATTAATTTAGCGCCTAAATTCGACCAAATCCTTCCTGCTATACTACTAGCGACACCCATACAGTTGACTGCCATTACTAGGATTGGTGAGAGAAGACATATAGAGGTGAGCGACACCCACACAGATGACAGCCATTACTAGGATTGGTAAGAAAAGACATATAGAGGTGAGCGACAGCCACACAGATGACTGCCATTACTAGAATCGGTGAGAGAAGTCATATAGAGGTGAGCGACACCCACACAGTTGACTGCCATTACTAGAATCGGTGAGAGAAGTCATATAGAGGTGAGCGACACCCACACAGTTGACTGCCATTACTAGAATCGGTGAGAGAAGTCATATAGAGGTGAGCGACACCCACACAGTTGACTGCCATTACTAGGATCCGTGAGAGAAGGCATATAGAGGTGCTCACAAATGTAAACGTGAAGTTGGATGTGCTGAACTGAAAAGCGCAAATATAATTAGATTGATATGAATCACAACACAACACATTTATGTCCACCAAATATTCCAATTGTTTACGATGAATGATGATACCGTATGATTGGAGGCGGGCTATGTACGCATGCAATGGGTAGAGTCGTTGCAGAAATCCAAATACGTAAGGTCACCTTTGTCTATGTCCCTGGACATGCGGAGTACGGGGAAATGAGAGAGCGGACAGGTTGGCTAGCTGCGCTGTCGTTGATGGATCGACATCATCAATGCCCTTCGAGATCACAGGACTTCGACAAACACATCAACGTCACTTATGATCACGGCCACTTGGTGGCCGTGTAAGAAGACTTATCAACCAACATAGAACCGTCAGTCGCTGGACACTGACTGATCTGAGCGGACATGTTCGGAGTGCAATGATGATGACCCGTACTCAATGACTTGACCGTATGACAAGGAACAGTTGGCTGTGTTCACTTTCTGTGCGGTTTCGCCTTATGTCTTTTGGCGTGTACTGAGACTGATACGATGGGGACTACAGCTACCTTTCTTTGTTTAGGAGATGAGTTAGTAATTCGGATGATTCCACTGGCACGGGCGGTCGAGCAATTATGGATTTTAATTAGCTTCCAGTGATACCAGGGCCATCCATAACCAAAAAACCAAACGTCATTTTAAGTAAGGCTGATAATGTGAAATTTTTTTTTTCATTAATCGTCGGGTAAACGCAAGATAGTGAGAGAAAGAGAGAGAATGTGTATGTATAGTATGATGTACAAAACGTAGTTACTTTATTTTATAAGTATGTTGTCTTTTGTCTTATTCATTATATTTCAAGAACCCGTGACTGCCGTTGGCGTTCCCACTATGTCTTGCTATAGTTACGAGTTCAACTGCCAAGATGTCAACTGTATATATTTGAAACAAGTTTGTGATGGTGTTAATGATTGCTCCGACAAAAGTGACGAAGAAAACTGTGCAGGTATGTAGTAGGCATGACCAATTGTTTATATAATAGGCAGGTAGGTAGTAGGTATGATCAATTGCTTATATAATAGGCAGGTAGGTAGTAGGTATGACCAATTGCTTATATAATAGGCAGGTAGGTAGTAGGTATGACCAATTGTTTATATAATAGGCAGGTAGGTAGTAGGTATGACCAATTGCTTATATAATAGGCAGGTAGGTAGTAGGTATGACCAATTGTTTATATAATAGGCAGGTAGGTAGTAGGTATGACCAATTGTTTATATAATAGGCAGGTAGGTAGTAGGTATGACCAATTGTTTTTATAATAATGTGAGTGAGCGAGTTAATTAATATTATACAGGTTTTTTTTCCACAGTAAAAGAAAATAAATGTGACTGATAAGAAAACATTATATTAAGGAAAATATCCACAATTAGGGAAAACGAGCTAGTCACCTTTGATTGACACCGCAGGGTCAACCCAAAGCTAACTCAAAACTTACTTCACATTTTCTACGGCGTTACCTAGAGCCAGTATGTGCCACAAACGCTGTAACTATTGAACAGATGCTTTGCTGATATAGAATATCTAGTTTTGTTCTTCCATATGAGATGGACAAACATCATATTCTTGAACAGCAAAGAAAGTATAAGATGGCACGTTAAACAGTCTAGGATATAACTTCTCCGCTGTATTAAACTCAAATGAACCTAATTTAACTGTAATAGGTAGTGATGTTTGAGAAAATATGAAAAGATACTGCATTTTAATGTTCATATATGAAAAGAGTTGAAACATTACACCATTGATTTACCTTATTCATTCTGCAGCAGCAGCAGCAAAATTAAGATATTTGCAGTGTTCGTCATGAGAGGGGTGGTTCGGGTTAAAGGTTTATGGGATTCAATAACTAATATCGACAACGGATTACATCTGATCCTCCATAACATAAGGAACACTTTTCATATAAAAACTAGATTTATTCCCGTTATAGCTACGGATTTAAGTCTTTCCCATGTCAACCGTTATTGGATTTACTTATGACTTCAATGAAAAACGTATGAGATTAGTGTAACTGCCAAATGAAAGACAATACATTAAATTAATGATGAATAAATAATTAAAGATTATATACAATACAATAGTTAAACAAAAATGAAATGAAAAAAAAATATAAAACATAATTTATTAATATGCATGTAGTGATCAACAGTGAGAGGAAGCTTGTGAAATGGAATGTCAGGAAGATTGATGATGTTCAGAACTTATGACATCACATCCATAGTGCTCCATCTGAAGGTGTTGACGATGGAAGTGCTGCTGAGACTGGTACAAGTATCCCCAACTATACGACCTTTATGTAGACCACATTAGTGATTCTCACCCCTCCCCCTGTTAGGATAACCAGACTACTGGATGAGTTCACAGGCGCTCTCTTCGCCTCGGTGTGATTTCGATGCACCTTCGGATGAATCTCTCGTGTTTACAACTTTAAATTGTTTCTTCCTAACTCCGACGTATATGGCATGAAGCCTAATCATTAGCATTCTGGTGACAAAATAAAGTGAGAAAGGTACGAGCCGTGATCGGGTTCATCGGCAGATATTGGATCAGCTCAATTGGGCATGTCATCCTGCACAAAATATATCCATTTTGAACAATATATAAATACTGAGAAAACTCGTAATTATTGGTAATTTTTACATGCAGATTACCTATTTAAAATATAATGACCGCGTCAAAAAACACAACGGGGTGGAAAGAACAATAATAGAAGGGATGGTTCCTTGTCTACGCATCAGGCGCAGATCAAAAGAAGGTGGTATCAAGACATCAAGGAGACCTTGATCGTGACAACAGAAGAAGTGTAAGATCTGGCTAGAGACAGAGATTCTGTAAGAAGGGCTGTGATGAATTGTAACTTTCTGCAAAGAACATGCTACCTGTTGATGATGATGATGATGAGTTTATCTATATAAATATATTGCATGTTTAATACCTGGATTATATTAATGCATGTGTTATATATACTATATCAAGAAGGATTTATTCGTAAACTCTAGGTCTATTAGTATCCCACAACCAACCCAACGATTTATGTACATACTTACCTACCTACCTGACTGTCCGTTTATTTATCTAAAGACCTTCCTACTTAATTACCTGCCTGCATGCCAGTTTGTCCGTCTATTTGTGCGTCCGTCCAACCGTCAGTTTGCTTGAGTGCTTGTCTACTATCGTTTTTGTTTATCAACATCTATACTTGTGTTATAATATATTCGTACTAAAAACAATACCATAAACACTTTTGAAAAATGTAATAATTTGTGTACATTATTTTTGCTTTAACAAGCTATTTGTTTGCACTGTAATGCAAGAATTAAAGTATGTCCACGCATATTCTAAATTAATTTTTTTTTTATAGAATGCCTATTAAACAGATATAGACAAAGTACTCACAGTAACATTGAGAGTTCGACCACAGGAAATGCACGTTATCATTTTAAAAACTTGTATTGTGATTATAGGTGCTACATTTAATAATAAGCTACCGAGTGTTGACACTTTTGTCGTATCATTGTAAGCTCGGCGGGCTGACAGATTTCAAACCAGCGTTCAAATGAACACTTAATGTTACTGCAGTTTTGAGCGCAAGGAATGTTTAGTCGAAATGGAGATAGTTAACATAATTTTTACCAAGAGAGTTAGCAGTGTCTTCAAGGGGAAGTGGAGGGGATGGTGAAATACATTAAAAAAAATATATATATATAACACTTAAAAATTGATTGTGAATTCAATGTTTTATATATTGTTGAAAGGTCGTGTGTTCCATTTAATATTTTTGTGAGTAACAATTACATAAAACAAACACATGTGAGAATGTGTGTGTATTAGACACCAAAGCTTTAATGAAATATGTCTTTTATCTGTTTTTCTTCACTTTATAAATTCTGCTGACTAAAGTGTCGAATTAAAAATACGGATACTCAGGTCTTTATAGATGAAAGATAAACCTGTATAGAATAAGGTTGAAAAAACAACAATTGTTTGGAGAGGACAAAGGATATAACACAGACTGTTTAATTTTCGACGTAAATTGATGCGATTGTACTACAGGTACCGAAGAAAAGAAGAGCTATAGTTATTTTACTGAAGGTAAAATTTTATTGACAGTACTATTTGATACAATTAAAACTAAATGAATTCTGTTTAACAGGCATCAACTAATTTATTGAAAGTTTTTACAATATAAATACAAGTTAAACGAGGTATAAGTAGAAAAATCAAAAGTAGATTGACAGTATTAAAAACAAGGATAGACGAACAGTATGCACCACAAATCAAGAAACAAAGTGAAATGACGCTCAACGTAGTCAAACTTAGTTGCAGAGATGACACTCGATGATGCCGACAAGAAGGTAACAAAGAGGATGAAGATTATGCTGATGATGTTATTTTAAAAACCAACTAAGTGCATGCAAGATGTGATTTTCTATTGTTTCAATGATTTAACTAAGTGTCCAGATGTGTCCTACATGTCGCTATTTTACTTGTAAACTCTCACATAGCAGAATGTACTTATTATGCGACGCTCTCAGCTCATGCTTCTTGTTTCAAGTAAGAGGATGGTTTCCTTAAGTGAAGATAAGACTTGGGGGAGACCTCAAAGAAAAACTTGAAATCTTGTCAAGAACAGGTTATTTAGGTTGCTCCGTGTCGAGTATTAGAGTGAAATGACTTGTGGTGGGGTGCAGCAATGCGTTCCATATGTCAGTCTGATTAAACTAGGACGGGGCAAATGCAAGAACGATGAAACAGTCTTAACAATGAACAAACTACAGAAAATATCAAAAGACATACTTTGCGTCATCATCATGTGCAAGGTATCAGCGTTTATGATTCTGCTCTGAGTACAGTGAGCTCGGATCACTACCATGCACCTTTCCATCTTTTCTAACAGACCTACTCTCGTATATATGAAGGATTAGGATTTCATTAAAACAATTTTTTTGTTGCAGACCCACATGTATCGAAAAAAGGCTTTGTTGAAGTACAGTTATATTCCCTAGCCTATACTTATTTATTTTGTTGGTTTTACAAGCCATCGTTGAATGTTGCTTGACAGAAGATTACTGAATTCTGATTGAAAACAAATGAAAGAAAAATATTTATCAACAATTTTAAAAGCAAAAATGTTACTATTACTTTAAATGTACAATTCAGTGTGAGCTGTGTATTTTTTGTTTAATATTCCACAACAATTTAGCTACAGAAAGGACATCTTTAGTGAGACCTTGTGTCCTCTATTTTTAGACAATTTGTTTTGACCATACCCTGCCTTTTCCAACACTAAAAAGCTTTTCTAACATTCAGAGGATCCAATCGGTTTTTTCTCTTTATTTTGCTAACTTGTTGTTCTTTTTACAATCACATTTTGCTCCTCAAAGTTTTTATTGAAATGTCAGTACGATGATGATGATCTTTTTTTTTTTACCGTATATATATTTTACAAGGGAGCCGCGATAGCTCAGTGGTTAGTGAACTGGACTACAAAGGACAAGATGTCGTGTTCGATCCAATCCAATGGCTTCCGGGTTCATCCAGCCTTATATGGGTACCGGATTTTTGTCTGGGCACGGGCGTTATACCGACCACATTACCCAACAAATCATATGCCGAAGGTCTGTAAAATGTATGGTCACTAACACCATATTCCCTACACGCCACTTGGCGTGACGGGGCTCTTTACATTTTTACTTATATTTTACAAGGGAACCATTGTAGCTCTGTGGTTATTGAATTCGACTACTAAGGATGAAATGTTATGTTAAATCATTGTTGACGGCTTCCATGTTAACTCAACCCTTAAATGGGTACTGGATTTTTCTTGGAAAGAAAGACGCCACTATCGTAATACTGGCCATATTATTAAAAAAATATAATGTGCTAAAAGTATGCAAATATTGATACTAACACCCTATCTCCTATATGTCACGGCACGTGACGGGCTCTTTCTTGCTTTTTTGTAATGCTAAAAGGACATTCATTATTAGTGTTTTATGTCAAATATAATTTACAGGAAACAAATATATACAAGAAATTAAAATTCCTTTCAAATACTGCTCAATATTATATATGAAGTCCAATGGAAATGAAACTGTCGTAAAACGTTAGCACAAGTTAATGAGTAATTCTATGTCCATGGCAGGCAGGGCATGTCCTGAAGACTCCTTCAAGTGCAAGTCAGGCAGCTGTATTTCCTTTTCTTTCGTGTGCGATAACGAGATCCAATGTGCATCTAGTGATGATGAGCAGAACTGTGAAAGTAAGAGAATTCATATTATTTATATCTCATTTATAATCTCCAGGGTTTAAAAACAAACATTTTAGTTGCGGCTATCATTCTTTGATTTTTTAAATTTATTTATTCAATATCCTGCAGTTTATTTAATCTTCTTGTTCAATTTTATCGCATCTACGATGTACGTGTATTTTTTTTTTTTCTTCCTTGCAGCTTCATTTGTTTTTTCACACCACTAGTGAGACTTTTTAAAATTTTGTCATCGATTTTTAACTTCTCCTTTTTCCATTTAATTCTTCTGTTCTCTTGACTTAATTTGTTAAAATCTCGTATATTATTTTCGTTTATCTTCAACATTGTTCACGTCGGATATTAGATGCCGTTATGATTATCCATGACAACATTACTAAACCTATCGCCTCTCCATCTTCCTCAAACTCTGCTGTTTCCTGTTTATTTTACAGTTTAAAAGATGAATGATACGCTAATTCAAAGATCTATTTTTAAAAATGTAAATCGACGATTGACGGCACATCAGTTCATTATCTTCAATATTTAAAGATTAAATTCATAAGATTAGATCGCATTTATCTATATTTTATTAAATGGGATAAAACCGTCATTATTTACAACTATTCGACATATGTAAATTGAAATGGGCATCCTGAGGTAAAAAAAAGGCGTACAAACGATGTGGTTGGAGGTACCCATCTAAAACGCTTTGATACAAAAGCTAAACCATATGAGTATAAAACATCGAAGTACAAAACAAATTTGACCTCTTAATGCAGAAGTACATAACTCCAATACAATAGTTTGTCCTTGAATAAAGATAGCAAAATGAATAACATGACAATAAGTACTGAAACAAGCAAAAGTGAAATCAATAGGAAAACAAAAAAGGACATTAAACTGTGTCTCCCTGCTGCAGCTATTATTTCTCTTAGTATGTTGTCTATCTCTGAGGATTTATTTCTTGACGCATGTTTTATGACTTCTTTGATCAAAATATTAGAATTTTTCCTGCGTAATTTTCATATCCTTTTTGGTTCTTCTTCTCTTTCCAATCTTACTATAGCATCTACTTTTTAAAAAAAAATTGCTTCTCTAATTGTGTCATTCCATTAACGGTGTTCTTCTCTTCATTTTGCCTGAATTTTTCTCCACCTATTGTTGCGATGTTGACTATTGTTTTTTTTTTTTTAACTGTTTCCATTCTTCTTTTGTAGCTTTACTTCGTTAGGGATTTTCTTTAATTCATTCCTCTTTTTCAAGTTTTTATTTGAGAGTTTTCCTTGATTCTTCACTTTTAATTGCTTTATATTTATTGTCTATTCGTTTTGTTTAATTTTTTTGTTTATCTCTTCTCTTTGTTTCTGGCTGTTTGAACATGATCTTCGCCATTTTATGGTATGTATCGTCAATAACATTGTGGACAACTCGATTATTGTTTCCTTGTTTTGTGTTCTTTTTGGCATGAAATCTGGTCTACACCTGTACAAGGGTGACTGTGTTTGAAGAATGTGTTAGTGATGAACTTGTATTTTTTATTACATAATTCTAGTAGTTTATATTTCCAGTTTTTTCAAATGTGTTATTGACAAGGGGTCAAAGCAGTATATATTTTCTTTGTTGTATTTCCCAAGCCTTCCACTGAAGTCTCTCTTCACTATTAATTTGTCGCTTTTATCAGTCTTGTTGACAGTTTTATTTAGTACCTGGTTTAATTCTTCAAGCTTTTTATCTTGTGTTACATGGCACAACATAAATTTGGATGTAAGTTCTTCGCTTTTCTTCTAATAGTCTGATTGTGGTTATTCTTTCCGAGTGGTGTCTTATTTCTAAAAAAATATTTGAGTTGTCCAGATCCATGATTAAAGACCACCCCACATTTCACTATTTTTGTGACGTCGACGCTGGGGATTCCTGTCGTATAGTTCCTGTGTGTTTTCTTTGCTTATTGTCCTTTTACTCTTTAGTCTGCTAATCCTAGTATTTTAATTTTAATTTTTCCCTTGCTCATCTCTAAAATAAGATTTACTTCTTTGTTGTTTATTCTGCGTATGTAGAGTGTGGTTACTGTGTATTTAATATCTATCTCCATTATCTATACTTACTGTGAGCAATATATTTATCCTTTACCGATCTATGTCCATCGTTAAGTTAAGGGCCTTACTCTACTAGCACGTGAGGGCAGTGCAATCGATGGTTTCCCATGAGTGTAGTCACTAGATATCTGTGCGACCTGTTTGTGATCGAATATATTGATTTTGAAGTATTTCTATTTTAAAATACTTAACCTATCTTGTCCATCTTCTTGAAAACAACACTAAATATAAGAAGCGATGACTACAGAAAATATACAAGAGCATTTAGAAAAGAGATAAGAGGTTAAAACAGAACTTCTTCTTTTCTCTTTCACTGATACCTAAAAGGTGTAGTGGTTTATATCATTTGTCGTTCTTGTGCTGCTCGAATTGTCTGAATTAGTGATTTTCCTTTGTTGTTACATGTCTCTGTCACTGTATCTATCCATCTTCTTCTGGGTCTTCCTCTTGGTCTTTTTCCATGCATTCTCGAGAAGAACGCCCTTGATGGTGATTGGTGAGGATTCATTCTGACCAGGTGGCCAAACCATTTAAGTTGTTGTTCTATATATTCTTGGCAGGGTTTTGTTCCTACCATTTTTCTTATGGTTTCATTTGGTATTCTAACTCTTCTTGTGTTGTTTGTTACTTTTCTCAAGCATCGCATCTCACAAGTATTTATCTTTCTTAAATGTGATTTAGAAAGGGTCCATGTTTGACTTTCATAGCACAAAGTTGGTATGAAAACGCTATTTATCATTTGTTGTTTGGCTGGCATAGAAATGTTTGGATGTCTTAGCAATGGTGAAAGCTGGTATGTGACAGCATTTGCTTTTTGTATTCTCATGTCAATTTCTCTGTCTAGTTTTCCATCTTCTGTGAACATTGTGCCTAAATACTTGAATTCCTCTACTTGTTTTATTTCTTTGTCTTTGATCTTGATGTTTAATGGGTGTTTAATTTGCTTATTCTTATAGCCTCTGTTTTTGCTGTGTTAATTTTCATACTGTAGTGTGTGCAGCTTTTATCTAGAGATGTTAAATGCTGTTGTAGCAGGTTTTCATCCTCATATATTAGGCACTGGTCATCTGCGAAGAGTAGCTCATTGATGTTGGAGTTTTCTACCTCTATGTTATTATTTGATTTGTCCTTGTTGTTGGTTGTTTCCTGATTTATTTTGTCCACATACATGATGAAGAGAAGTGGTGAGAGGACACATCCTTGTCTTACTCCTGTTGTAACCTGAAACCATTCTGACAGACCTTCCGATGTTCTGACGGCACTTTGACTGTTTTTATATAGTGCTATTATATTTTTTAGTAGTTGTCCTGCTACCCCGTATGTTTCTAAAGTTTGCCAAAGTTTGTTCCTGTCAAAAGATCAAACGCTTTTTCCTGATCTATAAACACTATATTTAGGTTTCTGTCATATTCTATTGTTTTTTCACATAGTTGTCTCAATGTAAATATAGCATCAGTACAGCTTTTGCCTTTTCTGAATCCGAATTGAGTATTACTTAATTGAGGTTCTAGAACCTCAATTAAGTAAAACAGAACAAAGTTCATTATGAACACCTGCCAGATGCAGAATAGAAAAGTTCTGCATTCAAGGGAAATAGGGAGAAATCTTCTGTGAGATCATAACAGGCGATTTTAGATCGTTAGTCCAAGTAATTAGTAAACAGCGACAATACACTAACAAAACGTAAATATATATTGCAAAGATATTTCAGTGCAATTCAGATATGATGATTAAAAGTGGTAAAACAGAGCCCAAGCTAGATGAAGGGCGCACAGTAATAATAAATCTGAAGAGGATCATTCCACCAATCACCAGGATGTGAGGATATTCCAGCTGAATTCATCCAGAATGGAGGGGAGAACATGAATTCATATTTATCAAGACTTTCTGTGAAGACCTGGAAGAGTGCAACTTGGCCAAGAACCTGAAATCATCAATATACGCCTCATTCCAACGAAAGAAAATCTGAAGTTGTATACTAACTACCGAACGATTGTTGTGATACGTCATGACAGTAACATACTCTACAGATCATGATGAGGACGATAGAACGAGAATTAAAATAGGAGCGTCATGTAGTTCATGCAGGCTTCATACGTAGAAGATATACCAGCGACCACATCTGTAACATGAAAAACATCCTTGGGAAGTGTAGACAATATAATATAAAACTAGATACGTGATTTAAAGATGCAGACGACCTTTGAAGGTGTAACAGAAATTATGAAATATCATTATAGACATGAGGCTTCTAACATACTTAAACTATTTAATCTAATCACTATATTACGAACAACAATCACTTGTGAGGATCAATGAAACAGATTGGTAATAAATACGATAGTGGGTGAGGCAGGGTGTATTCTATCTCCAACGCCTCTTCTTAAAATACAGGAAATTTAAGAAAACTATAACAATTGTATGATCTTCGACTCTTTAGTAATTATTGACAGCACAACACCAGAACTAGATAACACTGATAGTATATACACTGATAACTAGAGTTCTCCTCACAAACTAAAGTAAAGTGAATTTGAGAGAAAACTAAGGGTCTGCTAAACAGTATATAGCAAAGTCTTTCATGAAATATTCAGAAAGCTAAGATAATGTCCACCGGCAAATAAAAAACCAACCAAAATTGTAATTGTGAAATTGTAACATGTTATATGAATATGTGGAATCTGTAATAATCACTAATGGAGAATGAAGGAAATCGAAAGAAGAATAGAAATGGCAATAGTCACAGCAAACAGCAAACTTAAAAATTATGACGAACATGTGACACAAAACCAGCAGAACAATAAACACAACATTTGGAGAAATACTGTTATGAGTGCAACGTTCTGCAAATTACAAACAACTAGATGATGATACAGAAAATCTAGGGTTTTGTTAAGAATGCATTAATATCAATTCCTAGACTTATTAATTCATTAGAAATATTCTGTGATAAACTATTTAACACTATAAACATACATTGTGAAATATAATAGATAAGTTATTTATGTTCACTTTCTATTTCTGGCAGACCACACGTGTCTTCTTTACCACTTCCAATGCCATACAGGCAACTGTATTTATTGGTCTTGGAAGTGCAATGGAGAAAATGATTGTAAGGATGGCGAGGATGAGCAGAACTGTGCACGTAAGTCAACTCCAATATGAATATTTAAATTAACGTCAGTTACTTAACAAAATACAAACATTTAAGTTGCATTTTTGTATTTAATTGCAGTTATTTTTATTATATATTTTTTAGTCTCAGTGTTCTAATTATTGTTTTGGTCTTAAATCCAAACCTGTCAATAATAATAATACTATTAATAAAAACTAACAAAATATCCCCGAGACATTAATGCTATTATTTTATTTTCATTCATACCTTTTTTAGTTTGAGCTTTCTAAATCGATTCGTAAACAATAACACATCACGCCAAACTCACTTCTCATTTCTTTATGGAACATGTGAGCTCATAATGGGGCAGTAATTAATTTAATAATCCCACAGCTGTTGAACAGAATAGTATCCTATCAATATAATAAGAAAAACATGAATCAAATAACAATATTGCAGTTTATATCGATTGTGTCATTCTCCGAGCTGGCTTTTGGTGATTCTTTGTTATGTCAACTTTCTTGAGCTAATGAAAAGTTGGGAATTTGGTTATTTGGTTATAGAAGGCCCCGGTATCACTCACTGCAAATGAATTAAAATCCATAATTGTTCAACCGCCCGTGCCAGCGTAATCATCAGAATTAATATCTCATCTCCCAAACAAAGAAAGGTAACTGTAGTCCCCATTGTAGCAGTCTCAGCACACGCCAAAAGACATAATGCGAAACCGCGAAGAAAGTGAACATAGTCAACTGTTCCCTATCATACTATATCATCATTCATCGTAAACAATTGGAATATCGAAACAGGATCAAAACGGATGAGACACACAGCTCACGGTGTGCACAGAGCACTTAACTCAATAGCTCTTGCAACAAGCCGAACTTGGAATATGAGGAAACTGCAACAAGGAACACTTTTCATACATAGACTTCAATTGTTCCCGCCGCCTACATGTACCGGATGTTTACGTCCTCTTGAAAATGATGATGGTCATATTTTTTAAAAATGTATAGCGCTTGATGATGTTAGGCAATCGTAGTTGATTCCAATTCCGAACACAGTCGTCAGATTATCCCCGTCGCACATCAAACAACAGACCGTAAGATTAGCGTACGGCCGGTCTAGGGATTTATGATGAATCATTACGATGACCTAGCACACAACAATGTCGCACACACAACAATTTCGCGCCCTTTAGATTCCTGATTACTCTAGTGAATGCAGCCTGCGACGAGCAAAACACGGTGCAAATCCCTAAAGAGATAAAACTGCGGCTGACGAAGCAGTTCATATTAATGAGTAACACGTAAATAACTTGCGTCAAGCAATTCCAACAACAGTCATGAAAAGCACCAATGTGACCTAAAGCGCAAATCAAGTCTAGACGGTGGAATGTCGCATTCACAACACTTGATTTGTCAAAAAGGGACTGTTACCGGCGTACGACTCCGCTTTATCGGCGCAGATGTAATAAGTAGATCATCATTTTGAGTGTAACGCAGAAAATGCAATGGAGAACCGAAATTAATCAGACCCCGAATGCACTTTCTGCAGCGATCGAGAGAACGTGACCTAGATCCGCTATCTTGGGAAACGGAAGTTGGAAATACTTTGTCCTAATCATAAATTGACTTAACGCAGTTATTTCTCGCCTTCCCCCTGCAATGTCTCTCTAAAAATAATTTATTTTAAATTAAGCAACGAATTTATTAAAAAAATTAGGAGGCTTTAGTTCGTTGCTATTTTTTGTTTATGTCGTGCATAAACTACACCTTCATCTCTATACAAGGAACAAGACATCTAATCGCCACAGCTGAAAGGATTACCATTGGCTTGTAAGCAAATCAAGATTGACTACAGGATGGGCCCTATGGTAACAACGACCGGTGTACCTAATAATAAACATAGCATTGATACATTTCTCGTTGATAAAGCAATATCATTGTTTTCTTCATTCTCCACTATCTTACTGAAACCTTCGTCGCTAATGTTTCAAAGCCAACGTTTATCTGGATTCTTCTTATCCTTTACTAGTCAACTGTTGCTGTATATCTAGATCGGCAAGAGTAATGAGCATTCACTAGCTGTTAAATGAATAGTTTCAAGCTTAAAACAAAATACTTAGCTTATACAGCTTACATTTTGAGATTGAAAAGAACATGAGGCGAAATTAATCATTTGAAAGAACATCGATTTAAGCAACAACGTGTCATAATGATGCAGATACTTATTCACCAAGGCAATGTTCACTATAGTAATTCATTAATTAAAATGTATATTCATATGAAACCATCAATAGCCGAGACGAATCCTGTAAATGATGAGTCGTTGGGCGTAGCAAAGACAACTCCTGAGATATCCACAACATCGACACCACTGTTCACAACACAATTGTTATACACAGAGAGCGTCAGGCGTAAACGAGACACCCATATCCTACATGGACATGGCTTCACCAAGGACAACTTCTGGAGTTCTAAGGTAAGTCAATGTCTGACATGCTTGAATTATTACTTTATATGGTGGAGCTCTTCAGTAAGTCAATATTTGACATGGTTGAATTAATACATTATATACTGAAGCTCTAAGGTAAGTCAATGTCTGACATGCTTGAATTATTACTTTATATGGTGGAGCTCTTCAGTAAGTCAATATTTGACATGGTTGAATTAATACATTATATACTGAAGCTCTAAGGTAAGTCAATGTATGACATGCTTGAATTATTACGCTATAGACTGGAGCTCTTCAGTAAGCCAATATTTGACATGAGTATTTGACATTATTGAATTAATACATTATATACTGGAGCTCTAAGGTAAGTCAATGTCTGACATGGTTGAATTATTACGATATATGTTGGAGCTGGTATGATCTTTACATGGGTAATAATTCGATTGTTTCTCGAGACAGAGGATCTCACTGCACCTATTGCATCAACAAACCATCACTACTGTCGTGGTTGCCTTTGACTTCATTTCGTTAGCCAGTGTGGTGTTACGCCATCAGCTACCAGGGAGTTCAATTTGGAGGTGAACTGAAGTCTTGATCAGCTTTGAGTTGCAATATCTCTTGTGGGGACCGCAATTCGCTAAGTTCGTGCCACACTAATAGTTTAAAAAATAAACAACTAAACTTAAACATTATCTCTAACACACAATTACATTAAAAATAATATGTTCTGGATAGTTCAGAAATAAATAAATCTCATCCATATATTTGACTTTTACACTATTCATCTAAATGTATTTTCTTGAATGAACCCCTTTATGTATCTTATGTAATAAATGGACACTGAATGTTCCTTTTCTCTTTTGTTTGCGCTAATAGTTGTTTGATCACTGTCTGAAAAGAATTTTGCCAATGTCGACTGTCCAACAAGATTTTATTTTACTACTTGAAATAAGATATATCCTTGTTTTTTTTTTCTTACTAGCTTGATTTTTTGTGAACTGGTTATGTATTCTTGAAGGTTTCATAGACTCATTTGAAAATGAGTCAATGAAAATGAACCTTTCAGAAAATATATGTTGCCGTATTTAGACAGTTTGTTTTCATATTAACAAGAGCATTGCTTGCTAATTAAACACAAATGAGTAGATAATATAAATTCTAAATTAATTTAAAATAAAATAGTTACTGGTTAAGTATTTTATTATTTCATTCCCTTGTTTTCTCTAATATTATAATAGAACATACGCTAAACGTATTGACTGTGTATTTCAAATAATACTGTACTGGCACACCTTCGTTAAAATTGTATTTTGAAAGCACTAGAAGGCAATAAAACGAAGGTATCGATCTCAATTTACAATTTAAAATAGTTTTTGAACTCTCACTATTATCAACTGCTTTTTACACATTTCCGAAACAATCTAAAATTGCGTTCATGCATGTCGCTTATTTATATTGTAAGATGTGTATTGTAAATCATTAATTCCACACAACCCGTGTTTGTTCATTTGAGAGAAGGCACAACAAATCATCAGATTACCTTGGCTTTTGACAAATTCAAAGACAAAATACAGATGGATAGCGAGCGAGCAGAGAAGAATATTAACATCTTTTTTTTCCAGAGCTGACAAATGTGGCCCCAAGTTGATCCGATTGCTGTTTGTGGTGGTCGAGTCGGACTACTACGCTGATTTACAAACTACAAGATTGTGAATATCCGATTAATGTTTGTGGTGGTAGAGAGGAACTATTACGCTGAGTTACAAACTATAAAATTGTGAATTTCCGATTATTCTAGGATCGCACTAATTTGCTGAACAAAACCAGCAGTCAAACCCTCCGATTTCATTTGTTTATTGGGCACACGACAGATTTCAACATATCATTTTTGAACGAGCTTTCCTCAAACTTTTTTATATTCCTTCATCACTTTCTTTATGCTTCCACTGCCCACTTATTTGTGTTTACCGCCTCCCAGATGCACTAGAGACTGTAACCGTCCCCCTTGACCGCCCCAGCACCCACAGGGCGGTATCGCCAACTTTGGGAAACGCCGATGTAGAGTGTAGACGCTTGATTTAAGCTAAACGATCCTGTCCTTCTTTATGCGTCCCATCATCGACTGAGTTGCACGTTGCAAAGAGCCTTATTTCTAAATGTGCCTGTTCTTTTGCTGTGATGTTCCGTCGATGTAAATGAAAACTTCGCTGTCATTGTTCTCCTTTAGAGTAGTTTCGGAAGTGCTTGATGATGCCAATACGAGGCTTGAAGTGTTTGCTGAATAGTAAAAGAGGATAAGTTACATTACAGGTGACCTGTCGAGGAATCTAGAAAATATCTAAAATTAGTTTCGGAAATGTGTCGCTTCTGTGTGACGTCACTTGGTTGGTTGGTTGTTAGTAATTTACCAAAATATAACGTACCCAACTCAGTCTTACTGTGATAGGATGTGTATCAATACTCTCCTAAGTGAAGTAATAATAAAAAAAACGATGTCTGCGGTTGTTTTGTTTTACATTCTAACTGAAATATTAAACTTCGGTATTAACCCTCCCTCCGTCCGTTTGAAATATGTTTGTCCAAATATACTTAAGCCGGATTAAGTAAACTTTCATGGTTTAAATTAGTAGCGACCATATTTATACATTGGCAATCTTTAATTATGGAAAAAAAAACAATACGAATGTGGTGACACTAGATATTTAACAACTTCAAGCTAGATAATTTTGACTAAACCCGCTAAATGATTCCGAGTATACGTTTTATACGAGCACGTGGTTTCTCTATTCATGACATATATGCTATATAGACATGTTCATTATTTATTATACTATATACAATTAAGAACTAACACATAATCTATTGATTTTTATTTCATGGCAAAAGCATAGACTGAATAGAGATTATGAAGTCAATAATCCTTTAGCGTATTTATCTGAAAAAGACACGGTTCTCAAAGACGACATGATACTGACTGAATCTACCACTGGTTATCAAATAAAGGAAGATTTCACTGAAAAACTCCCCACCAGCAGTTTGACATTTCATATTCCTTGGTTCTCGAAAGATGATCAGAACGTGCAGTCGAGCTACCAAGAAAATGACAAAGGTAGAGTATGTTTGCTAAAAGAGTTACTGTTTAATATTTTAACTGATTTATGCAACATCAGTTTTAGTTGCAACGATCAACAACATGTGCAGAGATTATAGATTTTGAAAAAAAAATAAAATAAACAGTTTTGTGGTTAAAAAAATATACGCATAAAACTTGGAGACAAAACTGAAGTGTATGATAACTAAGGATAAATGGGAATGAATTTAAATAGCGTATCATCAGTAAGTGAAGTCCCCATTAACGTCGAATATGAATATATTATGATCCTGTTTCGATATCGCGCTTGTTTACGATGAATGATAATATCGTATGACAGGGAAGAGTTGGCTGTGGTCACTTTCTGCGCGGTTTCGCCTTATGTCTTTTGGCGTGTGCTGAGACTGCTACGATGGGGACTACAGTTACCTTTCTTTGTTTGGGAGATGTATTAGTAATTCGGATGATTCCACTGGCACGGGCGGTTGAGCAACAATGGATTTTAATTCGTTTGCAGTGATACCGAGGCCTTCCATAACCAATAACCAATAACCAATAACCAATGAATATATTATGAGATCAATAGTAGACAAAAAAGGAATTGAAGTCAACGGTCACAACATAAATAATTTGCGATATGCGGATGACACAGTCTTAATAGCAGAGACAGAGAACGAATACAAGAAATGATAGACATAATAGTAAAAGAAAGCAACAAGAAAGGTCTCAGTCTGAATAGAAAGAAAACAGAATTAATGGTTATATCGAAGAAACAACCATCACCATCATGCAGCATAAAAATAAACGAGACAAATCTGAAACAAGTGCAACGTTTCAAATACTTGGGAACAATAATAACATCAGATAGGAGATGCACCACAGAAATAAAAAGCAGAATAGCTCAGGCCAAAATAGCATTTCAGAAAATGAAAAATATCTTATGCAACACATCTATGTCAATAAAAATGAGAAAAAGAGTTCATCGGTGCTATATAGAACCAATTCTGACCGATGGAAGCGAATCATGGACAGTAGACAAATAAATGAAAAGACGATTAGAGGCCACAAAGATGGGATTTCTCAGAAGAATGTTGAAAGTTCCCTGGACAGCTAAAAAGACCAATGAGGAAGTTCTCAAGGAGTCCAACACAAAAAGGGAGGTCTTAAATAACATCAGAAAGAAGCAATCAACATTTTTCGAGCACATCATGAGAAGAGGAAAGTTCTTCTAAATACTTGGTTACAACTGGCAAAATAAAAGGAA
Source organism: Megaustenia siamemsis (assembly GCA_032433765.1). Lineage (NCBI taxonomy): Eukaryota > Metazoa > Mollusca > Gastropoda > Stylommatophora > Ariophantidae > Megaustenia > Megaustenia siamemsis. Next base: position 60,945,373 of record JAVIAB010000092.1, on the reverse strand, counting down.
AGAGAGATCGCGGACGACAAAGAGAGAAAATACTGGATAGCTTGGTGTCATGGCATGGAAAACAGTCAACAACAGAACTGATACGATGTACTGTAGATAGAAGATTGTGGAGGGACATGATCACCTACTCCAACCGGTATGGCACATGATGATGATGATCATCATCAGTAAAGTTTGCGGAGAAACATGTTAGCAATTTCTGATGCAGAACAGCTAATATAGTTTGTTTGCGTAGGCCAGACATATCTGTAAGGAAGTCCCGAGGGACTGAATTTTGAATGAATATCATGTTTTTCCAATTTTTCACACAAACAGCCACGAGCTCAGATGTCACTAGCCATGCCAGTAAATATTTTCTGACTTTAAAGATACTGTCATTTGTTATCCTCAAGAGAGGTTTCACATTACTTTGGGTAACAATTTTTCTTACATTTTTTTTCCGAGCCAGAGGCCCTTTTTAGCCTACCTTTTTCGATTTGCAACAATCAAGAGTTCTTTAACGTGCGCAGAATGAGCACGGTGTCTCCTGTCTTTTTTTTTTTTTTGCACTTATCAGATAGGTCTTGACATCGGAGCTCACTTCCTGAGACCAAAGAAGGGTAAAATTACGAACAAACAAAAATCCACGGATTTGATATTTGAAAAAATATTCATCACTATGGTGGAAATCGAAACATGGACCTTCTCGTCCATAATTTTTTATTTTTTCCGAGAGCTGTACCTCTTCCTCCTATGATTGATCTTATCGTTCAGAAGTCGGCGTCTTGCCTCGAGATCACGCAAATTCCAAAGTAAAAAAAAGTACAGAGCCCACGAAACGCCAAGTGGCGTATAGGGAATATGGCGTTAGTGACCATAACGTTTACAGACCTTCAGCACATGATTTTTGGGATAATGGGGTCTGTATTACGCCCGTACCGCTTTACTTTCCCAGAAAAAATTCAGGTACCCATTTAAGGCTGGGTGAACCCAGAAGCCGTCGGTTGGGATTGAACCCTACCTTTTGTCCTTTGTAGACGCAGCTCGGAAGGCATGTTTAAATTCTGAAACTGAAATTATAAACGGTCTATATGAAGTACTAAATAAAGCATATAGTAACCACAATGGAAAAAATAAATAGGTAAACGAATGGATTGGTGGATGGATCCATGGATAAGACCTGTAGTTTAAAAAAGTGTATATACATTGAACAATGTCGTACATGGTCGAAGCATTGCAGTACGTTTAAAAGCTGTTATTGGGGTGCTTAGAGATATAATTCATTGTCTGATTATAAGGAATATATCTCGGATAAAAGTATTAACATGGTTAAAATTTTAACAATAAGAATAGATAAAAAACATAACTCACAAGGCAGCTTCAATATACATGGGAAGAGCTTAGACAGAGTTGCAATATATAGTTATCGTGCCCTTGTCGTAATGAGTAACAGAATATACTAGGCAGAAAAAAAAAAAAAGTATAGGAGTAGGGAGAAAAAAAAAGTTTTTAACTTGATGAAATAACTTCAGAGCAAAGAGCTTTTTAACTTTAGATCAAAAAACTTTTTAACTTTAGATCAAAGAACTTTTTAACTTTAGATCAAAAAACTTTTTAACTTTAGATCAAAGAACTTTTTAACTTTAGATCAAAAAAACTTTTTAACTTTAGATCAAAGAACTTTTTAACTTTAGATCACATAACTTTTAAACTTTAGATCAAAGAACTTTTTAACTTGAGATCAAAGAACTTTTTAACTTGAGATCAAAGAACTTCTTAACTTCAGATCAAAAAACTTTTTAACTTCAGATCAAAGAACATCAGAATTAGAATTAAGAATAGGAAAGTGCTTTATCTACTCAACATTACAGTAATGTACAGACACCTTAACGTTTGTGTTCTTAAAGTAGAAAAGAAAACAAAAAAAGTAACTGAAACCCTTGGATATATATAAATATATAGAATAATATGTTGTATCGAGAGAGCAGCAAGAAGAAAGAATTGTAGTGAAACAATTGAAGATGAAAAAAAAATTAATTAATTAATACAAATCGATCAAGAAAATTATATTTTCACGATGCATAAAAAGACAATAAATTCTTGAAAATCATCTTTGAAGTGAAAACTCGTGGTAAATGAGCTTATGAAGGAGAGGCAGAGACAGTTTAAAGTAGACTTGCATCAGGAGATAGATTAGAGAACCTATAAAAGGTTGGAACATCAAAGAAAGAAACTGAATGTAATGATTAACCTTGTGTAGCTGCTCTTCAATGTAGAAATGACAAACGATCTTTAGGTTAATCATATCAACGACTGTAGCTATAATTATTGTTGTTATTGGTAACATTAATTTATCCACTATGTTCACCTTTTTCATAATGATAACAATTTTCATCTTGTTAGATGTATGTAATTATGTATGTATATGTTTATATATATATATATATATATATATATATATATATATATATATATATATATGGGTGTGTGTGCTTTTTTATTATTACACTTACCGTATCCACATTGTTGAAGTTTACACTGGTTGTATCCATCACTGTCTCACGTATAACAACATTCTCCGTAGCTACCTCGCACAATTAATATGACAATAATTTCCTCCATAATTTCTTTAGCACTCCCCAGGGTGAAAAGATCACCGACCTCTACCCAAAGGCCACCCAGCACCACAATAAGGGCCCGTACAAATCATAACAAGACATTAAACGCATGGAAAGTTACACAAAATGGTTCCATTCAAAGGTACGTTCTGTTTTATATTTACAACTGAAGATATGTCCTTATAGTGTTTATAATATGGAATTTAGATACCATCTCCGGCGCTACATATTTCGTTAACAGCGCTAAAACAATCTTAAATATAAATACTAACGTTTCTTCATCATTGTTTAAAGAACATTCATTCGTGAAGTAATACTTTCGTACAAAATATGTTGAGGTAGAAAATATTAAACTTACATGTCCATGTAACTGTTATGATTGGTCAACTAACTAATGAACTGAGAAAGAATACAAACTTGTCCTGGAATTTTAAAGCAGTCTGTATGACATAATCAAATACTGATGGGCACAAAGTGAAAGTCAATGTATTAGATCCAGTGTTGCATATAGTATATTACAATATTAAATATAGTATTCATATATATATATTTCATTTATTGTGATACACTCTGCCACCATCGGAGCATCATTAACTTCTAACATTAATTTCAGCTTCTATGAGACAGATCCCGAATACGAAGCCGCTATGACTTATGCATACATCACAGCCAACCTAAATTCTAGTTTCGTGGAACAGTCGGGGCATCTCAAGGTTGACATGATAGCGGCCTGCAAGTTCAGAGGCTACCAGTGTTCACCGACGTATGACTTTCTGTTGACACTTTTTATATGACGCTTAGTGTACAGTGTTTGCACATGACAGACTATCTTCATATTTAAATACGTTTCTTTGTTATCATTATAATAAATATGGTGACTAATGACTACACTGTACATTTGCGACAGTGATTTTCATCTGCATTCCGTCGTTTGAAGCTAGTCCGCTCAAGTCTTTGACCAAACAACTTTAACTACAAGACAAAGGCGTTGTTTTGTTCTAGGAAACTCATTTAGCAGTTTGCTCTCACCTGAGCATGCTTGCAAAGTCTGAAACACATTCCGGCAAAATGTATGACTTTCAACAATGCCGAGATATATATTTTATAAGTAAATAAATTGTCAACAGTACATATGTTATAAGTAAATAAATTGCCAACAGTACATATGTTATAAGTAAATAAATTGCCGCCAGTTATATTCTCACGTAATGCTGGTAGACAACGACAGAACAACTGCAAGTGCACTAGAGCTTCAGGGGCCTAGTATGTATATTTTCTTGTTCCATGTGATTGGACCATATTGTTTCGGTGAGCAATTATTAACAATTAAATGCCCCCTTCACACCTTGCTATGGAGGCTGTGAAATATGGTGTTAGCAATCATATTTATAAATAGGGACATGTTTTTGAGTGACGCGGTCAGTATCACTCCAGGTCGTCTTTACTTCCCAGAAAAATCTCTGGCACTCACTTTTAGTGGCTGAATGATCCCCTTGACGGTTATATGCGAATAACCCCTTCCACTCGCCCCATCCTCCAAAGAAAAATTATAAAATTTGTTACAGAAGATGTGTACAATGGCAGTTTACAATGAGGAGGGACTGGGTTTCAAATTGAAACTAAGGAGAGAGGGAATGAAACAAAAATGTCTTATCTTTTTTGTTATATGGTACCACGATGGATTTCAACAGGAAGAAATGTAACAGGTCACACGAGCATTGAAGGTAAACATGGCAATAAGATGGGAACCCTAATTGATTTCGCTATTGACTTAGTATTTACTAGCTGCGGCGTTCACAGTTAATTGTTATTGATACTTAAGTTCGCTTGCGCTTTTGTGTATTTCCAGGAACATGTTTTTATGTATTACATACCCAAAGTGATAAGAAGAAAGAGTATACTTCGCAGCTAGCTAATTTAAATGGTGGAGTGTGATTACAACTGAATATAGTTCCCCAGAAACTCAGATTTTCATAATTTTTAGTCTTTTTGTTACAATCATTATCTACTAAAACATAATTCGTAAATAAATATTTACTTCAGCCAGAAATGTTACATTTTATGTGTGGTGTCGCAGATTGAAATTACTTTCATAAAATATTAGTTTGATCAATGAGTGGAAATCACTAGTCTAGGGCTTCATCTATAATTGCTGCAACATTTCCAAGATTATAACTAAAATTTAACTTTGAGATGAAAAGAAACAAATGAACAAGATGGAAGAATATCCATGACTAATAGAGTAGCAGATCAGGAGCTGAAATCCACCAAGAAAAGATGAGAGTAGCAGATCAGGAGCTGAGATCAACCAAGAAAAGATGAGAGTAGAAGATCTGGAGCTGAGATCAACCAAGAAAAGATGAGAGTAGCAGATCTGGAGCTGAGATCAACCAAGAAAATATGAGAGTAGCAGATCAGGAGCTGAGATCAAGCAAGAAAAGATGAGAGTAGCAGATTAGGAGCTGAGATCAACCAAGAAGATATGAGAGTAGCAGATCAGGAGCTTAGATCAAGCAATAAAATATGAGAGTAGCAGATCAGAAGCTGAGATCAAGCAAGAAAAGATGAGAGTAGCAGATCAGGAGCTGAGATCAACCAAGAAAAGATGAGAGTAGCAGATCAGGAGCTGAGATCAACTAAGAAAAGATTAGTGTAGTGAAAATTTGTTTTCTCAAGGAGAAAAAGTATTCTTGGTAGTGGCACAGTGGAAGAAGTAGACCATTTTGTATATATCGGAAGTTGCATAGATTAAGAAATAAGGGAAAAAACGAACGATGTCAGCCAGACTAGCAAGGGCATCATTAGATTTAGGAAATCATGGGAAAAAAAGTCAGAAATCCAAAACTATAGGCGTGAAAAAACGATTAAATATTCAAGACAGATATATATCCACTTTTACTTATGTATTTGAAATGTTGGAAATGAACAAAAGAAACTGTAATCCAAAATAAACGTGTACATAAAATATACTGCTTATGAGTAGAATGGAATGAATACAAGACTCTTGCAGGGGTCCTTCATAGAATAATTGATAACATAGAAGAAAAGATGGGCATATGTTGAAAATGATTAAAAGAAACAACTAGAGAAGTGCAGAGCAAAGGCTAAAATAGAAAACAACAACAATAAAAGACAAAGATGCCGAGTACTGAGACACTTAAAAGAATACTGACAAGAAAGGTAAAAATAGCAGGCTAATGTGATTGTAAGGTTAGCCTTCAATAGAGAGTTATGACTAGGTACTCTATGAGACGTGTGTAACGTCTGACGACAATAGATGTATGTTTAATATTAGTCAGGTTACCATTATTTTTCTCATCACATAACTGGGATAGCAAAAACATATAATTTCATCATCCTAATATTTTATTCAAGTATTTCTCATTGTCTATGGTGTGCTTTAAAGTATCTATGTTCATTTTGTCTGCTTCAAAAATAAGATTATCCGGTTTTTCGTTATGGTATAGTGTTTTAACGCTCCATGTACATATTTATATATCTTTTATTTGATATTTTAAGATTTTCTAAACTGTTCTCCGTTGTTTGCTTTAGAGTGATACAAGGCGAGGCTCCAATAAAGACTCAGATTGAGTTGATAAAAACCCTAGGAATTGTTGGTACATAAATTATCACAGACCAATGCAATGATATAACGACACAGGATACTTACCATATGATCTTAAAGTTTCCATATTTATTGTCATACGAAAGAAGGCCTGTGCTGTGGAGTGCAGTGACTAGAACAATAAGCTTGATGAGTCACACAACTATAGCCTTGTTGAAAGTTACAGCTAAAAATTTAAAATAAAATCAATATGTAATTAACAAAAGAAAATTTGGATTTACAAAGAACAGTGGGACAAGAGAAGCTGCCGGTTGGATGAGAACATTAATATAAAAATACATAGAAGTAAAGAAACCAATGTATGCATTCTTCATAGACTACACCAAAGCTATTTACAGCAGACACCATAAACAACTAATAAAAGGCTTGAAAGATATACATCTGGATAAGGTTGACATAAGACTGATATGCAATCTATACTGGGAACAAACAGTTGTGACAAAATATAACAATGAGAACTCTGCACCTACTGATATAAAAAGAGCACAAAACAAGGCTGCATTCTATCACCATATCTGTTTAACTTATACACCGAGCAGATTTTCAAACACATCATGAGGATGCTAGGACTAAACATCTATGGATATATAATCAATGATCTAAGATAAGCTCATGATACCGTATTAATGGCAGAAAATCCAGAAGATCGACAATAAACTAGTGAACAAAATAAACAAGACAATCAAAGAATATTGATTGAAAATAAATATTAAAAAGACTACAGATTTGATTATTAGCAGAGAACAGGCATTAATATACAAGGAAACATCGAAATAGATGGGGGGAAAAACATAAAACGAGTTCAAGAATATAGTTATCTTGGACATATTATAACAAATGATGGAAAATGTGAGACGTAAATCATGAAAAGACTAGGAATAGCAAAAAATAATCTTATCACCGTGAAAAATAAACATCAAAGCAAATAATATCAGAACCAAAACTAAGAATAGCAAAATGCTGTATTTAATAATAATTCCTGTATGGTGCAGAAACTTGGATATTAAAAATGAAAATAATGCAGAAAAATGAAGCTTTTGAAATGTGAATCTCTTGGAAAATAGGGAGTTTTGGGTGCAAGGAAAGAAAGACAAACAAGGAAGCTCAAAATTATAAAAAAAAAAACTACTTAACAAAATTTGAAAAAAAATTCAAATTTTTTGAACATGTGAAAAGATATTATCTTTTCAGACGTCATCTTGAAAGGGAAGATACACGGCAGACGAGGCAATTGCTGACCAAGATGAAAGTAGACAGATAGTTCAAAGGTGGATATGTGAACCTATGGCAACGTGCACCATTAAGACAAGAGAAAGTGTAAAATGACGCCCCATGGTAGCCAACCTTCGATTTGGAGACGAAACCCAATGAATGAATGCTTAATATTTGTATAATGGTTTAATGCGAAAATAAATATATATGTCTCTTCTCTTCAAAGTCCTGTCTTAGCACAGTCTCAAATGTTGTTATACCGTTCCTTATACGTGCTCTCCATGATGTGCGATCACTTGCCAGATGTTGCCAGTCGTTTTTACAGATGGAGAAGTCTTTCAGAGATGATTTGCAGATATCTCTATACCGTAGTTTAGGTCTGCCGATTTGTCGTTTTCCGTGTTTTAGCTCACCATATAGTATTTGCCTAGGAATGCGTTTTTCTTCCATCCGTTGGACATGCCCCAGCCATCTTAGCCTTCGACTTCTGAGCATCGACATGATTGTTAGGGTCTTAGCACGTTGCAGGACAGTTAAGTTGGTTATTTTGTCCTGCCATTTGATGTGCATTATTTTGCGGAGACATCGCATGTGGAAGACATTTAGTCTTTTTTCCTGGTTTGAGTATGTTGTCCAGGTTTCGGATCCATATAGTAGTGTGCTAAGCACACAAGTTTGATATATTAAGAGTTTAGTCTTTTGAGTTAGTTTCGTGTTGTTCCATGCCCTTTTTGTGAGTTTGCCGAAGGTCGTAGCTGCCTTACCAATTCGACAGTTTATTTCTTCATCAAGAGAGATGGTTTGCGTAACTGTGGATCCAAGATATATAAATTTCTGTACTGATTCTAGTGGGCAGTCTTTTAGAGTAATAGATATAGGTTTGAAGTCACCTTGATTTAGTATTACTGTCTTCTGAACATTAATTGACAGTGAAAAAAGGTCGCATGCTTTATCCAGGTTGTTGATCAGCGACTGTAGGGTGGCCTCACTATGAGCGACTAGGGCTGCATCGTCAGCAAATAAAAATTCTTTAAATATATATATATATATATATATATATATATATATATATACATAGAGTACTATATATATATAATATATATATATATTCACACATTTACTTTTATATTTATTATATATAAATGTATGTACATATATTTAAAAAAAAAATATATATATATATATATATATATATATATATATATATATTTTATTTATTTAAATACACATTTTTTTTCTACAGGAACTTCACATTCTTTCATAGCCACAAGTATGGAAACTGTTACACGTTCAATTCAAAATTTGATAACAGCTCAACTCTTACCACCAGGTTTCCTGGCCCTGAATATGGTACATTAAATACTTATATTAATAGAATAATACTTTCATTGCCGTTATCATTATTTGTGCCACAATAAATAAATCAGGAAGCCCCAGTGGTGAAGTGGTTAGTGTACTCGAATGCTGACAAGATGGATCGATGTTCTATTCCTAAATATTCATATTTTAGTTCTGAGAATTCTTGGTATCTGCTTCTGAAAATGAATACTACTTGTTATATTGGAAAGTGAAACGAACTAGTGGTGACTTATTTCAGTGTTGATGGTCACATTACGGAGCTCCACATACATTGTTGCCGTTATTGTTACTATTTTCGCTTCTTCCACATCCACACAAATTTTTTTTTTATTTGTTATCTTCCACACTCTTACACCTTGCTTTTGTAAGATACGGTAGAGCGCCCTGTCACGCCAAATGGCATATAGGGAATATGGTGTTAGAGACACCACATTTTGTAGACCTTCGGCACATGGTTTTTGGGACAATGTGGATGACATTACGCCCGTGCCGCTTTACTTTCCCATAAAAAATCCGGGTTCTTTGTAGTTCAGTTCACTAACCACTGAGCTCCCTACATTGCTGCTGTAAACCATGTCAAATGTTGTCCAATTCGTAAAAGCTAGATGTTTTCTTTCCATTTAACATTCAGATATTATAGAACATACATTTTTCTTATTAATCAGGTAACATGCAGCACATATAGAATATAGAAATATGTACTATCCTGTAGAACATACTACCTCTTCTTCTTAATTAGTTTACTAAATTTAGATTGTACAATATTTTGTTTTAAACAGACAGCTGCCTTCATAAGAAAGTCCGGAATCCTACTCTGAATGGACCATGATCTCAGAGGAAGAATATTTTGCATTTTCTGATCTAGGATATACTTTCAGGGAGTTTTAGACCAGGTTCGGGGTCGCTGAGCGGTGTGCTGACTTTGTAAATCTAGAAGTTTATATAGCGTGCCGTGATGGTTGTGTTAAATGGAGGAAAGGAGCATCTGGTGTTCCTCTCGCTCTCTCCTCTCTCTAGCTCTCTCCTTTCTCGCAATCGAATTAAACAAAGTCAAATAAAACAAACAAATATGCTTTATTTATAATGTTATTTTCACAATAAAGATTTATTTAATGCATCAACAACGTAGAGAACAGATATTTTATAAATGTACAATGAAGGATCAACAATTATGTGAGACTGAAAAATTATAGACATGTGTAAAGTAAAAAAATGTTACTGTCCGGCTGCAGGATTTAATAATTTTAGCCGCGTAGGCTTCCTTGCTTTGCTGGAGCTATCAGTTTGTGTTAAATGTCTAACAAACACAGATGCATATGAAGGTTGACTAGCGTTCAAAATGCAACCACCATCCATTTTGACAAAACCTTGATCAAAGAGAGAATAGGTAATTGGTGAGTCTATTGAATTTTGATCAACCGGGGCATCAAGATTCATGACTCTAGGATTTTTTTTTGTTTACCACGAGGTGCAGTGTGCATGAGGTTATCATAAGCTGATAAAATATCATCTCGAATCTCAACTATCGTGATAAATTCCTCTCTCGAAAGTGTTATGCCAGTTATAGTAGGAAACTTCCCCACGATATGTCCTTATGTTTATCAACGGTCGGTTACGAAAAACACAAACGGAGACTGCTTAAACATAGTCCTTTGACAATGGAATTATTCTCTCATTGCCACTGGACATGAAAATCCGCTTATCATAATATCAAAGAAAGCTGGTATATTCAGGCTACACGATTCAATTTTCAAAAACACACCACTCGGTATCAAACTTGTAAAAGAGGGCCACTCAATGTTCACCTGGTTTGTGGGCAGGGTCGATGTTTATGACAAAGGCTGCAGTCTTGGTAGGGTCGATGATGGGCAGTAAGCGATTTTGTGGAAGTACACTAAAATGGGAACAACGTCAAACGAAAATATCCGACATCAAGAAGATGTAAATATCCCACGCGTTCATTTTTCTCAAACGGCGTAGACTGTTAAAACCTGTCGTGACCTGGACACCTCCAGTACTGAATCCATCTCGGCGTAGATGATAAATTGTATGGGAGTTGTGGGAGCGGCGAACTTGAGCTCTATCGACAATGGCCCGCTTGTGGCTAGCCTAAAGTGAGATACATCTAACAGGCTAGAGAAGAGGTCAAAACCAAATAGACAAAATTCGTCCTTGAACTCTAGATAATTAACGTTATTTCCCGCGTCTCTACCAGTCAGACCCATGGCCAGATTTGTACCAAAGAAGGCTCGCGCATAGTGATTTCGTCCATAGTTAAGGATTTTCCGGAAACACATCTCCCGTCGACTATCATGTTCATGTATGTCAAACCAAAGTGTTGAAAATGAAACGGGTTAGCGTTATAAACTCCATTAAAGACACTGGTGGTAATCAGACCTATCACTATACAAGTTGGTGTTTGAGACAAAAATAATTTTCTTGATTGTGGGAGAACATTCCACTAGCAAGGGAAAATGTTTTCATGGTAACCCTCATGATTGGATACCGAGAATTCCCATTTAAAAGAGCCTTTTAGTGGGCCCGAGAAATCGCAGGAATTATCTTATCCTTCCTGACCACGACTGCTGCGTAAGGGAACACACTCTTATAACCCACATACATATCGTGAGCCATGATGATCCTTAGAGGGTGTGAGTTTGACCTGTACGTCGACTCTGTTTAACATGTAATGATCCTGCACAAAGACATCAGAGTGCAAACGACCAATCATTTCAACCTCTTTACTACCCGAAGTCAAATTTCACCGTGTTTAAATCTTTCGTTATCCTGCATATTATCGTGGTGGCCTGCTGTGGCTTTGAAGCACAGTGCGGATGTCAAGTGTCCCGTTATCGCATCCTCCCCATAGTTTAGCGTAGACTCGAACACTACTCTTAAAGGTAAACACTACTCTAAGGATAGGTATTCTCCGATGGTGTAATCAACGTGTTGTTCAGGGATAAGTCGACTTGTGAAAATAGACTGTGAAGATAATTATTGACTGGCCCTACCTCGGCATCCACTGGTAAAGTATCCCCGTTGGGGAGGGTGATCATGGCCCACAGATGCAAAAACGTGTTAGAAAGATCTAGACTCTCGTCGCTGTTTTCAGAAATGAAAAAAAAATCGACTGCACCATGCGCTAAGGATCCGATCGGATGAATTTCAGTAAAGTAATCCGAATCTATAGATGTCTGAGGCGGTGGAACGCTAACTAAATCTAAACCAGAGTAAAGACATTCATACGACTTGGGGCGAATGAGAGACATTATTAATCAAAAATATCCTTTTCCACCGCCACCCTCGTCTTCGTCTTTTTGTTGTGTGCACAATGAAGCGGTTACTGTCTAGCTGCCGGTTTTATTCTCTTCATAACGGGTTTTCCGAGTGGTGCCGTCTTCACGACTCGCTTTCTGCTTAGTCGTCGTAAACCACTTCCTGACTGGTTGTTGCCAGTCAGGTGGTTTACGGCCCCATGTATCAACCGCTGGCCGGCCTCAGCTCGTTCTTTGAAAGCTTCGCCCACATTTCTGCCGGCTAATGCGATCTGCAGACCGGTCCCCAACACTTCTCTGAGTAAGACTTTAACCCCTGTTTTTAGTGTAAATCTGGTCAGTGGGACGTAGTGATGCTTGTCGTAGATCTGAAACACCGTGGTGCGATTTCTGTTGAGAACACGCACGCCCCTGAAGAGTGGTGCTATCACAATCCCCGAACGGTCTGGGTGAAATGAGATCGCAGTAAACGTAGACATTTTTCGCTACACTCTCCAAGTCCATTTCGCCCATTTTACAACATTTTATATAGGGAAAAACAAACAAATGTCCGCCCAACTGCACCCTGAAGGCAGCGGGCAGCATGCTGGAGGCAACGGTCGGCATCGGAATGGCGGAAAGGAAATCCGTCAAGCCCTAATTCACTACTCACATCGCCTTGCCACGAGAAAGCAAATGCTAGAGCTCACGGCTAACTCAGCTATCAAAAAAATAGATATCGTTGACGATGTCTTTCACGCAGGTGTCCTCATGACTATAACGTAGGGTTAAGATGAAAAATCGGGAATTACTCGTTTATCTGTATTTTCGTATTAAGACAAGTATTTCCTGGATAGGGTAGAGCTGAATACCTGCGTTGCACACAAACAGTTAAGGGACAGTGGAAGACATCCCGAACGATAGCTATTTTTAAGATAACAGAGTTGACCATGTGCTCTATCGTTTCGTTTCTCGTGGCCAGGCGCTGTACCAATGAGTACGGATTCGATCCTGCTTAGGACCATCTATTTTGTTTGCTTTTTTTCTGTTGTTGATTATTTGTGATGTTTTTCCCGAGTGCTGTAAACATACCTCTTCCTCTGAAATGATTCGCTACTCTAAATCACATTCTTCTTTGATTGCCTTTAGCTAAAGGTAAAGTACGAGACTTGAATCGGAAAGCACGCGAGGTTATCCCCAATATGTGCTCGGTCGCCTATCCAGATGTGTTCGGAGACTTCTGAAAAGTGTCGCTTTTGAAGTATTGAAACTCACGATGCGAGGCGGCACACCTCACCTTCCCAGTGTACTACCCTGGTACCTATTTCTGCCAGTGGCTGAGTCTACCGCGGGGTAATTTTTTTCTCCAACAGCGAGTACAACTCACACAGATTCCAGCTGGAATCAAACACGGGTTGTCCGATCGTCCGTAGCCCAGTCGGGTGGTTTCCAAACTAGGCTACCAAGACCCCCACTAGAACAACGAGGATGGGATTCGAACACAACCGGGGGGAACCCCAATGGATTAGCAGTCCATCGCCTTAACCACTCGGCCACCTCGTCATAAGAATGCCTTTTCCACATGATAGTGGATATAATGAATTTATTCCTACTCGGACTAAAAATACTACTTTTAACTACTCTTAGTTTCCTCAACCGTATGTTGAATAATGTGACCTCTATTTTTTCACTAGGACTGGAACTAGAACTTTTCTTGGATCAGGATAATTACGTCACAAAGTTGGCTCCAGACGCAGGAGCGAGAGTTCTAGTCCACAAGAAAGGTTCCATGCCGTTTCCTGAAGATGAGGGCATATCGGTCATGCCTGGTCGGTCTACTTCTGTTGGAATAAAACAGGTTAATCAGTGTTATATGTTATTGTACAGTTCATATATATTACTGACCAAATATGCAAAATAATTAATACTTTCCATATCTTTACGAATATTCAAAATATTAACATATTAATTTATTCCAATAGTCCTTTCTGTCAAGACATTCTTTCACTCTATTGATGCAACTAATGCGAGATTTGAGACTTGTTGCTCGTTTCAAGCTGTTTTAAAACATTGTAGGATCAAGAGAACGATCATCAAAGGTCAGAAAGGTCAGTTTTTCTATTACTCTTATATCTTATGATAACAATAGCTAAACTTTCATTTTTCTCTTTCCAAATATATAAGTTTGTTTTCATAAACTACTATGATCTTTATAAAGTGTAGTGTTCCCTTACTTGGGATTCAGAACTCACCATCATCATCAAGTACCATACTTGCTGGCGTAGGTGATTATTTCTCTCCACAAATTGCGATCTCGACAGTTATTTATGATTTCTGTTATTGAGTTTCTGCCAAGCCATTCTCTTAAGCTGTCTGGTATCTTTTCTCCTTGCTTCCTTCTATCTCTTCGTCCCTCAACTTTCCCACTAGCCACAACATATTCCAACTGTTCCCTTCTCATTGCGTGGCCAAAAAAAGATAATTCTTCTTCCTAATATTGGAAATTAGCTATCCTTTACTTTGGTCTATTTCAGAACGTTTTCATTGCTCTTCATAGCTGTCCCTGGTATTATCAACATTTTTCTGTTCAAAATTAAGAACCTAAAATGTTTAGAGAACAGGCCACCCAATAGTCAAGAACGAAATTAGCACCTAGTTTCCTGCTTTTATCTTGTTTTGCAGTTGTAAAAGGAAATGCTATCGCTTCATGGTCTTACAAGTCAATCACACGGTTCTAAAATTAGAAGTGGCACAAGATATCATCATCATCGAGTGCCATCTCCGCAAAGATGGACGGCTACCATGTAGCGCCATTCTGCTCTGTCTCTTGCTTTGATGGTGCAGGTCGTCATATGCTGATTTGCAAATCTTTTGATTTTACTCTTCCATGTTAGTCTTGGTCTGCCTCTGACTCTTTTACCTGGTATTTTCCTTTTTTAAGATTACTTGTAGTAATCTGTTGTCTTTTAACATGGCCCAAAAATCGCATTTGTCTTGTTTAAATTGTGTTTAGTATTTCTCTTTTCATTTTCAGTTGTATTAAGTCTTCATCGTTTGTTTTCTTTTCCTTCCATCCAATTCTACCTATACTTCCATATATCCACATATCAAAGGCTTCAATTCTCTGTTCTGTTTTCTTGTCTAATGTCCATGTTTCTGCACCATATAAGAATGTTGAAAATATATATAATATTTTGCTATTATTAGTTTTAGCACTGGTGTTATTTGTTTTGATATTAGTATAATTTTCATGACATTAAAACTACGTTTTGCCATTCCTATTCTTTTGTTTATTTCAATTTTACATTTTCCATCACTGGTTATAGTATGCCCAAGGTAGTTGTAGTTCTGAACTGTCTCCAGGTCTATTTCTTCAATTTTGATATCCACTTGTGAGTTTTGAGTATTTTCTTTGTTTATGATCATAGTTTTAGTCTTTTTGTTATTCATATCTAGTCCATATTATTTGCTTGTCATGGTTATTTCATTAAGTCATTGTAGATCTTTGGATTTTCTGCTAGAAGTAGAGTAAAAGTAAAGTAAATTACCCCGCCACGCCAAGTGGCATATAGCCAAGTCCTAGATGTATCTTTTTTAGGCATTCTATAATGTTTTTTCGTGATATTTATCTATCAAAGATCTTTGGTGTAGTCTATCAAGCAGGCATATATTGGTTACTTCTTTATATTTTTCTATTAATGTTCTCATGCAGAATATGGCTTCTTTTGTCCCGCTATTTTTCCTAAATCCAAATTGCTGCTCATCTAATTCAGTATTGATTTTATTCTGAATTCTTCCTTGTATAACTTTTAGCTAGATTTCTGTAACATGGCTCATTAGGCTTATTGTTCTAAAGTCACTGCATTCAACTATCTATCTATCTATTGACCTTTCGAGCCGTAACCGGCCCATAGGGCGTAGACCAAGATACACCTTCTCCTAAATGATTTTTTCTTGCTTTCAACTGCACCATTCTTTTTAGGCAATGCAATGAACGGAAACAACTTAGATTTCATGAATTGATGTCTTTGAAATGAACAGCTAAGACGATACGGGTTTTTTTTTTCCAATTTAGTCCAAAAGAGTGTGTTGTAATTTCGTGGATGGCATTCAGGGAAAGTTGATCACTGGGATCAGCGAGTTATATATACTACAAATTTAGCGTAAAATATCAGTCCTAGTTTTGAATAATTCATAGAACAAGTATATCGAGTCTAGTGTGTTGCCTTACAGTTTACAAGAACGCTTTCTGTCTGGCTGAACAAAATCTATGTATATATTCACACTCATATATTTAAGCTCCTACGTGACAATATCAACAAAATGCAAAATATCAGATACCCTATCATTCATGGCGGTAAGAATAGGATTTGAAATCAACAGGGATAAAAGAAAATTAATGAAAATTAATAATACATCAGAGGACAATATATATATATCGAAATCGTCAGACATTAGAAAGAGTAAACACCTATATCTTGGTAGTAATATGGATCAAGAAAGTGGAACGAAGAAAGACATCAGAAGCAGGATTGCAAAAGTAGCAACACATTTTAAAAACCTGGACAAAATATGGAAATAAAAACTTAGAATATTCAACTCATTCATATTAGCAACCCTTGACTACGCATCAGAAAGCTGAAGAACAAAAAAGAGACTGAGAGAAAACTAAACACTTTTGAAGACAAATGCATACAACGAATACTCGGTGCACAATGGAATGAATTCAACACGAATATAGAGAAAATAAAAATCAACTTATTAACCGGCACAGAAGTCATCAGAGTCATCAGTCGCTGGATGATGCTGGACATGCAGATGAGGGGATCTGAGCACCTATGGATATGTTTGGAGTGCAATGATGATAACCCGCAAATAACTCGAGAACTAAATATCTTGCTATTTCCTATCTTTAAGTCTAATTCTTCGTCATTTGCCTAATTATATATATATATATATATATATATATATATATATATATATATATATATATATATATATATATCTTCTTCTACCTTTTTAGCTCCCAGTGGAGCATAGATCTTCAACAAACACTTTCCAAGTTCTGTTTTTTGCCATTCTTTGAAGATCATTCCATGTCTTCCCCATCATCTTCATCTCTGCTTCCATCTGTCTTCTCCAAGAATTCTTTATATATATATATATATATATATATATATATATATATATATATATATTCGTGTATCTCTTCTTGTTGAATCCAATATTTGGAACATATTATCCCATTCTGTGGCGATTCATGATTGTACAAAGAAATTACGACGGGGGTTTCTGTTGAACAAGACAATCACTGGAGTCTGTAGAAATGTGGTTTACAAAAGAATGTTGAGAATACAATGGACAGCTAAAAATAGTAATGAAAACGTTCTGAAAAAGGTCAAAACAAAAAGGGAGCTAATTTCCAATATTAGGAAGAAACAATCATCATTTTTTGGCCATGTAATTAGAAGAGAACAGCTGGAATATATTGTAACAACTGAACAAACAATTGGGGGGGGCGAAGAGATAGAGGGAAGTTAAGAGAATGGCTTGGCAGAAGGTCAACAACAGAAATGATAAATAACTGTCGTGATCGAAAGTTGTGGAGAGACATGATCACCTACGCCCGCAGGCCCGTATTTGATGATGATGATGACCCCATTCTTCTGTCAATGGGTGCACTGACAGGTAGCGGTTTTCGAGATGAATTTCTTGTCTTCTTCGCAGCCTACGCTCCAGTTCGTCCAACTCGTACTCAATGGAAGTAAGGTCCAAGGAAACAGGAGGTCACATTAAAACATTTCCGTTTTGTTGCTGAAAGTGGTCCATGACCACATGTTTCATAAATGGACGAGCACTGTCTTGCTACAATATCATGCCTGGCCCATTAATTGAGGAAATGTTTTTTTTTTTTAATGTGCCATGATTCCATCTATGTATCCAACACCCGTTACGTTGCCATTAATGACGTTCCCAAAACATTACACTGCCTCTTATCATCCTACATCGATCAGAATATAATTATCAACAAAACGTTATTCTAGACGATAGAACACAAAACAACTCCCAGCATCGCCTTGCAAATAGAATCTTAACTCATGAGAGAACACAACGTGCCTCCATTGATTACAGGCTCATGTCAAATGCTCTCTGGCCCAGACGAAGTACGTTTATCCATGCCGAACTGAGAGTATTGATCAGGTTGCTAGTCTGTAAGGTAACTTATTTGCCTCTCGGAGCTAGTTCCATAACTCCTTCACAACACACGTTTCAAAAATGGAATTTTCCTGGTAGTCCACACTGCCTGAATAATATAACTGCTACGGCGATGAAACAGTCTTGTACGAGAGTTGTACCTCATTGGCGACCACTTCTATCGTGATCAGCAGTGGATTCTGTTTGACGATAACCAGCTGAAATGCGCGAAATAGTGTTCAAGCGAACATTGAAATATTGTGATACAGCTAATATAGTCAATCTAACAGCTGACATCCCAATAGATATCATTCGCTTGCTGCTATCATTTCAATCCTGGCACTCTGAATAAAAGAAACAGAAAAAAAAGATGTTTCCATTAGACTCTTCGTAATCTATATTTCATCAATCGTGTGCTTGTGAAAGAACACATTTACTTCATTTTCTCTGTGATAAATTTTCCTCTACTTCATTGTTTAAGGAATTTAGATTACGCTGTATTTATCTCCCCAGGAATAGTGCAGGGCACTTTTAGCTGCAGATGTAAGTATACATCACCCACGTAACTCAAATAGTATTTACTGTCGTCCATGAAATCACGCACAGTGATCGATATACTGTTGCACGCTAACATTTGTTTCATTAGTAAAGGTAAAGGTAAAGTACGAGACTTGAATCGGCGTCTTAGCACGTGAGTTTTCAACCATATGTGCTCGGCCGCCTATCCAGAAGTGTTCGAATACTTGTGGATAGTGTCGCTTCAAGCATTGAAACTCACGATGCGAGGCGACATTCCTCACCTTCCCAAAGTACTACCCTAGTACCCATTTCTGTCAGCGACTGGGTGACTGCGGTGGTATTTTTTTTTTTAAACCACGAGTACAATTCACACTTCTTCCAACGGGAATCGAACATGGGTTGTCCGAACGTCGGTAGCCCAGTAGAGTAGTTTTCCCAACTAGGCTATCGAGGGAGGTCTCCCTATTAGTATAAACATAGATTACGAATTGGACAAATAACTAAAAAAAATTGTCATTTACATTTGGCTTTCATCTGCATCAATTTCAGATTACCTTCTCTAGACTGCCCCCTCCTCATGGGTCGTGTGGTGACACCGGCGAAACCACAGACTATTACAGCACATACCTCGGTACAGATTACAGCAAAATGTCTTGTCTCAAGTCTTGCTACCAGGACCTAACTATCAAATACTGCGGATGTGCTGCCCATTTTTACTATATTCTGGACAGCGCCACACTTTGTAATTTGACAGACCTCGGTAAGTTGTGATCTCTCATAATTTTAGTTTATGTTTGACTAGAAAATATCACAAATCGTGTCACTGCGGTTTAGAAAAAATGGTGGTTGGTGCCATGCATAATAGGTCTTTGAAATATTATTTTCATCTCTGTTGCATATGTTGGTGATTTGATATTGGCTACCCTCTTTTGTTATTTATGAGTTCAGTGGGAGAGTAGTTCTCTTTTCTCGCTTGTGTTGCTTTTAATGCGTTGTAGAAGTCTCTTGTGGTTCTCTTAAAGTCGTATTCATCTTTTGTTCGAATTCTAAGTGTTTCTTTAGCTTCTTTGTTCACAATTAACTTTTTTTTCCGAACTACAGCATATTTTCCAAATCCTGCTTGGTTTTTTACTCCACCAATCTTTAAATAGTATCTTCTTTTCTTTAACTGTTTCTGTCATTGCGTCGTTCCACCAAGTGTAGCTCTTTTTCTCTACTTTTGTCTTACTTAGTTTTATTCTACATACTGTTATTGCGATGTTAGTTATTGTTTTCATGAATGACTTCCACTCTTCTTCTATTGTGTTTACTTCCTTCGGGAGTTTCGTGAGTTCCTCTGTTAGTTTTTCTATCTTTTTTTTTATCTTTTAATTCTCTTATGTTTTATTGTCTACTCTTCTTTAATTTGTTTGTCTATCTTCTTTTTATTTCTGGCCGTCTGAATGTAATCATAACAGTTTTAAAATCCGTGTCGTCTGTAATATAATCGGGGCACCTCAGCTGTCGGTTACTCTTAATCTTGTTCCTTTTTCTTGTTAGTGTAAAATCTATCTGGTTTCTACAGGTTGTGTCATTCCACTTGTACCAGGTGTATATTTACAACTCTTTGTGTTTGAAGATTATGTTTGTGATGTTTAAATCGTTTAGGCTACATAATTCTAGAGGTCTGCGTTCATTTTAATTTCTTTCAGCTATTTTATCACCAAAGAGTCCAATTATATTTCTATTCTTGCTTCTGCGTTTCCCAAGCCTTTCATTCAAATCTCTATTCATTATTTTGTCGTCGCTTTTATTAGTTTTATTAATTTCATTGAACGTCTCATATAATTTTTCACTGTCTGTTCGTTGTTACGCGGTGCATAGATTTGTATGTAAGTTGGGTTTCAGTCATGTGTTGTGGATCAAAGATATAGCCCACTCAGTGTTTTGCTCTATCTGTGTTGTCGACTCCTGAGAATATCACCCTGTAGTTCGTTTGTGCTTTTTTACCTTGTTCTTCTGGCGGTCTGCTTATCCTAGTATTTTAATTTTCCTCTTGGTCATTTCTTCGATAAGGTCTACTTCTTAGTTTTTTGTTCTACCTATGTTGATGGTTGCTACTTTATAATTGTTGTCTATATCCATGTTCTGAAGTCTCTGGCCATTAAGTCGATATCCCTTCCCCACTTGCTAAGCCTGTCGCAAGTTGAGGGATTAACGTCCGTGGAGGTGCAGTCTGGTCGATGGTCATGGGCGTGGCCGCTAAATGTCACATGCGCTCAGTTTACGTTCTGTCACTTTCTAGATGTTTACATTTTACAAATACTAATCTGATCGTGTCCTTCTTCTTGAATAGAACAAGAACCACTTTGATGGTCACTTTTGTCACATAATCTACTCTCCGTAGATAAAACATATTGCCATTTTGAACAACCGAAGACAAGAGATGAACAAGCGAAATATCTGGCAACACACAAAGCACCTTGTGTGGGGAAACCAATAATCTTTACTGGAAGATTTCATTGTTGACAAAAGTTACAACAAAATGAAGTCATGCAGTCATCCCTACAACTTCTCCATGTCAGGTGTTTGCACATAATTCTTCTTATAAAACAGAGCGCTACGCCGTCTAATTATTGCTCCTATTCCTGTAAATGTCAATATTTTTAAGCACACCTTTGGAAGATTCACTTATGTATGCTCTCATGTGAATCTATTTGTAATGAGTGTTTAGGGCTACTTTTCCTGTAATGAGACTATGTATTAAATAAGCAAATAAGCACAGTTCCAAATAATGCCATGACGCAATCGGACATGTTGAGATGAAAGATACAGACCCCACTACTTTCCGGTAAACTACATATATCACATGTCAACATGTGCTCTTTACAGTGTAAAGGTTACATAAATTGTTTATATCATAAACATTACATTTATGAATAAAGAAGTGTTTTAACTACTGATGCTCCTACCCTTCAGCAAAGAATCCACCTCCACTGTTATAAAAACTTTCTACTAAATTATATAAAGTTTCCATTTTGCACTATTTCAACTGAATGCATTTTTGTTTCACCATCTTAGAGATTATCTTAAAAGGAGATTATCTTTTCAACATTATATTGTGCCAGCAACAAGGTTAGATGCCACATAGCGTTTAGCTGTGTATTGTCTGTGATTGGTTCCCAATTTTCATCGCATATTATTATTAATCGAATTTAATCTTTGGCTTGTCTGTGACTCTTTAATTCCATGTTTTTTCTTCTTTCATGATTCTAATATGTTACTAACTTTTTTATATGTGACTAAAATATTTCATCATCTGCTTCAAAATCATATTAATTACTTATCCCCTCAAATAGTTTTCTTTCACATCTATAAATTCATAATTCTTGAGATATTTTCTGTTGTTTATTTAATTTGCACGTTATGTTTATGGTTATAAAAGGCCCCGACAACACTGCAAAAAAATTAAAATCCATTATTGCTCAACCGCCCATGCCAGTGAAATCATCTGAATTAATATCTCATCTCATAAACAAAGACAGATAGCTGCAGGTCCTATCATAGCAATCTCAGCACATCCCAAAGGACATAAGGCGAAACCGCACAGAAAGTGATCATAGCCATCTATTCCCCGTCATAGGATATCATTCATCGTAAGCAATCAGAATATCGAAACACGATCAAAACGTATGAAACGCACAGCTCACGGTGTGCACAGAGTACTTAACTCACTAGCTCCGACAACAAGTCGGATTTGGAACATGAGAAAACTGCAACAAGAAACACTTTTCAGACACAGCCTTCAACAGCTCCTGCTGCCTATCCGCCATATTGACCGGAAGTTCCATATCAACTTTACACAGGAGATGTACAGCAGAGCTGAAATGTAGAACAGCTCAGGTAATTGATGTCGATTAGCTCAGGCAATATATCTAGAACAGCTGAGCAAAAGAGGTAGAATAGCTGAGGCAGAAAATGTAAAATAGCTCGTTAAAATATGTAAAGTAAGTTCCCGCGACGTATTTTACTGGGAGTGACATCATTGTTCCAAGTATTAAGACACATCTTTTGAATGTGAGAAGGCCAACATTCCTCCACGCTGTGCTGTCATTTCATTTCCCCAACTCAGTGAGCCATGTACCAGTCCTTTCATCAAATAGGTCAACTGAAGAGCGCCAAGCTGCGTTTGAACCCCCATTCACATAGAAGCCAATGTAGCGTGTTAGTTGTAACCTATTGACAATCTAACAAGTGGTTGAATGGGTATAATAGTTCCATACTACTCTCCATTTCAGGGAGCCGCGATAGCTCAGTTGTTTAGTGAACTGGACTACAAAGGACAAGAGGTAGGGTTCATTCCCAACCGACGATTCCCGGGTTCACCCAGCCTTTAATGGGTACCGGATTTTTTTTCTGGGATAATAAAGCGGCCCCAAAAATCATGTGCCGAAGGTCTGTAAAATATATGGTCACCAACACCATATTCCCTATACGCCACTTGGCTTGACGGGGGTACTTTACTTTTTAAAATTTTACTTTCCATTTCAGCTTTAATATGCAAGAATATACCTGTTACATAATGTGTGTGTTATGTAGCGGTGGTACTATGCTTTGTGTACATCAATGTATCTCTGGTATTGAAAAATACAATCAACAGCTAAGATGCTTGATGTCTCAAACAAATTGAGTGCCACAACAATCCAGAAATTAGTCATGAAGATTATTTACCATATCGCACGTGCACAACACGCAATCCGCTTTTAACAAAAGCGATTTAATAAAACGATTTATTAAAGCGATTTAACAAAACGATTTTGTAGAAAAAGATGATTTATCTCTTTTGCTTGAGGTGATTTCGACACGAGACATTCATTTAGTAATTTTCTGTTAAATATCTTGGATAGTTGTTATAATGTAGTCAAAGAAATGCCAACAAGTACCATACGAAAACGGTGCGAAGCTTTTTCTACGCGAAACTAAATTATAAAAAAAAAAAAAAAAAATTGATCCAATGAATTTTTACCCACACAAAATATAAATATAACCATTACCTTATTTTCAGTGCATGTTGGAAATGGATAGTGCACGTCAATAAATAACTTAATCAGCTCTAGAATATATTTTTCGGTCCTACTGAAAAAAATATAAATACGAAGACAGTAATATATAATTGCAATATTTGTTTAGAAAAAAAAATAAGTAATTTATATTTTCAGATAATTGCGTAACGTACTTGCCCCAAGATTATCCTGAGGATTACAAGGTCTGTGACAAACTGTGTCCTGTACCTTGCACGTGAGTTACTGACAATTATTATGTTCTTTTACTGTT
This sequence comes from Megaustenia siamemsis, assembly GCA_032433765.1. Taxonomy (NCBI): domain Eukaryota; kingdom Metazoa; phylum Mollusca; class Gastropoda; order Stylommatophora; family Ariophantidae; genus Megaustenia; species Megaustenia siamemsis. Next base: position 60,921,299 of record JAVIAB010000092.1, on the reverse strand, counting down.
TTATTATCTCCGGAAACTATATAAATTAATATTTGGATTAGTCACAAGGAGCACTTATTTTACCATCTACAATGCTAGTCAACAACAGACTCAATGAAATGTTTTAGAAATAGATTCTGTCAATTTGTGAATAGAATATCCTTTCTTTCAGAGACCGATTCAGTTATGTGCAATTGATTTAGATAGCTATTGTTATGCAACAAAAGAACAACTAGTATTATGTAAACACGAAAATCAGCAATAATCTCTATCGGATTTTCTTAAACTAGGCGTGGCATCCATCGGGCAACGGTTATGCAAGAGTTGAATATTTCAGTTTAGATTTAGCAATCATAATTGTGATGCGTGCATCAATATAAATGGGAGCCGCGATAGCTCAGTGGCTAGTGGACTGGACTACTAAGGACAAGAGGTCGGGTTCGATCCTGATCGACGGCTTCCAGGTTCACCCAGCCTTAAATGGGTACCGGATTTTTTCTGGGAAAGTAAAGCGGCACGGGCGTAATACTGACCACATAACCTCAAAAATAATGTGCTGAAGGTCTGTAAAAAGTATGGTCACTAACACCAAATTCCCTATACGACACTTGGCGTGACGGGGTTGTTTACTTTTTCTTTTACTTTATCAATATAAATGAAATCAATAATATTCTGTTTTACAGAATACACCTACTGTGTAAACAATCGAGGATGGGCCAAGAGAGCAGTCGCCATTTTATATTTGCATAAATACACCAAGGTGCGCGTGGCCGTGCGATTAAAACCACTCTTCCGTTGGCTGAAATGCCGGCGTACGGTGTTCGAAACCCGTGGTAGATAGATAAGGATTTTTTTCTATCGGGGGTGGAATAAAAATCCAGTCTCAAACGTCATGGCGACTGCTTTGACCAAGCGGTCTTTATCCCTCTCGTTCTATTGTGTGGTCCCCGACATACACCAGCAATGGTGTTATGTGTCGTAAAGGTAGTATAAATACACTATTCTCTCCTATCACTTTCTTTAATGACTTAAAAATGACAGGACACACTTGCGAATTTTTTTATTTTTTATTTTTTATTTTGAACATCATTCTCTGCTAGGACAGGGTCTTTAGTGTGCCAATACCTTCCACGCAGAACAATCGGTCCAGCGAAACGAACACGACAGCACCATAGTAATATATCAAATGCATCTAATAGACCAAAAAAAAACCCATAAAAGATAGAAATAATGAGGGAAAAAAGATAGTAAGAACGACAAAGGTATGTGACACACAGATAGAAAGAAAAAACAAGCTACAGTTAATTAAATATTTTTTTCCTCAAGTATTGCGTCGGTTTTTGCAAAAAAATATTTTATAGATATATGTTTTGTCAATCAATATATTCATGTTGATATGAATGTGAGTTATTTCATATAATGGAAGTCGCGTGGAGAACATAAAAAAAAAACAGATAAAATGATTTAGCCATATAAAACAACAATAACAAATATAACTTAACATTTCAGCATACAATAAAGCAATAAGATCGGATAAAAAGCCCGACCATGAAAATAACGGATCGAGGCAATATTAGCAGTAGAGGTTCATATCAGCGCGAAAGACCGCAAACTATATTTCACTTCGAGGCTGAAAGCCATAACAAAGAATAAATGAAAGAAGTAGAAGCTACCAGACTCTTTTTGTAGATAACTATCTTCTTTCTAAATATGTTCACACGACTATGAATGTCACTGTGACAAATTTGTAATTTACTCTCTACTCACAGAGAAACCAAGTACGAATTGTCCACTTCAACAGCCACATGGCCATCAGATAAGTACAAAGTAAATACACTGGGTCCTGGTTATTAACGTAAATCACTTCTTTCTTTGTATGAACTCACCATAACTGTTCTTTTGTTTCCGCATACTTTTTATAGCTGCTCTCATAAACTGTTTATATCGGTGATATATTTTCCTGAAAGTACTTTCTACATGTTTTCCTATATTCACAATGAAAAGGAGCACCAAACTAGTAATATATAAGGTGGGTACTCATACTTCAACGTAAATCTGATTTGATGAAGGTATTCTGGACACGAAAAAAGTTTGAACAGTGGCTGTCTCCAAAACAATGTATGACCTACACCAAAAGGGCAGGACAAATTTGTCAATTCGGATGCTCTGTAGAGTCATATGCTTCTACCTATTCAGACATCACTCAAGAGTTGAAGATTAAGTTAGGTCATATTAGAAATCACATCTCGGAAGAAAGATTGTGTACAAACGTATATAAATAAATACAAGAATATGAGAACAGCATATGGATAGACTACAACTAAGATAAAATGATGTCTGAAAAACATCCGTTAATAAATTCCCTACATTAGCAAAAATAAGGGAGCCGCGATAGCTCAATGGTTAGTGCACTGGACTACAAAGGACAAGGGGTAGGGTTCGATCCCAACCGACGGCTTCCGGGTTCACCCAGCCTTAAATGAGTACCGGATTTTTTTCTGGGAAAGTAAAGCAGCACGGGCGTAATACCGACCACATTACCCCAAAAATCATGTGCTGAAGGTCTGTAAAATAAAGGGTCCTTAACACCATATTTCCCTATACGCCACTTGGCGTGACGGGGGTACTTTACTTTTTACTTTACTATTAGCAAAAATAATGTGTAAAGTTTTCATATTATCGTAACACAAGAAGAAGAAATATTTTTAAAATCATAACAACATTATGAAAAAAGGTAACGAAATCAAAATTAGAAGAAAAACGCAAGAGAAAAGATGTAAGAGCTCGCGACATAAAACTGCCTTGTTCATGATTTTGCTGGATTTAATATTGCAATACTGAAAATTAATCAGTAATGAGAAATTCTTTTATTTTTTTCAAGCGTCACTGAAGAAGTAAAATTGTCATATCAGCTGGGAATCAATCTATTTACGAGATGCATACTCGGCGATGTAATTTAACATGTTTATTTGTTTAAATGCTCATTTAGAGAATGTATTATCATTATTTATCATTATTGCTCGATTTATAAAAAGCGTCCAGATTGCAAATTTATACTCACTTTTTTTAGAAATAATAAACAACTGTGCTTCTTTAGTTTTTTTTTTTTTTAATCGGTGATCATCATTGTCATACCTGCTATTGTCTGTCATGCCCTTCTCGGAGTCTATTATTGCTGCTTCATTCTGAAACAACGTTTTTACATTAGTGTTTCGGTTATGATGGGTCACAAGAAGATCTACTCGTTTTACATTGTGCACCTTAAAGCCATGGGAGCCGCGATAGCTCAGTGGTTAGTGAACTGGACTACAAAGGACACGAGGTAGGGTTCGATCAAGATCGACGGCTTCCGGGTTCACCCAGCCTTAAATGGGTACCGGATTTGTTTGAAGAAAGTAAAGCGGTACGGCCGTTATACCGACCACATTACCCCCAAAATCATGTACCGAAGGTCTGTAAAGATTATGGTCACTAACACCATATTCCCTATACGCCACTTGGCGTGACGCGGGCTCTTTACTTTTTTACTTACCTTAAATCCATACGTCCAAAAGATAGGCGGCACTGTCTTCCTTCCACGTAATGTATTCGAAAACTTATTTGAGTGTTATATTTTTTACTATTTTTCTTTACTATTTTTTTCTCTCTACAATAAAAACTACACATGAAAAATTATCACAACATGTGACTGATACATCATCACTTGAGGGAAATCAAATTACTGGAAGAGAACATCAGGACAATAGTGTCGCAAATATGAGGAAACCTACTCACTCTCTCTCAATATAATTTCCAATGAATAAAGCAAAGTTAAAGTCTTGTAAACATATGCTATTTTCCAAACAAATTTAAACATATTACACAGCACAACTGTGACAATTCTTCTTTCTTTCCTCATTTGCCTTTCAGCGTCGAGGGGAGATATAATTTGCGGTCTTTTGCTCTTCTGTTCGCCTCTGCTGTTATGTTTCCTAATGCTTCTAATATTCCATCGATCCATCTTTTTCGTGGTCGACCCTTGGGTCTGGTATTCCCACAACGTTTATTGAAGGCTTGATGTGTTGTGTTTTGATCTTTCTGCCTTGACACGTGGCCAAACCGTTGTATACGTTATTTCTGTATATATTATATAGCTGGGGCTATTCTTAGCTTTTTTCACAGTTCTTCATTTGTGATATTATCTCTCAGACTGTTTTCTATATAACTGTGGCAATGAAAGCAAGAATGTGTCGGTGTTATGTTAAGCTAATTTTGAACCATGGAAGAGAATCCTAGAGAACTGGACAACATGCAAGAAAATTGTTGGAAGCTACACGAAATGTGGTTGTTCAGAATGATGCTGAGAGTAGACTTTAAAAAAGAGTAAGGAGTATAGATACAACACTACAGACAAAAATATATGGGCCACTGCAAGAATTACAAAACACAGTAAAATATATAAACGACATTGCAGATATAGACAATACTTCAGGTGAACGAAATAAAGATAGATAGACAGACAGACAGATAAACAGACAGATAAGTAGTAAGTAGTATATTCTAAAGGGGGCCAAAACAAAGAAAGAGATTATTACTAACATTAAAATAAATCAGTTATTACGTAATGTGAAGTAAGCAGCTGGAATATTTTGTGGGAATGGAAAATTTGATGGAAGAGGATGAGAGAAAAGATTCCAGGCAGTTCAGAATTGTAAATTCCTTAATATAAAGCCAACAACAGAACTGACAAACAACCACAGTGACAAAAGGTTGTGTAGCGTCATGACCATCTAGTCCAGCAACCACGGCATTTGACAATGCTGATGATGGAAATTACGGTAATTATGATGATGATGATGATGATGATGATATAGATGTAACTAAAATGTATTTATAACTCCAAATAGATTTTATTTATGTGCACTGCAAACAACAATTAATGGCTATAAATATATTTCTTTTTTTCATTTTCAGACATATTTTCAAGAAAGACTGAATTCAGTAAATTCTAAGTACTCCAATATCACCGAGACGTGAGTATTTGCCTTCCTATGGAAGCTCCAACTTTTTCTCCAACTTATTACGCTTGTGCTTAGATTGTTATATTAAGACACACGAATCAATCATAAGGACCTCTACTGTTTCTCTCCGTCGATGATGAAAGACTAACGAGGAAGGACAGAAGAAGAAGATGAAAAGAGGAAGAAGAAGAAGAGTGCACAACTGTTAGCATAGGGGCCATATGGTGTTAGTGACCATACGTTTTATAGACCCTCGGCGTGTGACTTTTGGGGTAATGTGGTCGGTATTGCACCCGTGCTGCTTTACTTTCCCAGAACAATATCTGGTACAAATTTAAGGCTGGGTGAACCCGGAAGCCGTCGATAAGGATCGAACCTGACCTCTTGTTCTTAGTAGTTCAGTTCACTAACCACTGAGCTATCGCGGTTCCCTTCACAGCTAAATGTTATATTGAAATATGGGACTTTGGCCTCTGAACCTACAACAATACACTCCGGCATAACTCAGGACTCACCATTTGTTAGTGTACTATTCAACGTCTTCACAGCAAAAACAGCTAGCGAAAAAAATCTTGAATGGGGCAGGACAGTATCATACTCTGAAGATGTGTTATGTATCTTCAGGGCAGCTACAGAGAGAGAGAGAGAGAGAGAGAGAGAGAGAGATTTATTCCCTTAATTTCTTTATTTTCTTGATGTGTTTTTGATTCTTCCTATCAGAAACATTTTTGGCTAAATGACTCCTAACATATACTCATCTCAGTTATCCGGACCCACACAAAGAGTAAAGTCAAACCCAATACGTATATCATAAGTATAATAAATGTCACTTATTTGATTCAAATGAAATAAAAATCTGCATTTTCTACACAATAACAAATGTCTGTCTGCTCCCATAATTCGAAATATATAAACATTGCCTCACTATTGTCATTTCAATGCTAGAATTGTCCATTCTGTTTCTCACATTTCTGCTCTTTTAACGACATCACAAACGTGCTAACTTTTCTCATCTCTTTGCTTACTTCGTTAGTTCTCTCTTAAAATCGAGAAATCATAAGTAAGGATATATATATGGCCCTTTTCGTCTTGTCAGACGGTCTAGTGGAGGCTATTGCGTATTTTTTTGAGGTATTGTTTTTGCTGAACAGCTTCTCTCGTGGCTAATTCTACCAATGTTTGACAAACACACGCGATCACATAATGAACAGGTCAGGCTCGCTGGTCCACAGGGTTTACCATCCTTTTTCATGAGTCTCTTCTCTTCAAAGTCCTGTCTTAGCACAGTCTCAAATGTTGTTATACCGTTCCTTATACGTGCTCTCCATGATGTGCGATCACTTGCCAGATGTTGCCAGTCGTTTTCACAGATGGAGAAGTCTTTCAGAGATGATTTGCAGATATCTCTATATCGTAGTTTAGGTCTGCCGATTTATCTTTTTCCGTGTTTTAGCTCACCATATAGTATTTGCCTAGGAATGCGTTTTTCTTCCATCCGTTGGACATGCCCCAGCCATCTTAGCCTTCGACTTCTGAGCATCGACATGATTGTTAAGGTCTTAGCACGTTGCAGGACAGTTAAGTTGGTTATTTTGTCTTGCCATTTGATGTGCATTATTTTGCGGAGACATCGCATGTTGAATACATTTAGTCTTTTTTCCTGGTTTGAGTATGTTGTCCAGGTTTCGGATCCATATAGTAGTGTGCTAAGCACACATGTTTGATATATTAGGAGTTTAGTCTTTCGAGTTAGTTTCGTGTTGTTCCATTTTGTTCAAAAGTGTACTTGATAGTATAGAAGAGTATGTTTAGTTGTGCAAAGTGTAAGACACATATCAACATAACCATGTTCCAAACTGATTGGCGTAGACGATCATATCCATCCACAATTCTCTAACCAAGGTAAGTAAAAAGTAAAGAGCCAAGTGGCGATTAAGGAATATGGTGTTAGTGACCATCATTTTTACAGACCTTCGGCACAAGATTTTGGGGTAATGTGGTCGGTATTACGCCCGTGCCGCTTTACTTTCCCAGAAAAAATCCGGTACCCATTTAAGGATAGGTGAACCAGGAACCCGACCTCTTGTTCTTTGTAGTCCAGTTCACTAACCACTGAGCTATCGCGGCTCTCTAACCACGGTGCATAGTATCAATTCCGTTGTTCACTGTTTTCCATGGCATGACACCAAGCTATCTTTTATTTTCTCTCTTTGTCGCTCACGATCTCTCTTTCCCTGTCTTTTGCCAGTTGTAACGAAGTATTCCAACTTTTCTCTTCTCATGATGTGCCCAAAAATGCCGACTGCTTCTTTCTGATGTTTTTTAGGAGCTCCCTTTTAGTGTTGATCTCTTTGAGAATTTCCTCGTTACTCTTTTTAGCCGTCCCGCAAACTCTCAACATTCTTCTGTCCAATCACTGTGGCCTCTGATCGTCTTTTCATTTGTTACTGGCCATGATTCAGTTCCATAGGTCAGAAGTGGTTCTATATAAAACTGTTAAACTATTTTTCTCATTTCTATTCACATGGACTTGTTGCACAAGATCTTTTTCATTTCTGAAATGCTATTTTGGCCTGAGCTATTCTCCTTTTTATTTACGTGGTGCATCTTCAATCTGATGTTATTATTGTGTCCAGGTATTTGACTCTGCACTTGTTTCAGATTTCTCCCGTTTATTTTTATATATTTTAATTAATATTTACAATATTATATCAAATTAATATTTGTATAGTTATATTTTTGTATTTTTTTTATAAACGGAATAGCATATGATAATCGATTCTTGGTCTAAACACATCGGTATGTTTATTGCATACAACGGTTATAGTTAATTCAATATATGATATTTAACAACGATAACTCCATGCCTCCAAATTGTAACACATTTACGTTAACAACATATATATATACAATTTGAAAGACGGTAACTTTAACATATGAAATGATTGTCCTTACATACTTTAATTTTGACAGTTAAATGTAGCCTGAACTTTCGTTGTTTAGCATGTATTAAGTGTAAACTGTGTATTAATGAAACAAATCTAAGCATTTAAATATTGTATATCCTCACTTGTTAGCTAAATACCGATCAAAATTGACAACTCTAATCCTGGTACGTGAATGAAAAGAAAGTAAGGATAATGTATACATACCGCACTCACTTTTTTTATACATACTACCATCAGTGTAAAATAGTCACTCATTTAAGAATAACAGATGAATGCTTTGAACTAAGGCAACTATTGTCACATTGCAGTAATAAGGAGTTCACCAAACTACAAATCTATTTTCAAGATCTTATCTACGAGCAGGTGGAGCAACAGAAAGCATACGAGGTAAATATGTATGAGCTTCTAATCTCTCAGATTTACCTTTATTTTTGCTTAGTTTTTACCATCACGTCGTTTAGGCCAACACAAAAAGGGAGCTCTTAAAAACATCAGAAAGAAACAATCGATATTTTTCGGGCACATCATGAGAAGAGGAAAGATGGAATACTTGGTTACAACAGGCAAAATAAAAGGAAAGAGAGATCTCGGACGACAAAGAAAGAAAATACTGGATAGCTTGGTGTCATGGCATGGAAAACAGTCAACAACAGAACTGATAGGATGCACTGTAGATAGAAGATTGGGGAAGGACATGTTCACCTACGCCAACCGATATGGCACATGATGATAACGATCACGTCTTTACATCAAAATGTGTTATGCTATAAAGAAATTTACCTTTATATGATATATAAATGAGTTATACATTATTCACTTCTAAATATGAAATAACCAGTTAATTTGGGAATACCTTTTCATTTATATAAACATATTGTTGATTTCTGTACTCGATTTCAGAGCATGAATCTAATCAGTGATTTTGGTGGCCAGTTAGGATTATGGTTAGGCCTGTCGGCCATCACTCTTGGAGAAATCTGCAGCTTTCTTTTTGGCATTGGGAAATCTCTATGGTACAAATGTTCGTTGAAGAAAATTAAGCCCGTAAGTACATCAGCTTCTGTACAAATCTTCTTCTTGGCTGATTCATTATATTGTTCAGAGATATTTTTTTTTACTATATAAATAATAGGATGACCATTTTTTTCCTTTAAGTGTGAACAGTTGTTTTAAAAAACAAATAAACTGAGGCTTTAACGTGTAATAGTAATAGTAATGCGAAATTAGTAGTGCATCACTCATAAAATACAACCTGAAAAAGGCTGACTTTTAATGGGGAAAGAGAAAGAAAGAAAAAAGGAAAATAAAATAAAATGGAAAGAAAGAAATCAACAGAAAGAAAGAAAAAATTACTAGAAAGAAATAAAATGAAAAGAAAAAAATGAAAGAAATTAAAGGAAGGGAAAAAGAAAAGGGAAGGGGGACATAAAGGGAAAAGGGGAAGGAAAGAAAGAAAGGGAAAAAAAGAAATGCAGAAAAGAAAGAAAAGAAAGAAAACTAAATAAAATAAAGGAGGAAAGAAGGAAAGGAAAAAAGGTAAGAAAAGAAAAGAAAGAAATAAAAAAGATCGAAAGAAAAGACAGAAAGGCGATAAAAGAAAGAAAAGAAAAATGAAAGGAAAGGGAAGTGAAATAATCTATTTAATATTGTCTGATAAAAATACTCAGGTAGATATTATATCAGAGAAATATTTTGAAACTACAGCCTTCATTAGGCACGTGCAAAAAATAGAACTTGAGTTTCAGTTATATCATGCAAGACGAGCGGAACATAAACAGTTAACTATGAGTATTTACAATAACCGTTACTCTGGTTTCAGAACACAAGAGACACCATAATAAACCGATAGATGGTCAAGATAATAGCAGTTAAAGTTATTTTTAAAAAAAATAATAATTCCCCCTAAAGCCTTAAGCAAACCCTCATGTGGGAAACAACAGGTAGGAGAAAAAGAGGAAGACCCAGAGAGACACTGAGAAAAACATTGATGAGAGAGGCAGGAACAGCAGGATTCGGCTCCCTCAATAAGATAGAGCTGCTTACACAAAACAGAGACAAATGGTGAGATTTGATAAAATATCTTTAAAAGAATTGAAAACTGCTAGAACAGAAATTCATATAAGAGAAGGAGTATCTTGGTCAACACCCTATGGGCCGGTTACGGCTCGAAAGGTCAATAGATAGACAGAATGCCTTAAACACAGCACACTCCATGCCGACGTGTAATGGAGAGACAGAATCATTAATCCATGGTATCGATAGTAAGTCGCCTGATCGGTTTATTTCATGTTTTACAATGAAAGTTACAGCGTTATCTGTATATTCCGTCGATTTGAACAGAGACTGGTCAGTCTCAAATGTTATTTTGGTGCTTCTAATAAACATTTTATTTTTATTTAACGAAGAACTTAATATGTTTGTGAATACTTTTGCGTTCAGTAATGGTTATGCCCAAAATGTATAATTTTTCGTAAGAAGATTTGCAGTTAAATATGCCTGATTACTATTTCTAACAAATATAGAAAATGATTCTGATGTTTGTAAAATCATCCGGCAACAAATGATAGTACAAATGTAACAATATAAATTTGTTGATACTTATTATTTCATTATTGGATTAATTCTTATTGGTTGATTTGTTCATAATAATTCATATTTCCTTTGTTCAAGAACCAGATCATCTAACAGTAATTTAATGTAGCTAGAAGTTACCTAGAGTTGGATCTCTTAGATTGTTATATATGCAGAGTGAAGTGGAGGACACAATTCAACACATGAGAAAAGGCAAAGCTCCAGTTCCCAATAATCACACAATATAACAATCGAAGAGATAAATGCATTAGGAGAGCTGGGAATACAAGTCATAACAAAACTACTCAATGACATATATAACACTAGACACATACCCGAAGATCTACTAAAATATATCTTTGTAGCCATACCGAAGAAGACAGGCGCCACTGATTGTGAAGACCATCGCACTATTAGTCTCATGAGCCATATGACGAAAATATTACTAAGAATCATCATGAGACGCGTAAGAAACAAAATAAAGCCAGAAATAAGTGAGGAGCAATGTGGATTTGTGGAAGGAAAGGGCACCAATAATGCAATATACATCTTAAGAACATTGATAGAAATATCTATAGAAGTAAAGAAAGATCTATATATGTGCTTTATAGACTACACAAAAGCATTTGACAAAGTAAAGCATATGGAAATAATCAATATGCTGGAAAAATTAAACATTGATTGCAAGGATCTGCGAATCTTAAAAAATACATGTACAGGCAACAAACAGCAGCTATACGAATTAACAACCAAACAGGACAATTTCAACTTTTAAAACAAGGAGTCAGACAAGGCTGTGTTCTGTCGCCGGATTTATTTTCACTTTACAGCGAACATATTATGAGATCAATATTAGACACAAAAGGAATTGAAGTCAACAGTCACAAATACATAATTTCCGATATGCGGATGACAGACACAGTCTTAATAGCAGAGTGAGAGAAGCAGAGAGAATGAACTACAAGAAATGATAGACATAATAGTAAAAGAAAGCAACAAGAAAGGTCTGTCTGAATAGTAATAAAATAGAAGTAATGATCATATCGAAGAAACAATCATCACCATCATGCAGCATAAGAATAAACAGGACAAATTTGAAACAAGTGCAACGCGTTAAATACTTGGACACAATAATAACATCAGGTGGAAGGTGCACCACATAAAAAAAGGGGAGAATAGCTCAGGCCAAAATAGCTTTTCAGTAAATGAAAAATATCTTATGCAACAAATATATGTCAATAGAAATGAGAAATAGAGTTCATATGTGCTATATAGAACCAATTCTGACCTATGGAAACAAATCATTGACGGTAGACAAACAAATGAAAAGACGATTAGAAGCCACAGAGATGGGATTTCTAAGAAGAATGTTGAAAGATTCCGGGACAGCTAAAAAGACCAATGAAGAAATTCTCAAAGAGGCCAACACAAAATGGGAACTCCTAAAAAACATCAGGAAGAAACAATGAACATTTTTCGGGCACATCATGAGAAGAGGAAAGTTGGAATACTTAGTTACAACTGGCAAAATAGAAGGAACGAGAGATCGCGGACGACAAAGAGAGAAAATACTGGATAGCTTGGTGTCATGGCATGGAAAACAGTCAACAACAGAACTGATACGATGCACTGTAGATAGAAGCTTGTGGAAGGACATGATCGCCTACGCCAACCGGTATGGCATATAATGATGATGATGAGAAGGTTATCATATGATCATCTCCTATGTATCAGGTTCAATGCTATATGTCCTCATTAACGTTACAGGACAGTATCAGAGCTGGGTTTTCATCCTGGGTTTATTGTGAGGTAGCTGGCTTTTAAGTCCTTGTTCTATTTGCTAAGTAATTCAATCATCCTCAAGTAAGGAACAGGCAAATAATTGCAATGCTGCGGTAAAGCTGGTAGCAAAAAGCCAGTGATGGGGAGTGTTAGACACTCCAAGGTATGGTGACAGCTTTATAAAGAAGGAACACAACACAACACTGACGTTTCGGCCTGTGGCCTTCTTCAGAAAACAGGGACAACGACAACAAACGATGAAGCATAATTATCTATAACTACATGTTAGATGATCAGGTGAATGGAGAGGTGGACAGAGAAGAAGAGAAGGTAGGATGTTGAAATAAGAAAGGAGGCTACATGAGGGAGGTAGGATGAGAGTCAAGATGTGTAGAATAGAAAGATAGGAAAAATTAGGAAGCGATAGACATGATAATAGTACAAAGTGGATAATATATCGTAAAACGTAAAACTGGCCATTGGTGTCATGCCATGGAAAACAGTCAACAACAGAACTGATACAATGTACTATAGATAGACGATATTTATAATTTGATGTATATATCAATAATGATGTTTTGTAAATTACGTTTTACGATATATTATCCACTTTGTACTATTATCATTTCTATCTCTTCCTCCTTTCTTATTTCAACATCCTACTTTCTTCTCTTCTTTTCTGTCCACCTCTCCATTCACCTGATCATCTACCATGTAGTTATAGATAATTGTGCTTCATCGTTTGTTGTCGTTGTCCCTGTTTTCTGAAGAAGGCCACAGGCCGAAACGTCAGTGTTGTGTTGTGTTCCTTCTTTATAAAGCTGAGACCATACCTTGGAGTGTCTAACACTCCCCGCCACTGGCTTTTTAAATTCTCAAGTAATGCACGTTTCTGTTTCCTTTCATGCTAGTTATAAATCACACAACGCCAGAGATGTAGATTAACACCATAACACACTTATTACTGTTTCTTCTAGTACAATGTCACAAGTATTACATGTGCATATTATTTTAACACCACTAAAGGTTCATGCCACCTGGCGGTCTAATTAATATGAAATGTTCCGCTCCTTGAAATTCTAATATACTAATCACAATCACACTAATCATAAACTTGCTAGTTCCTCTAATGGCTGATTCTTTATCTATATCTTGCTGTTAAAATTTCACAAATAATTCTTTAAACGTTCAGTTGCGGCTCTAATTGATATACAGTAAAGTCTCGATTATGCGGTACTCAATAATCCGGAATTCTCAATTTAACGGACTTTTTTTTTTTTTTTAATTATTATAGGGAGAAAGCTTGAATCATGTTTTGTTCAGTTAAATTAAATGCCTTTATCCGGAAATCGAAAACGCTACAACACGGTTTGTGCGCTGCGCTTACTTCTACAGGCTCTATCATTACACAATATTGCGTTTACAATAGTGTATTTACAGTAATATACTTCAAATAGGAGCGAACATATTTTATTCAATCCAGACATTGTGTCTCCAAATATTCCAAGTAAAAGCGACAGACAGTCTATATCTTCACTTTTTCCCCCGACTAAATGTTTTTGTCGGGAAATCTTAGTCGTGCCAAAAACACTTATCTACATGATTTTACAAATTTGCTTAATTTTCTCATAGCCTGCTTTAGATCTAAAGTTGGTCAGGAATTTGTCAAAAATATGGCGTTTGACAGTCTGACCGAACATTAGAAGCAGACGTATTGTTTGTGAAAATTGAAGAGCCCATAACTTTGATGATTATAAATCAAAGGTTGAGCAGCCGGCGTGCAGTGACATAGAGATGGTGAGAAGAAAGGGGGAGGGGTTCAAAAATTACCGACTGGAAATTCAAAAAGAGTAAGATACAGAGTTTGACGTTAGTTTGTCTCAGACATTTGTGCAAGCTGAAATTCGTTCCATCAGTATAAATTATACATGATATGCTATAAACGCATGTGTGCATACTTTTTAACGGAATACATTTTTGTGTTAAATAATGGCCTCTGCGAGTGCAAACCACACCTCAATTTCCCGCAAAGGTAAACGCAAGCGAACTGTATTGACACTGAACCAGAAGATTGAAATCGCTAGTAGACTTGAAAAAGGCGTTAATCGCAACGTTTTGATGACTGAATTTGGCATAGCCTCTTCAACTTTATATGACATACGAAATCAAAAAGATGAGTTGTTTAAGTTTGCGTCGGAGTCTGAAAGCAGCAACAATATACACCAGAGACGAAGTATGAAACGGCCAAAATTTGAAAAACTCGACGACGTCCTTTAAGTGTGGTTTTTAGAAAGAAGAAGAAAAGGAATGCCAATATCAGGACCCATGTTGATAGAGAAAGCTAGTGAATGTCACACGAATTTAAATATTTCTGAGCATTGCAATTTTTCAATCATGTTTTTTCATAAATTTTGAGTTTGGTTTTCTTACTCTCGATTATCCAGAAAAATTCAATTATCCAGAATGGGTTCTTCCCCGAGCATTCCGGATAATCGAGACTTTACTGTACTAACTTCAATCTCCGACTTGTCCTTTTCCCTAAGATCTTATCTATCAATGCTAGTCTGTGATGTCTCTGTTCCTCGCGTCTGTCTCTGTGTCTTAAGTATCCAACCCTCTGGAGGAGTGTGCTTTCATAGGAAGGTTTTCAGACTTGGACTAGTCTCGGGGTAGCTTTTGTATATAAACCACTCCCTTAGGCCCACCTGCTGTCGCAATATCTTAACTTATTTTTCGTAACGTTACCCTAATTACAAATGAGACCGTAAGGAATAATCAGCAAATTTCCAGTCTTAAACTACATAACGAGACAAAAAATAAAATGGGTTTCCCAAATGATTTTAATGCGTTCTTACTCTACACAAAATATATACACAATAAAGAGAGAAACCTAGAAAGACCCACAGTGAGACGGAGTGACACTATCACCGGGGAACTCTATAAAAGCAGCACATAAAGGTTAAGAATGACAAAGACTTGAGAGCTAGAACCAAATTCCCTCAACTCCAGAATATATATAAGACGACGTGGAACAGCGTAAGAAGGGCTCGTGTGATATACTTGAATATAGTATGAGGAAACATCGTGTACTATAGAACATCAAAGACGGTATAACTATTATGATGAAGCTAAAGAAAAGAAGTAATACATTTTATGAATATAAATACACATTTCAAGTGAGATAAGAATACATATATTCTGTGTGGGATAAACAAAAATAAGGTTCTGGTAAGGAACAAAAAAGCAGTTAAAATGAAAGAAACCAAAACAAGCTTTTGCTAGGGATGAAAAATCAAGCAATATTAATGGGAATGATTACATTATGTATTTTTAAATTACATTGAAAATCATTATTTTTGATCTTTAATAAATAATGTTTTATTACTCCACATACTTTGTTTGTATTTCCTATTTTGTTCATACTATTATCATTTTTCCTTGTCAATTCAGGTACAGAATGACTTAACCCCTGTCTCATACATCACACCTGCAACCCTACAGGAAATGTTTGAAGAAATGACTCCACAACCAGCCATGTACACTCCTCCTGATGTGACAACATTATTCCAATGACCAACAGGGGACTGATGCCGCGCTAGACGAGCAGCAAATTATTCATGTGCTTGTTTATCCACACTTAATGACTATTTGGATTAATCTTACATATTTCTTTAAAAAACATTTTATGGACAATTTTGCTTAATCGTGATGCGTCTCCAGTTTCCATTCCTTTCTGTGTGCATCATTGTAGGCGACGGTCAAAATCAGTTGAGAAAAAGCAGCGTGAGCGTATGGACTCTGATATCGCACAATACAAATTGTGCTTCAATGAGCCCGGTAACGGGCGTAGAAACCATCTCTGTTAATTGTGGTCTGGCCACCTAATTTGGTGATCAGCTATTTTACCAATGCCACACGCGCGGGAGCGCGCACGCACACATCACACACAAGAATGTTTCCATTTCTGATGTTGTTAAAAGAGTGGTACTCTAACCTGTTATTGTATTTTTAAAGTCTAAATAATGTTATTTGTTAGTTTTGACTGAATTGGCATTAGGCATTATTTTTTATCAATAATTTACTTGTGTGTGTGCGTTCTTCATTACATTTTTTTATGTATCCACTTTTCATCAGTCGTACACAAATGTGACCGATATTTTATGATTCTATTTCAGCTAATTAAAATACTTGATCTGCTGGTTTTAAAAAAAATACGTATGTAAGTTACAACCTTTATTAAAAAGTAAGAATTTTGTTTTCTGCTCCAGTCGAGCCAGCAGTTAAAGAAAAGAAAAAAAGGATGTCGTTGGTTTACAAAATCGTGTTGTAGGTAACAGCAGTTAAGGCCAGATGTTTCACTTCGTAATGGTTCAGGTTAAATTAATTTTAATGGGCTTTGGGTAATCAAGTGGTAAGAGGTCGGTCTCCGTACAAGAAGGTCCTGACTCTGAATTCCGACATGGGGGACCCGTATTCTTCTCAGATTTACTCTCCGCTGATCTCTCTGAAGTGAGGTTCAATATCTTGTCTTCTGCGCACTAGGTTGCCAGTTAAAATGTAGAAACAAGTAGGCCAACGAGTGTGCCAGGGTACAAGATTGTTGTAAACTGCCCATATGGATGCCAGGACGAGAACGCACATCGATCAATGAGATTCTCAACGATGAAACGACCATCTATTATATGGATGTATCCAGAGTCAGTGGTGGTGCTCCTAACAGTTTCACGTAATTTTGATATAACATGCTATGAGATTAACTTTATATTATACCTGACAAGTATGTAAAATAATTATTGTAGTCTACTGATAAGATTTTGTTTATCATTGCAGTCAAGCCAGTGGTTAAAATAAGAAATTGGTTCACAATATTGTGTTTTATGTAAAAACAGTTAAGATGGTTCCAAGTTGCTCTTCACAATGATTCATGTTGACTACTCTCATTGGGGTCTCAGTGATTAATCTATTTCACTTCGTTTTTACAGAAGCGCGCACGTATTTGTGCTTGTGTTTGTGTGTGTGTTTGTATTTGTTAGTGTCTTTATAAAAAAAATTCAATACAATTATTGTGTGGTAAAAAAACAAACACAATTTTACATTGTGTTTGTTGGACCCTTTAATCTACTTTATGTGTTCGCTATTATTATAGTATCGTTCATGATTTTGAGATATGGATTGTAAGCTTCACTGAATTAAAGTAAAGTTTATTTACATGCACCATATTGTAAAGTTCTTCTTTATTTTTTTTGCTTCTCTCTCTCTCTCTCTCTCTCTCTCTCTCTCTCTCTCTCTCTTTTACGCTCACTCTCTCTGTCTCTTTTACTCTCTTTCTTTTCTTTTTTTTTATTATTAGCTTATGTTAGTTCGAATTCTTTCCTTTTTTCTTCTTTTCAAAATTATTTGTATATGTTAATGTCAATATTCTTAATCTGTTTTTTTCTTTTTTTTTTCGTTTTCTGATTAGTTGCTTAGGATAACGTGAGTTTATCTTTCTTTCTTTCTTTCTTTCTTTCTTTCTTTCTTTCTTTCTTTCTTTCTTTCTTTCTTTCTTTCTTTCTTTCTTTCCTAATAATATGATTATGTGAATTTTGTTTTTGAAAAATAATCAATGCTAGATTCACGTATTTAGTTTAATTATGTTCTCTGTTATGTATTCTTTTAATTTTACTCTAAGCTTTCCTACAACTGGTACATGATCACTATCGCAATCTGACACTGGTCTTGTTTTCACACATAACAGACTGTTTCTAAATCTATTGTTTATCATTATGTAATCAATCTGATTGCGTGCGTTGTCTCATGGGCTTTTCCATGTCCACAGACATTATTCAACATTAGCGTACATCTAACGAGAGATAGAGTTTTATATTATCCTTATACCTTTCATTAAAATAATAATTTATACCGTGTTGGTATATAATAAATCGATGTGAACAGAAGCATTACAGGAGAGCAGCTTTGAAAGAGCAAGGATAACTGAATATGAAAGAAAAAATATACAGATACAATTTATTATTCACATACTTTAATTTGTCCAAATGAAAAATATAGATAATGAAAATAGAAAATATTGTAATAAAAATTATTTCGGAAGAAAGCGAACAACATTTCAAGTAGTGAATTTTTTTATTGTTCAGTTCTCCTACATCTTTTTGAAAGTTAGTGAATGACATAGTCTCTATTTATTTCTTCTTCTTCCACCTTTCTGCTCCCTGTGGAGCATAGGTCTTCATCGTGCACTTTCTAATGCGGTTCTGTTTCTGGCCATTCTTTTCAGTTCATTCCATGTTTTGCACATCATCTTCATCTCTGCTTCCATCTGTCTTCTCCAAGACTATTTTGGTCTTCCTCTTTGTCTTTTTCCTTATGGATTCCAAAAAGGGCCTGTTGTGTAATACTCTCAGTTGGCTATCTCAATTGTGTCCTATCCAGCGCCATCGTCTTACCTGTATCTCTTTATCCACAGTTATTTGACTGGTACATTACCATATCTATTAGTTTAATGATTAACAATTAATGAAATGATCACTCACTAATACCACAAGACAGAAGATATAACGATGAGGTACTTTATTTGTTTATAAAGCAATTATCTACATTACATCATCATTATGTGCCATACTGGGTGCTGTAGGCGGTCATGTCCCTTCCCAATTCTCTGTTTATTATTATATTATATCAAGTATTTGAAGATCTGCACTTGTTTAAGTTTTGTCCCGCATATTTTATGTTGCATGGCGATGATTATTGTTTCTTGGATAATACCTTTACTTCTGTGTTCTTATTGTTTAGAATGAGACCTTTCTTGTTTCTTAATTATTTTCAGTGCTTTTTAAAATATTGAAATACAGTTTTGTCATCGACAGGAAATATTTTGATACAAATAATTTTTTGTTGTTGCTTGTTTCATTAAAAAAAGATAACTTTTCAATATTTTTTTGCCCTTTGTCGACAAACACAGATTTAAGTGTTCTCATAAAGCAATTGTTTTAAACCGGCTGGAATTTCAGAAAGTCTTGCCCTGCCTGTCTTGCGTTCCGCTCTGTCCCTCTAAACGGTTCTGTCTGTCTGACCTATCCTGTCTGTCTGTCCCGTTCTGTCTTGTCTGTCTTTTCTGTCCGTACATCTGTCCCGTAAAATCTACCTGCCTAGTTCTGTGTGTCCTATTAGTCTTGTCATATCTGCCCCATCCTGGTCCGTCACGTCATCTCCTGTTCTGTCATGTCAGTATACTCCTGTTCCATCCTGTCCATTCCATCTATCTCTCTGCCCTATCTGTCAGATTGTTCCTCTGGTCTATCTATCTATCTATCTATCTATCTATCTATCTATCTATCTATCTATCTATCTATCTATCTATCTATCTATCTATCTATCTATCTATCTATCTATCTATCTATCTATCTATCTATCTATCTATCTATCTATCTATTGTATCTAGTTTGTCCAGACCTGCCTACCTGTCTATTACGTCCTGTATGGCTCATCCAGTCTTTATATATGTCCCGTAATGTCTGCCTGCTTCGTTCTGTTTCTTTGTCCCTTCTGTTATTTTGTCCGGCCAGTCTTGTCGCCTGTCCTGTTATGTTTTGATTAAAAAAAGGGTAAAAGTACGAGACTTGAATCCGCGTAATAGGATACGGGTTTTATCCATATGTCCTCGGCCGCCCGTCCAGAAGTGTTCGTCGAAGACTCCTGTCTAATGTCGCTTCAAGCATTGTAACTCACGAGAGAGTCGACATTCTTCATGTTTTGGCTCCTATCCTTCCTGTCTTTAATGTTCGATTCAGTCATCTCTTCAGTCATTTTATCCCGTCTGGCTGTCTTTCCATTTCGCCTGCCTTTCTGTCACTGCTGTCAGTTTGTTACCTTGTCCTGTCTGTCTAAAGTCTGTATGTTTCGTCCTGTCTGTCTATCCCGTCCTGTCTGTCCCATCATTTTTGTCTGCTTAGCCCGAACCATTCACGCTGTCACCTCCTGTCTGTCTACCCCGTTCTGTCTGCCTTTCTGTCAAGTCTTGTCAACCCCTCCAATTCTGTTCTGTTCCACCTCATTTCGTCTCGTCCATCTTTGTCCCGTTTCCTACCGCCCTCTCCCAACACATCTTCTCCCGTCCCGATCATGTTTTCCCTTCTTGGTATCCCGTGTCTCTTTTCTTCCTATCTTGCCCCATCTATTATGTATGCTCTGTCTTTTCTGTCTATCCTTCCCGATCTTTCCTTTCCACTATTCTGTCTGTCCAACAATATCGTGTTCTGTCTTGCCCTCTTTGTAATAACCTGTCCCGTCTGCTTGTCCTCTTTGTTCGGCTATCCAAAATGTGTATGTCAGTTTTGTCTGTCAGCAAAATTAGTATGGCGTTCATGTATGTATGCCTTGTATTGTCTCCTTTTTTGTTCTGTTCTCACTGCCCCATCATATCTTTCCATTTCTGTTTCTCCTGTCCTAATTGTTCCGTTTTCTCATCTCAGTCTGTCATTTAACAGCCCGCTAGTTTGAACAATTTTGCTAATTAGTCTTCAATTCGGACTCGCGTCACTGCAATCGAGACATTCCCATATCTGTACTGTCGCCCGTTCCAGCAATTATCGATGTGTTCGTCAACTGATCGTTTATGTCCTGTATTTATTGTACGCGTTGCGTTCGTTAGTAACTTAGCTTAATTATTGTGAGACAACAGAGTGTGATGCCGTGAGCATAAGATACGAGCCTTGGTGATGACAATTTATGTCCCGACTTTACAACAAACATTATTGTACTTCAAATATATATATTGTTTTACAAACAGGGAAAATATAAGCCAATATTGTAGAAAACAGATTGAGACATATTTTAGAACAACAGCTTAACAAATCACAAATCAGCTTCAGAAGCTTTAGGGTCGATACAATGTAACTGTAAAAAAAACAAAAGAATATGTTAACAGTGGAGTCAAGTAGGAATATGCAATACTTTTTCCCCTCTCCAATTTCCCCCTCCCCTACACCTTTCTTCTGTTTGTTGTATAGGTATATCTAAACCACATAAGCAAAACGTCAAAACCAACCGAAAAAAAAAAGAAATACACGACTTTGTATTCCTCGACAAGCAAATATTAATGATGAAACATATGAAACCAGTAAGTAGACCTGAACAAAGGGATATGACAGTGTATACTCAATACGACATGAATATTAACTTGAAATCGAAGCAATGAACATCTTTAGAGACTGAAAATAATGTATTTTATATATTGCGATACAACCACAATTTTTTAAAAGTTTAATTCTGGTCAGATGTCCAAATCGTTTGATCAATTTTATTCTTGTGCAATATAGTCAATAACTCATGTTTTACTTATGTGTTTTCTCATGCTTTCATTTCTACTGTTATCCCTTCTAGTTCTGTTTTTAATCTTTTATTATACATTTTCTTATTTTACCCGTGTCTTTTAGAATTGTCCATGTATGGCATTGGCAGCATAAGGTTAGTGGATAATTTGGAGGAAAATAACCGCATATAACGTGTTAGATAGTAGGAGATACGTATGTTTGTTAGCATTATATTGGCAACATTGTAGAATAACAAAATGCTCGCTAAAAGGGATGGTGACGTCCAAGTCCTGTAGAAATAACGCTATAAATTGTAAGGTTCTGTAAATATATTAGGCTCAATGAAAGTGCAAATAACAGAATGGACGTAAGGTAGAACACATGTATCTTTAATGGATAGTAAGCTATCAGGAGCGCTATCAAGAGCATAATATTGATCGCTGCTTTTAAAGCTGGTTTGATGTTAACAGCCACTATCGATTTTATTTTCGATTACGTAAAGGCAAAACCGTAAGTAATTTTTGTTACAGCAAATATTAAATAAGGGGAAAGATAATTATTGCATCAAAAGGGGACACAGTACATCACCATGACATCAACTTCACAGAGGTTCTCATATAGAACAGAGGTAGACTACCGTTCGAAAAAGATTGTTTGACTTTAGAGTGGATTGTACATTGGGTATGATGAGAAAATCATTTACGGATGATTTTAAAGAAACACTTACTACTTTGAACTGGGGATTCAAAACACATAACAGCTGAAAGTGGTTAGCAACTCGTGTTTGACTACTTTCACTAGGATCTGTGAACTTCAACTAATATTTTCTACTCCCCTGCCATATGCCTGTAAGCTGACTTTATTAATCTGGTCAAATAATGAGTAAGAATAAATGAAGGAAGGCAAACCCAATATCAAAACATGTCGAGTTAAGACGTTATTTTCCTTAAAAATAATAAGTGTTTGATGTTTGTAATATTACATTTTCTTTACATGTTTATAATTAAATTCGCAAATATGTCATATATTATGAGCATTAAATAAACTTATCGCTTGGATGACTCAGAAAAGATGAAATAATAAATGATATTATAAGAGAAAGAGTACGCATTGAACCAATCGTAATGTACATACATAAACAACAATTAAACTGATTTCCCAGCTAGAAAGAATGCCGTGTGATTACTTACCATAAAAAGCGGTGAAACAGAAAAGCAAAAGAGAAGATCCAGAGTTGGATGTACAGACAACATCAAAGAAACCATACAAACAACATCAATTTACAATGATTGAAACTGCCAAAAAGACGAGAATAAGAACTTAGGATCTCCATCGACACCCGAACGGGTACATGAGGAAGTAAAGAAAGGAAAGAAGGAAGGAATATACATAAAATGGTTTTTAAACATCTTACAATATTACCCATTTTCTTGGTCTCATATATGTCTGTTTGGCTGCACTCATGTGGACAACGGTAAATTTAACCTCACAGTAACCCGTCAAGGAAGCAACATGAAATGCTACCCTCGTTTAGCTCTGTCCGTTTGGAAGGAAATATACAAAAATAAGTAAGAAATTAACTTAACTATGGTCATTAAAATAATAGCAATGTGAAATATTTATCTTCATCACTCAACCCCTAGAGATAAGACTTATATTCTATTGACCTTTCGAGCCGTAACCGGCCCATAGGGCGTAGACCAAGATACACCTTCTCCTATATGGATTTTTTGTTCTAGCAGTTTTCTTTTAAAGATATTTTATCAAATCTCGCCATCTGTCTCTGTTCTGTGCAAGCAGTTCTATCTCATTGAGGGAGCCGACTCCTGCTGCTCTTGCCTCTCTCATCAATGTTCTTCTCAGTGTCTCCCTGGGTCTTCCTCTTTTTCTTTTACCTGTTGTTTCCCATATGAGGGCTTGCTTTGCTATTCGGTTATTATCTCTTCTCATCACATGTCCAACGTATGACCATCGTCTTTTCTTTATTACTGAAGATATTAGTGGTTGATTGGCGATTTCTCTAATTTCCTCATTTGTTTTGAATTCGTTCCATGCTATACCAAGTATTTTCCTTAGACATTTATTTTCGAATGCGTTCAACTTTGTTTCTATATCTCTTGTTGTTTTCCAGCTTTCATACGCATACGTAAGGGTTGATAGTACATTTGATTTGAATAGCCTAAGTTTTGTGTTTGTGCTGATAAGTTTTGATTTCCACAACTTTTCAAGGCTTCTGAAAGACATTGCTGCTTTAGCTATTCTGATTTTAATTTCTTTGCTCGTATCCCCTTCTCGATCAATGTGACTTCCAAGATAGATAAAGTGATCGATCTCTTCTACTGGTTTGTTTTCCATGTATATTTTGTCACCTGTTGGAATTAAACTAGTCATGACTTTAGTCTTTTCATGATTGATCTCAAGCCCAATTTTGCTGGCTATTGATGATAGTTCATTTGTGTTTTCCTGCATCGTTTTTATCTGACTGAATATGAGAACTATGTCATCAGCAAAGTCGAGGTCCTCCAAATGGTCTCCTTGTATCCATTAGATGCCTTTATTACCAGTGCAGCATTTCTTCATTATGAAGTCCATAACAATTCCAAATAACAAGGGCGATAAAATACATCCTTGTTTAACCCCAGTTTCTATTGGGAAACATTCGCTCAGTCCTTCCTCTGTTCGAACTGCACATGTGTAACCATCATACATGTCTTTGATAATATTTATGATTTTTGATGGTAAACCATATTGCTTCAGAATTTTCCACAAAGAATCTCTATGAATACTATCAAATGCTTTTTTGAAGTCGATGAAGTTAAGTACAAAAGGTTTTTGCTTTTCAATGTGTTCCTCCAATATAAGTCGTAGAGTGAAAATGTGGTCAATACAGCTTCTCCCTTTTCTAAACCCAGCCTGTTCTTCACGCATTACTGTATCTATTGAATCCTGTATTCTATTTAGGATGATTTTGCAGAATAACTTTGAGGCAACTGACAAAAGTGTCACGCCTCTCCAGTTGTTACAATCTCTAAGATTGCCCTTTTTTGGGATCTTAACAATGATTCCTTTTTTCCATTTATGAGGCGTCTTCTCTGTTTTCCAAATGATGTTGAACATTTTTTGGAGATGTATTAGATTATGGCTATCAATTGCCTTGAGGATCTCAGCTGTTAACTTATCCTCTCCAGCAGCCTTGTTATTGGTCATAAGCTTTAAGGTGGTTTCTATTTCACTCAAGGTGAAGTCATCTAAATTTACATTTAATTCTGCTGCTGGTGTTTCAGTTTCAAAATCTATTAAACTGTGGGGTAGTGGACGGTTAAGAATTTCTTTGAAGTGTTCCGCCCAACGGGCTTTTATGTCTGCGCTTGTTGTTAGCATTGATCCAGATTTGTCTAGAATTGGTATTCCACTGGATGTATAGGTGTTTGTCAGCATCTTTTGCACAGTATAAAGAGTTCTGCTGTCTCCTGTAATTGCAGCTGTTTCTGCTTTCTCTGCCAAATTGTCTATATAAGCTCTTGTATCTCTTCTTGCTGAACTTTTCACTTTGTTGTCTAATTCTTTGTATGTTGCTTTTGTCAGAACCTTTCCAAGATCTGTCTTTACATTAGTCATGGCTCTCTTCGCTTCTCTTCTTTCTTTGATGTATTTCCACGTGGTGTCTGAGATCCAAGCTCGTTTTTCCATTTTCTTCAGTCCAGCACTTGCTTCTGCTGCTGTCATTAGTATTTTGCTCTGTGAGTCCCACATCTCATTGATATCTAAGTCTATTTCACCGAGTGCTGTATAACAATTACTTAGCTCTATGTTAAACTTTTCCTTTATGGCTTCATCTTTCAGTTTATGACTATCAATTTTATGTGTAATTGACCTCTTCTGTTGGTTTCTAAATTTTAATCTTATTTTCCCAATGCACAGGTTGTGGTCACTATTAAAATCAGCACCTCTGTAAGCTCTTACATCTATTAATGATGATCTGAATTGTTGTTTAATACATAGGTGGTCAATTTGATTGGAGGTTCTATCATCAGGAGATATCCATGTTGTTTTGTGAATATTTTTGTGTGGAAATAATGTCCCACCTATAACTAAATTTTCTATTAAACATAATTCTATTAATCTTTCTCCATTCTGACTAGTATTATCACAGCCTTCTCTCCCCATCACATGTTCCACTCCTGATAAGACTTAAGTCACAAGAATATTTTAAGCAGTTGGTTGTCCTGAAAATTTATCTTTCTACGTACTGCATTTGAAATGTGGACTTTCTGTTGCAAGGTTTAAATTATTTAAAAACCCAATAATATCGTTTATGATCCATGCACCTTTTCCATATCAAAAAGATCATTTATGAAAGTAAAAGATATATAAATATCAAAAGATTTGTGTGTGTAAAAAATATATTCATACTGTATACATACATACATATATGTTCATTTGAGACAAAATCGGTGGCAAATATTATGTGTCATGTAATTTTATTAATTAAAAAAAAAAGTAGGCAATTTTACTATCGGTCCCGATATGTTGAAACAAATGTGCAAATATTTCAGTTTGAGGTTTAAAATTGTTAATGTCGTTATAGGATTTAAAAAGAACGAGTTTCGAACAGAATTAACAGTCACACTAATGCATATTTTATGAATGTGGTTTATTACTTTTAACATACTTTCAACCTTTGTCAATTATAATATCGTTTGTTACTGCTATTATCTCAGCCGGGCGAAACAATGACATTAACGGCAGTGCATACAATGACTATTAAAAAATATAGGCTACACACAAACATTGTGCAAGTATTTATCTGTGTATTCTGGTTAGTGATGACTACGTCCATGATCTCATGGTTACAGACACTTCACGATTCGGACTGGTCGCATTAACCATCTATGAATTCACTTTGATGGAATGATGGTAATGAAATTTTCTGTTTCCAGTTCTAAGATTTTTCATAATCTAATCTAATTCCATCTAATAAAATTGTTTAGTTTATTCTACTCTTCTCCTAAAAACAAAAGTTATGTAGGATCATAACTTGGGTTGAAAGGCTCCAGTTAGGAAAGGATGAAAACAATGACGTACATCTGATTTCAAATACTGCCATTTTTTTCCCTTTGCTACCTGCGTTGCATTAGAAGAGCAATAGCTAAATGTGAAATAGCCACATGAGAAGCAAAAGAAAGGTTGAGAACTAAAGAAAACAACGAGGATCGGTGTTATTCGTCAAACCTTCAGAAGTCGACAGACAGTAGTGCTAATAGTTCCATTCAGTTCCTAGGCAAAACATATATTCTTTGTAACTATTAGAATTCAAAATGTCATAGTTTCCCTTTCTTTTCATTTGAGGATCCCTATACTTATCGACCTATATTTTGTGGCCTTTATTTTCCAAGCCATTATTATGAGCACATATCAAAAGATCAAGAGGCAGACCTGGAGTAAGATGTACAGACAACATCAACTAAACACTTTAACAACCTCAAATCTCTCTCTCTCTCTCTCTCTCTCTCTCTCTCTCTCTCTCTCTACGATCAAGACTCAATCAGAGTAGGATTCCAGACTCTCATATGAAGACAGCTGCCTATTTAAGTGAATTGATCTACCCCACTGACAGAACACCTGTTAAAACGTTGCACTGTGTTCTGCGCCAGTGGCCCAGTGCATCCGATTTCAGCCAGCATTTTATTCAGGTTTGCTTTCCTTAGCCTTGTATAATTGTCCCCAATCTTCCTGCAAGGCATCAGATTATCTTTTCTGTAGGGGGATTCTGCCCTTAGATGGTCGGCCATCCCAGGTTTACGAGCATCATCTGCCCGAGTCACTAGAGGCAAACCTCAAATGACAATAATTGAAACCATCAAAAAGGTATCACATAAAAATGCAAGCCTTCAGTTCATTTGTGTTATTCTTGTTTGCCTGAAAAAGTTGTAGCATATTTAGGGCTTCTGGTTGCTTACACCTGGTTCTAAAAATAATTAGAGAATTACACTTTTTCAAACAAATATTTTACTATCATCCAATGATATCGTTTTGTTTATGTCCCACATATTTTGAGAACCAACATCACACATTGCAATAAATACTTGCTTCAAATTATTTTCAAGCCAATCGGACCACTGCAAGTGGGAGCTATACAGCCTTTACAACTTTAGGACATTGTTTCCAGAGCATTTTGTTTCTAGAAAACATATATCAAAAACAAAAAGCTAACATTTCTATGAACGATTATTTCTGAATTAAAGTGATCGATTATTTCTGAGTAAAAGTGGCCGATTGTCTTTGAAGAAAAACGAGAGAATATTTCTGAAGGAAAGTAAACAAATATTTAGTCAGGAAAGTAAACAAATATTTCTGAAAGTAGATGAGCTAGTATTTTTTAAAGGCAGTAAGCAAACAATTCTGACAGGAAAGAGTGTGTATTTATTTCTGAGGGAAAGGAGCAAGTATTTCTAAAATTCTTAAAATCTAAGCTTATCGAATGTTTAATAATTTAAAAAAAAGAGAGTTGTACTAGGCAATTTACAAACAAAAACTCAGACCATTTGAACCACTTATTTATTATATTTCCTATTGTTTGAAAAAAAAGGTACCATTGAGTTGTAAATTGCAATTAATAAATTGCGTGTGATGCGGGTATTTTATTTTGATACATACACGTGTAAATTAAATTTAGACAAAATGTGAGAGATAACTGAAATGAATATTTTAACAGAAAAAATATTTGAAGTAGATTATCTAAAGAGTATAAGATATTTAAAAATAATGTCCACATTATGAAACATTTTTAACATGCACAAAATTACTAAGTTTTTTTTATGTTTTATTTATTTTCTCTTATAAGGGCACTGTTGTCTAGGGTGAGAAAACGTTCTAGTTCCCACTTAATTAGCTATCTCAACCACTGCCACTCGGGTTCTTTCCTCTTCTTCTTCTACCTTTCAGCTCCCTGTGGAGCATAGGTCTTCAACAAAAAATTTCTAAGCCGTTCTGTTTCTTGCCATTCCTTTAGGATCATTCAATGTCTTCGCCTCATCTTCATCTCTGCTTCTATCTGTCTGTTCCAAAGAATTCCTTGGTCTTCCTCTTTGTCTTTTTCCTTGGGGATTCCAAAAATGGGCCTCTTGTGTAATACTCTCAGTTGGCTTCCGCAGTGTGTGTTCTATTCAGCGCCATCTTCTTCGCTGTATCTCTTTATCCACTGGTATTTTGGACTGGCACATTTCCATAATTCGATGTTAGTGATTTTGTCCTGCCATTTCCATCCTTTTATTCTGCGTAAGCATCCATTAAAATACAAGGTAAAAGAGGCAGAGGCAGACCAAGACTAACATGGACGAGTAACATCAAAAGATGGACAAGTCAATCTATGTCAGCCTGCACCATCAAAGCAAGAAACAGAGTAGAATGGCGATCCATGGTAGCCAACCTTCGTTGCGGAGAAGGCAAGCGATGATGATGATGAAGCATCCATTATAAAAAGTCTGTATCTTCATGATTGTCATTTTAGTTGTTCTCCGTGTTTCACAGCCATATAATAAGACGGACTTAACATTGGAGTTGAACATTTTTATTTTAGTATTTAACCTAATTTCTTTGGACTTCCATATGTTTCCCAGTGCAAATAATGATCCTCTTGCTTTTTATATCCTTTTTTGGTATCATTTTATGTTCCTCCCTCTTTATATCTATTACTGCCCAGATATGTGTAAGATTGTACGTCTAGTAGTGGTATTTCTTCTATTTTTATTTGGTTATTGCCAACTTCATTAATTCTCATAATGTTGGTCCTATCTCCATTTATTTTCAGTCCCATCTGTTGTGATCTCTCATCAAGTATGCTCATTTTAACTTGCATCTTTTGATAGTTGTGTGATAGGAGAGCTATATCAACAGCAACGTCTAAATCATCAAGTTGCTTGGTCAGTGACCACTGGATTTCATTTCTGTTGTTTTGTGTTATTTTCATAAACCAATCTATGGCCAGTAGAAAGAGAAATGGAGATAGAAGGCATCCGTGTTTTACTCCTGTTCTTATTTCAAATTCTTCTGTAAGCTGTCCTTCATGCACCACACAACTCATATCAGTCCTTCAAACATTGTTCTTATCCGTATAATAAACTTTGTGGGGATTCTTTAATGACTCAGCAACTTCCAAAGCATTCCTCCGTCTAAACTATCAAATGCCTTTTGGTATCTATGAACCCATTATAAAGCGAGGACTGTAGTTCTAAACTTTGTTCAACTATTATACGTAGGGTAGCTATTGTCACCTGAGTTGTAGTTTGCTTAATGTGATCACTTCTGCACCCTGACGAGGTATGCTAGTGTGCTTGTATTGTTCGTATCTCTAAAGGTGAGCTGTATTATTTGTCTGTCATGACGTTACTGCATCACCCTCGCCTAAAAAAAAAACAATCATCAATTGGACGTTTGACTAGACCTTCTTTGCACCTATTGGACGCAAAACACTGTTTGCTCATAGGGTATTATTTATGGACATGACAATTCACAAGTCTAAGTAGAATTAATAAATTTGAAGAGACTGGCTAAATTACACATACACATGATGTGAAGTCGTCACAGAATAGCCCCAGCAGAAGGATCCAACCATTTTTTTGGTTTTGACTTGAGGTCTGCCGCTCTGAGGCACATTAAGAGCTCAGTTTGTGGCTGGAAGTGGATTCTGTCTATATCTTCTATACGGATCGATATCATTCTAAATAACACATGAGATTTACTCCATGAACAGTGCAGGACTGGATGCGAGCAAAAAGCCTGTCCCCAGGTATCTTATCTGGGAAGAAACATCGCAAATTCTCTCAGACATAACTTCAGTTTCTACTTCAAGAGATATCCCTTGAAGAATGAACCAGAATAACTCGCAGCACGTGATAAGTGAAGAAGAAGAATATTGTACCACTACATCTTATGCAAGGTTTGACTCTTGTTCAATCTTCTCTAGTTCGTGTGTCCATTGTATGGCATGGAATCCCAAAGTATTTCCTTCTTGGGGAGCAAATTATTTTATTTCTTGCTTTTTTGTAGTTGATAGCTTATTCTATCATGATTCTACGACCTCATGCCTTGCTTTTTCATTTAAAAAATATCTCGGGACTATTTTCTACTTCGGACATGGCCTGATTCCTGACTTTGTCACTGGTAAATAGTTTATTCTTTCATTGTCATTTGCTATTCTTATTAAAATATCCACGATAATAAACGATGAGCGCTTAATGAATCTATGGATAATAATTCACTTTTTTCTAGATGAAAACTTATTCTGAAAGAATAAGTTAAAAATTAATTGTTTTTTTTTTTTAAATAAAAATGTGCACGCCATGGAACAATAACAAATGTATGGGTACTGAAGGTAGATGTGGCTGGGTCGTAAAGTGCAAAATACTCATATATGACATACCTGATAAGATAACTAATAAGGCCTTTTCTGTGTTATAGTTGTTACGATGTTTCATATTTTTCATCTGTAAATATAATCCACACAAAGAACTATAGTGTTCTTGTAGCGAACTCTTCTGTTTACAATACAAAAATGTGCGCATCAATTATGATTAAATCAGTCACAACGTTTAAGAATAAACGAGAAAAACAGAAAGAGAAGATAAATCTTACAACCATGAACTATTATGATGTTGTTAGGGCTTCAGAAAAGGACAGGAACTCGCCAACTGCCGCTGATAAAACGCTTCTGATGGTAATATTTGCTTTGTACATTCATCGACACTACATACGTAAATAGAAAGACAATTATAATTACATAATGAGCATTATCTTTGGTGTATTATATAATACTAAACATCTCCTTTATCATTTGCTGCCTTTATTTATAATGTTGTATACTGTTTCTATATTTCTCTGTTTTTACATCTTGAGGTCTGTTTTCTTTTCTATCATATGTTGAATTTAAAATGTGTGATTTCCCGAATGGAAGTGAGATACAGAGAGAGAGAGAGAGAGAGAGAGAGAGAGCACGAGAGAGAGAGAAAGAGAGGAGAATGAGAGATAGTTGGGTAAGCTGAATACAATTGTGCCAACATTTATAACTAACGACAAAATGGTCGTTTTCTTTTCTGATTGACATGAACTAAGTTGAGCAGTTACAAAAAAATAGGTATCTGGTTTGCAAAAGTAATAACATCGGGGAATCTAATTCATTCAACTCCAAATGACATAAGTGACATGGGTACTTTCTTTGATGTTGCAATACGTATTGTATATAACATCCTTACGAAATGACATCATGTTAAAAAATGACTTAATGTGATCCAAAATCAATGCCATTTTCTTGTAGTTCTATAGATTATCTGGTTTGATGACCTTCACTTTTTTTGACCCAGTAATTTTTCATTCAAAATTATTTTTATTTCATTTTATAACACAAGCTGGTTGATGTAGTAAATAGTAATAGTCGGTGAATGAGTTTTATTACCGGAACTCAATCAAACCAAGCCATAAAACAATAAAATCATAATATACCAGTGCCCTGAAGCACTCGTGTGTGTACATTTGTGAAATGAATGTAATGTTTATCAAATTATATGTATTATTATTTTTATATTTATCAAAGTATATGTATTATTATTTTTATATTTATCAAATTGTATGTATTATTATTTTTATATTTATCAAATGCAAAATGTAAATCTTGCAGTAGTGAATGGTTGAGGTAGTCTTTAGGAACTCTGAAGGTTTTTCTTGGATCATTCAATGTTAAAATAAAAAGTCTCCAGTGAGAACTATCGATCGGAAACTGATGAGAACCGATTCATACTTGAGCAATTGTTCCTGCTCATTTTCGTGGGTGTGTCCGTAAAGCTTATTTCTGACGAGTATCCTTTTAACACAGATTGGACATACCAAGCGTGTTAGCTCTATCCCTTTTAGAAGTACGTTTTCACGGCACTTCGCTGAAGTCCTGCTTTTATCCATGTTACTGAGCCATTTTTGACAATTCTGTGCAAGGATTTCTCAGAGGGTGACATTAACGTTGAAGCTTCTTGGAGATTAATATAGAGTTATTTCTCCTGCCCACCGTACTACCAGCTCAATCCTACCTGAGCTCGCTGTAAAAGAACTGTTACAGAATGTATTCATCTAGTATGAACGCAACGCTTCCGCTTATCTCAGTTTATCTTTTTGAGTCAGAGTCCGGGATTAATGATGACTTTAGAGTCAGGTGCTTTATCCTGCAACTTTATTCAGAGCAATCACCAGAAACAGCCCAAGCAGTGGTAGTTAAGCTCTTCCTTCCTTCCTCATTTGTCTTTCAAAGTTGAGAGAGGAGATACAAATTGTGGTCTCTTACTCTTCTGTTGGCTTCTGCTTCCGTTATGATTCCTTGTGTTTCTAATATTTCATTATTTCATCTTTTTAGTTCGCGGCTCTTGAGTATAGTGTTCTCGCAGCAACGTTTATTAAATGGCATATATCTTCCATGTTTCACTGACACGGGAAGAGGATAGTTAAAAACTATGTCACCAAAGACCTTCACAGTGAATTTCGATTCACTTCTGATCACAAACTCAGCAACACAGTCAC
The DNA here is from genome assembly GCA_032433765.1 of Megaustenia siamemsis. Lineage (NCBI taxonomy): Eukaryota > Metazoa > Mollusca > Gastropoda > Stylommatophora > Ariophantidae > Megaustenia > Megaustenia siamemsis. The sequence goes on along the minus strand of JAVIAB010000092.1, from coordinate 60,888,152 downwards.
TTATTGCTTTACATACCATTCGAGGAATGATGTAGATACACTACAATATATATAACTCATTACCATACCATCGAGCCATCTAGTACCATCTCCGCAACTAAGGTTGGCTACCATGGAGCGCCATTCTACTCTGTCTCTTGCTTTGATGGTGCAGGTTGTCATTGGCTGATTTGTCCATCTTCTGATGTTACTCGTCCATGTTAGTCTTGGTCTGCCTCTGACTCTTTTACCTGGTATTTTACCCTCCAAGATTACTTTTAGTAGGCTGATGTGTCTTTTAACATGGCCCAACAATCGCATTTGTATTGTTTGAATTGTAATTAGTAATTCTCTTTTCATTTTTAGTTGTTTTAAGACTTCATCGTTTGTTTTCTTTTCTTTCCATACAATTCTACCTATTCTTCTATATATTCATATTCATTACCTTTCAATACGTACACAAATTTCATATAAATCATATGTTGAACTGCTATTTTTAAAATCTATCTTCCTGTCAAACTAGAAAAACAGCATCAAAGATGAGATGTCCGCCTTCTTTCTGCACACCAGTTTCACACCCTTGACCCAGATTTATAACGCCACCTCGTTGTGGAAGCGAGTCGTGTGGGGTGTTCTTATTATCGCCATGATGGTGTGGATGTTGGTTCAATGCACGTGGCTCCTGGAGAAGTACTATAGCTACCCCATTGAGGTGAATAGATGTAACGCTGTTTTAGAGTGTAGGTAGAATCAGATCGACACAAATGTATCTGATGACCCAAAAAAAATTTAAGCACCCCTAGGCTAAGAAAATGTAAGCACCCCTGGACAAAGAAAATTTAAGCGCCCCTAGGCGAAGAAAATGTAAGCACCCCTAGGTAAAGAAAATTTAAACGCCCCTAGGCAAAGAAAATTTATGTGCATCTAGGCGTAGAAAATTAAATCGTCACTAGGCCAAAAAAATATAAGCACACACCGCGAAGAAAACTTAAGCACGTCCAAGCAAATAAATGTAAGCGCACATAGGCGTAGGCAATTTAAGCACATCATGTCAACATAAAAATTAAGTGCACCTATAATATATTTATATCATGACACAATTTTGACATTTAATTTTTTTTCTAAGAATGTATGAATTAAATTAAATACTAAATATATATTTATTTACAATATGTATATAATATTTAAATAGTATTGTTAGAAACTATTTTTCTAGAACCTTGAAATTGGAAAAGATTTAAGGGTCTATATTTTCTTTCTTATGTGTAAGGCAATCGTCCTTGTATCATGCGCACCTAGGCTTTCGCCAGGGTTCTTCTAATGGTTAAACTTGAACTGAATAGCATTATAACAGGTGTAATCTACTTTCATGAGATATAGTGTAAGATCATTTACTATGTACGTAGCAATAAAGGTCAAACGCTGAAGTTGTTGGTGTGTTCAGAAGTATGGCCCTTTTCCTCTTGTCAGACGGTCTAGTGGAGGCTATTGTGTATTTTTTTGAGGTTTTGATTTTGTCGAACAGCTTCTCTCGTGGCTAACTCTACCAATGTTTGACAAACACACGCGGTCACAGAATAAACAAGTCAGGCCCACTGGTCCACAGGGTTTTCCATCCTTTTTCATGAGTATTTTCTCTTCTAAGTTTTGCCTTAGCACAGTCTCAAATGATGTTATACCGTTCCTTATAAATGCTCTCCATAATGTGCGATCACTTGCCAAATGTTCCCAGGTATATCCACATAAAGAGAAGTCATTCAGAGATGATTTACAGATATCTCTATATCGTAGTTTAGGTCTGCAGATTTGTCTTTTTCCGTGTATTAGTTCACCATATAGAATTTGCCTGGGGATGCGCTTTTCTTCCATTCGCTGGACATGCCCCAGCCGTCTTAGTCTTCGAATCACATGTGTTCAGAAGTAAAGTACAAACAATCACAGTATCTGTAATACTGGTGATTACAGAGGGAACGCGAAAAAGAAGCAGAGCAAGAAATGGTATGGGTGGGATGTCTGGCCATTCTTAGAAGTCATCATGTGCCATACCGGTTGGCGTATGCGATCATGTCCCTCCACAATCTTCTATCTACAGTGCATCGTATCAGTTCTGTTGTTGACTGCTTTCCATGCCATGACACCAAGCTATCCAGTATTTTCTCTCTTTGTCGTCCGCGATCTCTCTTTCCTTTTATTTTGCCAGTTGTAACCAAGTATTCCAACTTTCCTCTTCTCATGATGTGCCCGAAAAATGTTGATTGCTTCTTTCTGATGTTTTTTAAGAGCTCCCTTTTTGTGTTGGCCTCTTTGAGAACTTCCTCATTGGTCTTTTTAGCTGTCCAGGGAACTTTCAACATTCTTCTGAGAAATCCCATCTCTGTGGCCTCTAATCGTCTTTTCATTTGTTTGTCTACTGTCCATGATTCGCTTCCATAGGTCAGAATTGGTTCTATATAGCACCAATGAACTCTCTTTCTCATTTTTATTGACATAGATTTGTTGCATAAGATATTTTTCATTTTCTGAAATGCTATTTTGGCCTGAGCTATTCTGCTTTTTATTTCTGTGGTGCATCTCCCATCTGATGTTATTATTGTGCCCAAGTATTTTAAACGTTGCACTTGTTTTAGATTTGTCTCGTTTATTTGTATGCTGCATGATGGTGGTGATTGTTTCTTCGGGATAACCATTACTTCTGTTTTCTTACTATTCAGACTAAGACCTTTCTTGTTGCTTTCTTTTACTATTATGTCTATCATTTCTTGTAATTCATTCTCTGTCTCTGCTATTAAGACTGTGTCAACCGTATATCGCAAATTATTTATGTTGTGACCCTTGACTTCAATTACTTTTTATTCTTATGAGTACAAAATGAAAGAAAAAAAATGATAGTGATCATCATCATTATCAAGTGCCATGTCTGCTGACATTGGTGATCTTGTCTCTCCTCAAATGTTTATCTCTACACTTGTTTATCAATTTCACTGTTGACTGTCAACCAACCCAGTGTATTAAATCTCACTTGTGTAATTAATGCTAGTCGAAAGACAATTTGACGGATCAACAGAAAAGGTAGCGAGGCATAACGTTGGACAGACACTGGGAAACCTGTAAAGTATAGCAAAAGCATTAATCATTAGACAGATAGAAAAAAAACAGACAGAAAATAAACAAACAGGCAGAAAAATCGGTAGCTAGGCAAGTTGATAGTTTGAGTAATTAGATATTTGATTAAAGGAAACAATTAAAAGAATAAAATTACATCCGTTTGTAAAAATCGATGAAAATACTTTATTTATTTCAATCTTCCTTCACCATAAACTTGTCCTTTGTCACAAAGCTCTTTAAGAATGACAATCTTGACTTCATAGCGCCCTTGCCATTATATCCTCAGTCACAAATGGATTTAAAGGTATCCACGGTTCTGGAGTTTCCTAGCGTGACCATCTGTAACCTGAACCCCATCTTACAGTCGAAAGTTCGGGATGAGCCATATACGCCACTCAATAAAAACGCTTCAAACGCATTTGAAGAGAAACTTTTTAAAGAAGCTACGAGAAATGAGGGTAGGTTGCCAACTTTGAGACAATGCCGCGTAGATTTCTTTACCAACATTGTGCTACTTGTGTCACACGTGGACAACAACAACAGCAAAATACAATTAGAAAATCAAATATTGCTGTCTGAATTTGTTATCTATGATCTCAATTATTGAACAAAGAGTAGACACAAAATAGATTTTTAATTACATACAGTAGGTAAATTGGTTTGCGCATATGTAACAATGCAACGAACAAACACCATGATTCAAAAAAGGTTTAACATTTATATAGAACAATAAACACAGACAGGGAAAAACCTTCTAAAAGATATAAAACCTTAACTACAACGTACAGAGATATATAGAGATTGATAAATACATTGTGTTAGTGTGTGGCAACCCCCCCCCCCCTTACCCTTGTATTTCTCCTCAATTTTAACGCTGCAGCATGGAACCTATAGCTCAATCAGTTTAAACATGTACTCTTTCATGAAACATTGTAATTAGTAGAAACCACAAAAGTACAATTTTATCACAGCTGTACGCTACCGAGACGCATGGTCTGGAAAAAGAATCTGGTTTGGGACATATTAGCTTTAGCAAGATCAAACCAGCCAGCTATAGATTTACAATGTTCCGCGGGCAGAAAATAAAACCGGAGAAGCTGTTATCTAGCTTGACGTATTCAAATATAGGAGATATAGACGGCTGACTCTATCCACAACCACCCCTCCTCGCAAAGCTAAAAACGTCACGCTACTTAGTCGTTTTCCATGAATTCCCTCTCAGCCCGCAGGACTAAGAAATTCGATAGGTGGCTGTGATTAAACCGTACACTTTGTAGGATCAGTTTTCTGCACTTTTTCCGTCTTTATAGCCTCTGTAGGATTTTTTATGTATCAAACAATCAGTGTGGACGTGAATGAGTATGTGATTTACTCATTCTTTATGATGTATGTGGTATATCAAGTTTCCACATGAAATCTACCATAGTAAGATAGTGAAAGCTGCATGGAATGCGATTTATTACTGAAGTTATTGTAACCGCTTCTGTTGTCATATCCTATTTGTAACACAGTCTTGTATCATAGTCTTGTAACATAGACTTGTAACACACTCTTGTAACACAGTCTTGTAACATAGTCTTGTAACATAGACTTGTAACACAGTCGTGTAAAATAGTCTTGTAACACAGTCTTGTAACACAGTATTGAAACATAGTCGTGTAACATAGTCTTGAAACATAGTCTTGTAACATATTCTTGTAACATAGTCTTGTAACACATTCTTGTAACATAGTCTTGTAACATAGACTTGTAACATAGTTTTGTAACACAGTCTTGTAACACAGTCGTGTAAAATAGTCTTGTAACACAGTCTTGTAACATAGACTTGTAACACAGTCTTGTAACATAGTCTTGTAACATAGTCTTGTAACACAGTTGTGTAACATAGTCTTGCAACATAGTCTTATAAATCGATGTTGTTGTAGCTGCTGTTGTTGGTCTGGAAAAGCAGGTATCGTCTTCTCGTAAACCAGCCTCTCGTAACAGCTACGCAATGATACTAATGATGTTATACGAGACGTGCTATGGTAGCCCGCGCTCCTACACCTTCTTTACTGTCAATCTCGACGGTCACCGTGTCTGTGACCGGGGTTACTGTCAGGTACACAATGTACCCTGATCTTACTTCACTTGTAAGCTGGAACTTATTGACTTGGCTTCTTGATTCTCGGACTTATATGTGCCCGCGACAACTTCCCTTCAGCTTAGCGCCGTGGCGTATGTAACGACTGCTGGAATAAGAAATGGCTGCACACTGAAGACTTGTGTTGGAAAGGTTACATGACTTTATTCAGCAACGCTAACAATATCCAACTATTCACAAAATATGTACAACGGCCAGCGGTCCATACATTCCGCTCAGCCATTCACACATCGGTACAAGGAAACGCACATTCTCCACTGGAAACTCTTATTTCAGGTCTTATATCGCACACAACCTGACTAATATCATTCTTGCTATACTAAATGGCTAATATGCTGGACGTTATCTCTAACATAATTTTACTGTCTCTTCAATACACGAAAAACCCTCTTCTACCTCGGGTCTAACTAGCTCTAATAACGAGGATGCTTTGCACTCGATAAACCTATGGGCTGACAAATGATATACCAGGCCACTTCTAACTTCCCACCTGCGTGTCAATGTTCGCTGGAGAACCTACTTCTAGCTCCGTGCAGGGACTTATATACTCTGTCACCTATCCAATCAAAACACATTTCCTCAGTCTCCCTACCAATAGATCATCTAGGTCATCAACTCACCTCTGTGTTTACACTCTTAGCAGTCATGAGATTCCTGCTCTACCTCTAGCACAATTCTACTCCTGTTTCTCGTGACTGTTCCCAGTGCTATGTTTCCTCACTCTCTCCAACTATCTCCCTCTCTCCTTATCACACTCACTGCTACATTATATTTACATAATATCATTTCAATGTTTTTAACTTATTTTAATATTTATCAAAGCAAGGTTGTGTGCTGCCACCAGATTTATTTATTATGTATAGTGAGATTATTTTAAAATTCATAAAGGACATGCCTGGAACAATTGGAGGTCACAAATAATTTAAATAATTTAAGTTATGCTAATGACACAGTCTTAATCGCTAAGAGTGAAAATGAGTTACAGAAAAAGTTAGTAAAGGAAAGCAAAAATAAAGGTATCAGACTTAATAGCAAAGAGACAATAATAATGGTAACAACAAAGAAAAAGGCTTCACCGTAATGCACAAAAAAGAAAAGAAAAATAATATTAAAACAGGTAAATGGATTTAAATATCTGTGAACAATGGTAACCTCAGATGGCAGATGTACAACAGAGGTGAGATGCAGAATAGCTCAGACAAAAGCAGGTTTCCTAATAATGAGGAAGATACTATACAATCTAATTTTGACAATAGAAACAAGAAAAAGAGTCCTTAAATCTTAAATCTTATGTAGAGCCAGTCTTAACATATGGATGTGAATCATGGACAATAGGACAACAGATAAGACGATCACTGGAGGCTGTAGAAATGCGGTTTTACATAAGAGTTTTGAGAATACCATGGACAGCTAAGAAGGGTAATGAAAACGTTCTGAAAGAGGCCGGAGCAAAAAGAGGGATCATCATCATCATGTGCCTTACCGGTTGGCGTAGGTGATAATTTCCCTCCACAATCTTCTATCAACAGCGCATCGTATCAGTTCGGTTGTTGACTGTTTTCCATGCCATGACACCAAGCTATCCAGTATTTTCTCTCTTTGTCGTCCGCGATCTCTTTTTCAAAAAGTAGAAAAGAAAGAGGGATAGTATCCAATATTCTTCTTCTTCTATCGTTCAGCTCCCTGTGGACCATAGATCGTCAACAAACACTTTCCAAGCCGTTCTGTTTCTTGCCAATCTTCCAAGATCATTTCATGTCTTCCACATCATCTTCATCTCTGTTTTCAGCTGTCTTCTTTAGAATTCCTTGGTCTTCCTCTTTGTCTTTTTCCCTGGAGATTCCAAAAAGGGCCTGTTGTGTTTTACTCTCAGTTGGCTTCCGTAGTGTATGTTCTATCCAGCGCCGTCTTCTTCGCTTTATCTCCTAATCCACTGGTATTTGACAGGTACATGTCCATAATTCTATGTTACTGATTTTGTCCTACCATTTCCATCATTTTATTCTGCGTAAGCATCCATTAATGACCGGGGGCATTTAAATGGTTAGAGTCACATGACTACACCCACGCATGTATAATGAGTGATTCGATGAGCATGATTAAAAAAGTGGAGGTGGGCTCTGTACGCATGCAGAGTGGGTGGAGTCGTTGCGGAAATCCAAGATGCGTAAGGTCACCATTGTCTGTGTCACCTGGACATGCGGGAGTACGGTGAAATGAAAGAGCGGACAGGTTTGCTAGCTGCGCTGTCGTTGAGGACGGGCAACCAATGAATCGGGAGGACATCATCAATGCCCTGCGAGATGTGGGAAGAGCACAGGACTTCGACAAACCCACGTCATTTCTTCGGATGATGGAAATGGGAGTTAAGATGGGCACAGCCAGAAATGAGAAACTTAGTGGCCGTGTAAGAAGACTTATCAACCAACATAGAACTGGAGTCGTCAGTCGCTGGACACTGAGGGAATTGCTGAGGAGAGGATCTGAGCACCTATGGACATGTTCGGAGTGCAATGATGATGACCCGCAAATAACTCAATAACTCAATCCATTAATGAAAGTATGAATCTTCATGGTTGTCATTTTTGTTGTTCTCTGTGTTTCACAACCATATAATAAGACGGACTTAACGTTGGAGTTGAAAATTTTTATCTTAGTATTTAACTTAATTTCTTTGGACTTCCAAATGTTTCCAGTGCAACAAATGCTCCTTTTGCTTTAGCTGTCATTTTGGTATCATTTTCTGCCCCCCCCCCCCTATTTGTCTCTATTACAGCTCAGCTATATGTAAGATAGAATGTCTAGTACAGGTATTTCTCCTATGTTTATTTGGTTATTGCTAACTTCATTAATTCTCAGAATTTTGGTCTTTTTAATTGTCAGTCCAATCTGTTGTGATCTCTCATCAAGTATGCTCATTTTATCTCACATCTGTTGATGGGTGTATGATGAGAGATATATCATCAGCAAAGTCTAAATCATCAAGTTGCTTGATCAGTGACCACTGGATTTCATTTCTGTCGTTTTGAGTTTTTTCATAATCCAATCTATGGCCAGTAAAAAGATAAATGGAGATAGAAGGTATCCCTGCCTTACTCCTGTTCTTATTTCACATGCTACTGTAAGCTGCCCTTCATGCACAATACTACATTTAATTCCTTCATACATTGTTCTTATCAGTTTTTATAAACTTTGTGGAAATTCCGTAATGACTCAGCAACTTCCAAAGTATTCCTCTGTGTAAACTATCAAAAGTATCCAATATTAGGAAAAAACAATCATAATTTTTTGGCCATGTTATGAGAAGGGAACAGCTGGAACATATTATAACAACTGGGAAAATTGAGGGACAAAGAGATAGAGGGAAACAAGGAGAAAAGATACCAGACTGTTTAAGAGAATGGCTTGGCTGTAGGTCAACAACATAAATAATAAATAGCTGTCGAGATCCATAGTTGTGGAGAGACATGATCACCTACGTCAACAGGGTTGGTACCTAATGATGATGATGATGAATATTTATTTAGTTCTGGATCTCTCAGAATACAATACTTACAAATATAGGGGGGGGGGGGAATTTCATTTTTCATGTGAACCTTCTGTGTTATAATTTCATTAAAATTCATAAGTTGCAATGCTTTTAAACGTATGTTTTAACTTAATGTTGTATTTTAAGTGATTTTTTTTTCTCCTTTGTTTTATTAACTCTCATAACTCGTCACATCTCTCTGTCAACAAAGTTTCTCATTTATTATTGGTGAACTGTTTTGTACCGTGTTTATGTCACAAGGACGATTATTATGTTTTTATTTTTTATTAAATATGTGCAGCCTCGTTTCTTTGAATATTAGTTTATTTGAAATAATTCTTATCAGTGTGTTAAGAAAATACTTTTGGTGATAATATGGCAATAGTTAGTGATATTTCTTTCCAGATCTCACAAATTTTTATGAATTCTTTTTTTTTTTTCCATAACAAGTGCTTGTATGTTGTTGTTTTTTTTTATGCAACGGCTGCAATGACTTCACTGAAGATGAGGATGAGGAGAACCAAACAAGTAAGAGAATTTTCTTAACCGTGTATATATGATACCTTTGTGCCTGTCATAAAATAACGTACACATATAAAAAAGTTAAACGTATATGGTGTTAATGTCTCTTTTCCTTTAACGATAAAAAACACAATTTATGGGTGATGTGGTCTCCACCATGCCAGGTCGCCTTACTTTTCCAGAAAAAATGTATGGTGCTCTGTTTTATTATAGGTTGGGTAAACACCAAATTCGCGTCGATCAAAAAAAAAGATTTCACAGCATTTTGGTACTGGAAGGACAATATGCTCAAGACAGACAAACAATGCAGGACAAGGTATTTTGTGGACTCGTTTCAGCCATTTACTCAGATTGCGTACTGCGTCGCCATCTTCTTGATTACATTCCTGGATGCCGCTTTCTGTCTTCACTCGATTAACCTATTTATGTTTTGTACATTCCGACTAACGCTTGTTCTTACTGCTTGTATACTTCTTTCCGTCCCAGATCCTGTTGAGGCTCTATTCCGTTTATTTAGTCAGGTATCTGCGCCTCTGACGCATTTGCAACTATAATGATGACTTTCTCATCAAGTCCATCCTATGCTGGATTTCTTTTGTCGTCACCATTACTTTGAATCGGTCCATCAATTTACGTTCCAACGATTCATCTCTGTGATCTGCATTTAACCTCTTACCCCCCCCCCCGATTCTCCCTTTTCATTGAATTTTTCTCTCCCTCACCCACTGCCCTTACAATTGTTCAGCGCTCCCAATCCTTAAACACCACCTAATATTTTTTCACTCAGATAAAACGACTCGCGTTTAATTATATGATCCTTCTTAGGTCACTTAAACGCGAGGAACCTTCAGGACATCTTGTTATGAGCCGACTCTGCAAGCCTAGCCATGACCACGGTGAACTGGCCCATTTTAAAGTCCCGTCGATATCTTAGTTACTAATACCGTTTTCAGCATCGCTGATACCATCAGCGGACTTGCCCGGGGAGCCCGTGTTGTCTCTCTCCATCTGAGAAGGATCGCTTTTAATTCTTTTCTAACACAACAGGTTTTAAAATATGTATTATTATACGTATCTTTAGCCCCCTTGCCTTTCGCTAGGGACTCTTTCTTCCTTATACTTTAGTAGGGGTTTTCCTTTACCATCTTTCATTATTTACGAAGCCGCGATAGTTCAATGGTTAGTGTACTGGACTGTAAAGGACAAGGGGTAGGGTTCGATCCCAACCGACAGCTTCCGGGTTCACCCAACTTTAAATGGGTACATGATTTTTTTCTGGGAAAGTAAAGCGGCACGGGCGTAATACCGACCACATTACCCCGAAAATCATGTGCTGAAGGTCTCTAAACGTTATGGTCACTAACACCATATTCCCTATACGCCACTTGGCGTGACGTGGGCTCTTTACATTAAAAAAAAAATTATTTACACCTTCTTACCGTATTTCACTTTTCCTATTTACAAATCGCTGACCTGCATGTGTAGTCAGTTGGTTTGTGGTGTTCTATCTGGCCACTTACAAGTCATGGATTCCAATCTTCTTTGAACCTCTTGGCGATGTCTTCACACGGCCCTGACTGAATCTAAAAGAAATCTGTTTATGCAATCGTTTAGGTCATGTTTAATGTTTTGTTACACATACGAAGGTCGAAACGTTTAAATTTGTGTACTGTCTTCTGTATAGTAAAGTTGTTATATATAGTTATTATTTTTATGTTTCCACGTTTCATCTAACTTTGCACCCGTCTCGCACGATATTACATATTTGTGTACATATGTCCGCTCAACCATTTCAGAGAGCATCGATTTCAGGAAACAACACACAATAATGTCAAAATATTTTACATAAACATTCGTCTCTGTAAAAGCTATGAATGGTAAATAATAATTTTTTTTTTTATTGTACGTTCCAATGTAATCATAATTCAAAATTTGACTTTTATTATAAACACATTCATTCTGTGCGTTTTATCCGTTTTAATCGTGTTTTGGATATTTCGATTGCTTACGATTAATGATGATATCGTATGACGGGGAACAGTTTCACGTTCTGTGCGTGTGCTGAGACTGCTATGATGGGGACAGCAGCTGCCTTTCTTTGTGTGGGAGATGAGATACTAATTCGGATGATTCCACTGGCACGGACGGTTGAGCAATTATGGATTTTAATTCGTTTGCAGTGATACCGGACCTTCCATGACCATAACCATAACATTCATTCTGAAATCATCCACAACACAATTACCACCGTTTAAACCGCCATTGTTATATGCAGATCACGTCAGGCGTAAACGAGAAATCACTGCCCATCCTGGACGTGGCCTCACCAAGGACAAGATCCGGAACTTTAAGGCAAGTCAGTGTCTGACAGAGTTTAATTATTACGTCACATGCGGATCTGTTCATCTAGTGCCACAGGGTCAATCGTTAGCTCCTATGCACATGAAAGTAATGTACTGGGTTTAAAAGTCTTACTTCTTGTTTCATTGCACATCATAATGTATTTTCAACCGTTTTCTTTATTTGCCTCCCTTTCCTTAGAAATGTATTTTTGGTTCATATCCTTGTTGTTTAGATTAAGCTTGTGATCTGTTATTCGCGCTTACTTTTTAATCAAAGTCTCAAGTTCATTCTCACTCTTCGTTGTTAATCATTTATCATCCACATTTTTCCGTTTGTTAACATTAATTCCACTTACTGTTCCATTAGTACAATCTATCTGCCTTAAAAATTACATGATTTTATAGTTTTGTAGAAACCAAGTAACAAAACAAAAGAGAAACAGAACATCAACATAACTATAGAAGGCAGGCAACTAAAACAAGTAGAGGAATTCAGATACCTAGGAAGTTTAGTGACAAACGGTAATTCTAAAAAAACAGAGATAGAATCAAGATGCAACAAATCTTGTCAAATCATTGGACAGTTATCACCACTATTGTGCAACAAGGAAATAACTCTGGAGGCAAAACGAGCACTATACAAAACAATCTTCATCCCAACATTGTGCTACCAATGCCAGATCTGGACCCTAGTTACAAGAACAAAACTTCTTATGAAAAATAACCTCTACTGAGATGAAATGTGTTAGACGAATGACAGGAAACCGTCTGAGAGATAAGATCAGAAATGAAGAACTGAGAAAAATGCTAGGAATAGCCCCCGCCATAGAATATAAAAGGAAACAACATATAAAATGGTTTGGCCACGTGACAAGGCAGAAAGAACAAAACACAACACAACGAGCCTTCAGCAAACGTTGTTAGAACACCAGACCCAAGTGTCGAAAACGAAAAAGATGGATCGATGGAATATTAGAAGCACTAGGAAACATAACAGCAGCAGAGGCGAATAACTCTCCTCGACGCTGAAAGGCAGATGAGGAAGGAAAGAAGAAGAAGAAGTAACAAAACTCATCATCATCAAGTACCGTGCCTGCTGGCGTAGGTAATCATATATCTCCACAGCTTTCTATCTCGGCAGTTATTCATCATTTCCGTTGTTGACCTTCTGCCAAGCCATTCTCTTAAGCTGTCTGGTTTATTTTCTATTTGCTTTTCTCTATCTCTTACTCCTTCGATATTATCCGTTGTTACAAAGTATTCCAGCTGTTTCCTTCACATAACATGCCCAAAAATTATTATTGTGTCTTCCTAATATTGGAAATTAGCTCTCTTTTTGCGTTGGCCTCTTTCAGAACGTTTTCACTTCACTTCTTAGCTATCCATGGTATTCTCAAAATTCTTCTGTAAAACCAGATTTCTACAGCCTCCAGTGATCTTCTTGTCCGTTGTCTTTTTGTCATTGATTCACATCCGTATGTTAAGAGTGGCTCTATATAACATATAAGAAATCTTTTTGTTGTTTCTGTTGTCAAAAATGTATTGCACAGTATCTTCCGCATTTTTCGAATAGCTGCTTTTACCTGAACTATTCTGTATCTCACCGCTGTTGTACATCTACCATCTGAGTTTAAACAACGTTCCCATATATTTAAATCCATTTACCCTTTTTAATATTTTTCTACTTGTCTTTATTGTGCACTGCGGTTACGACCTTTTCTTTGTTGTTACCATTACATCTGTCTTTTTACTGTTAAGGCTGAGTCCTTTATTTTTGCTTTCTTTCACTATAATATCTAACATTTCTTGTAACTCATTTTCACTCTTAGCGATTAAGACTGTATCATCAGCATACCTTAGATTATTTATATTATACATAATAACAAAAATACTAATAACAATGCCAATAAAAAAAATCATAACAAAAGTGACAAACATACCACTGTATGGAAACATACCCTGTTTATTACTCGAAATTTCCCTATTTTTTTGTTAACTCGAGTTGCAGCTGTTGGTTGCTACAAATATCCTGTATTATTCTCAGGTATATACACTACTTGGGTGTCCGGTTAGCGCAATCGATAGGCGGTTGGCTTACCACGGCAACAGCCGGGGTTCGTACCCTGGCGAGGACACCTGGGTTTTACTAATTCCCTAAAAATTAGTAGGAGCCGCGATAGCTCAGTGGTTAGTGAACTGGACTACTACGGACAAGGGGTAGGGTTCGATCCCAACCGACGGCTCCGGGTTCACCCAGCCTTAAATGGGTACCGGATTTTTTCTGGGAAAGTAAAAGCAGCACGGGCGTAATACCGACCACATTACCCCAAAAATCAGGTGCTGAACGTCTGTAAAATATTGGGTCACTAACACCATATTTCCCTATACGCCACTCGGCGTGACGGGGGGTACCTTACTTTTTTACTTTTATATACACTACTTAACCTGTATAGGATGTTCAAACTCTGTTGGTGTTTAATTCTTAAATAGTTCAACGTAGTCAATAAAACATTAATATTTACACCTAGCTCATAGAAACAAAACATAGAAAATGAAAAGAATTTATCTGGGTGTCTAAGCTGCATCATTTTGTTTTTAATCGACCTGTTACAGTCATCCTCTAAGATGATGAAGAAAAAGAAATATGGATAATGAATGATGTCATTGCTGCCATGAAAAATAGACGATAGAGAATATTCTATTTGTGCAGGACACTACTAGACCACTGCCATAGACGTAAGCCTGAGATGTGAAAGAGAAGCTCAGAAAACTCCTAATTAGCGTGCCATTTTCAATTGGCTAGCAGGGTAGTTGTAGGTAGAATGACGTCGTCGTCTTTCATCATCATCATCGTGTGCCATACCGGTTGACGAAGGCGATAATGTCCTTCCACAATCTTCTATCCACAGTGCATCGTATCAATTCTGTTGATAACTGTTTTCCACGCCATGACACTAAATTATCTTGTATCTTCTCTCTTTGTCGTCCGCGATCTCTTTTTCACTATATTTTGCCAGTTATAACCAAGTGTTCCAACCTTCGTCTTCTTATGATGTGGCCGACAAATGACGATCGTTTCCTTCTGGTGTTTTTTATGAGCTCCCTTTTTGTTTTGGAGGTCAATACAAAGAGATGCATATAAATGCATAAAAATGCGAAGCTGCAGTATAGCTGATAGTAAAGGAGAACTAACAAAATAGGAAAAATGGTATGGTTAAAGCTTTACGTAATTTTTTAACGACACAAATTTGAACTGCGTTTCGGTTCCATAGGTCTTCTGCAGGAACAACAAACAACAACACACACACAGATATGAACTTCATTTGTTTCTCTACTGTTCATGATTCTCTTCCATAGGTCAAAATTGATTCTATAGAGCACTGATGAACTCTCTTTCTCATTTCTATTGACATAGACGTGTTTCATACGATGTTTTTCATTTTCTGAAATGCTATTTTGACCAGATATTCTGCATTTTATTTCTGTAGTGCATCTGCAATCACATGTTATTATTGTGCCCAAGTATTTTACGCGTTGCACTTGTTTTAGACTTGTCCTGTTTATTTTGATGCTGCGTGATTGTGATGTTTGTTTTTTTCGTTATGATTATTACATCAGTTTGTTTTCTTACTATTCAGAGTGAGACCTTTCTTGTTGCTTTCTTTTACTTTTATGTCAATTATTTCTTGTAGTTCATTCTCTATCTCTGTTATTAAGACTATGTCTTCCGCGTGACGCAAATTGTTTACGTTGTGACCATTGACTTCAATTCCTTTTTTGTCTACAATTGATCTCAAAATATTTTCGCTGTAAAGTGAAAACAAATCCGGCGACAGAACAACAGCCTTGTCTGACTCCTTGTTTTATATATTGGATCTGTCATGTTTGATTGCTAATTCGTATGGCTGCTGTTTGTTGCCAGCACATTTTTTTTAATGATTCTCAGATCTGTGCCGTCAATGTTTAAAAATCTCCAATATTTTGATTATTTTTACATGTTTAACTTTGACAAATGATTGTGTGTCGTCTATAAAGCACATATATAGATCTTTCTTTAAAACTATAGCTCTTTCTAAACGTTCTCATGATGTATACTGCATTATTGGTACCCTTTGATTCCACAAATCCACATTGTTTCTCACTTTTTTCCGAATTTATTTTGTTCCTTTCACGTCTCATAATGATTCTTAGTATATTTTTTCGTCATGTGCCTTATGAGACTAATAGTGTGATGGAAATCTCTCATCAGCGGACAGACTCAGAGATATCGGTGGCAATGACTAGGATAAGCGTGCTACTTTTGACAACACTAACAAGTACCGTCTTCTTCTTGTACCTTTTTAGCTTCCTGTGGAGCATAGGTCCTCAACAAACACTTTCCAAGTCGTTCTTTTTTTTGCCATTCTTTAAGATCATTCCATGTCTTCCCCATCATCTTAATCTCTGCTTCTACCTGTCTTCTCCAAGATTTCCTTGGCCTTCCTCTTTGTCTTTTCCCCTGGGGATTCCAAAAAGGGCATGTTATGTAATACTCTCATTTGGCTTCCACAGCGTGTCCTATTCAGCGCCATCATCGTCGCTGTATCTCTTTATCCACTGGTATTTGACTGGTTAATTTCCATAATTCTATATTAGTGATTTTGTCCTGCCATTTCCATCCTTTTATTCTGCGTAAGCATCGATTAATGAAAGTCTGTATCTTCATGATTGTCAGTTTTGTTGTTCTCCATGTTTCATAGCCATATAATAGGACTGACTTAACATTGGAGTTGAAAATTATTATTTTTGTATTTAACCTAATTTTTTTGGACTTCCATATGTTTCCCAGTGCAACAAAAGCTCCTCTTGCTTTTGCTATCCTTATTTTAGTATCACTTTCTGTTCCTTCCTCTATATCTGTATTACTACCCAGATATATGTAAGATTGTACGTCTACTATAGGTATTTCTCCTAATTTTATTGGGTTATTGCCAACTGCATTAATTCTCATAATGTTGGTCTTATCTCTATTTATTTTCAGTCCATCTGTTGTATGATAGCCCTCTCTCCTCAGCGGACAAGAGATATTGATGGCGGCAACTAGGATAAAGGTGCTATTTTTGACAACACTAACATGCACCGTATGAACCATATATTTTGACGATCAGGAAGTGTTTGTAATTTGTTACTTATTCTGTTCTACCTTTGTTGGATAAACCTATGCTGTCATTATGTTCTGTTATATTGGATTGGGAGATGGTTGAGGATATAGTCAATTCAAAAGCTGAAATGTTTTCCTGGATTAAAACCAAGGGAATTGCTACTGTTGACTTATCGAGGAAGCTAATGTTTGACTAAATTTAGGCTTGATCGTTTGATATTTATCTCTTTTTTTTCTTTATAATTTACAATGTCCACACCAATCTTGCTGTGCCAAGCTGAGCCCATGACGTCAATACTCTTCACAGTTTGCACATTGTTATATGACAGTATATTTTCTAAATATTTGGTTATGCATTCTAACTTAACTCTTCAACTCCGGGACAGAGCCCCTCGCAATATAATACTCTTCTGTTCAAATCTCATTTCTCTCCATTAACAGTGTGACTTCATGTTGTGCAATATTCTCTACTTGATTTATAATTTGAACAGCTTTAATGTGAAGTTTAGAAACAAATGCCGTAGTTTAAACCTGTTGGCATTAGTTAGTTCACAATTTCAAGTTACATTTCAAGTCTCGACCAAATGCAAAAAATGATTCCGGAATTAAAGAGCGAAAATAAAGTTTGTTCTTTGTTCATGACAAAAACATGTTATAATTTCATGTTACTATACATAGGCAGACAGAAAATCAGTATATAATCCACTTACTTTTTATTTTTAAAGAAAAGACAAAGAAAGACAAGAGATTTTAAATTCAATAATCGTCTGTCGAACTTCACTGGAAAAGACACAGTTCTCGAAGATAGCAAAGGCAGTCATATATGGAAAGCTTCCTATGAGAAACTCCTCAACAACAGTTTGATATTTGAAAAGCCTTGGATCTTGAATACTGGTTACCAAGTAGAGAAAGAAAATAACGAAGGTAAATTGTTTTATATGAGAGAAGTATAGCGAAATATGTTCTGATTCTTGTTTGTAACTTTCGTTTTAGTTGCAAAGATCAACAGTAAATGCAGAAATGCAGAAAAGATGACATTTTGTTGTAGGAAATAAACGCATTACAAATATTAAAGTGAATGATAACATCTAAAGCTGGATGTATAACACCAGTGCAAGAGGCAGAGATAAATGACCTTCTACGGTAGAAAAACTGAAGATTCCCAGGCTGCCTCATATGGAGTTACCTTTCTCAAAGCGAAATACAATAACATGGTTTTGAATGAAATGTTCAATAAAATGCACTTTTGACGCACTGAAAGGTAGAAAGTAGGGAACGGGTAACGGGCTGAATGTTTTCATTGGCATTATCTACACTGTTGTTTACAATTTATATTAAATTAAAACTTTCCTAGATAAGGGCACCACACATATTTTTTTCTTGTGTGTTCACTAAGGAGCATTAGTCATTGTTTAACTAAACAATTTGTGCCAGCCTACAATGTTTACTGAACTTAGTCTCATGAAGGCGGCGAGGAGAAGACAGGAATTACAATTAAAAATCTATAACTCGCTTGAATATCTGACTTAAGAACAGCCATGTAATGACTAAAAAAAACACTCGTTCCGCTGTGTAAAAGAAAATTGTTCAACAATTTCCTTACTTTGTTGTAAATTTTCATTCTTTGTGAAATTGATAGGAAACATTCATTCTGAAGTTTATGACTGCAATAACTTGGTCCGTAATTTTGTGCTTTCTGAAAGCAACTGCACCCATAACTTTATTATTGCATTAATTCATCCATAACAGTGTACATTTTAAATTATAATCGTTCTCTATGTTTGTGTACACTTTTATAATTAAAATACGTAATAAAATTGTATAATTTACAATGACGATAGTTGTATCATTGTGTAACGTGTAGTTATAAATAATAGTAGGATTCGCAAATAACTTGTTTCATTAAACATGAACAAATAACTTATTTCATTAAACATGAACAAATAAATTGTTTCATTAAACATGAACAAATAACTTGTTTCATTAAACATGAACAAATAACTTATTTCATTAAACATGAATAAAAAACTTATTTCATTAAACATGAACAAATAACTTGTTTCATTAAACATGAACAAACAACTTGTTTCATTAAACATGAACAAATAACTTATTTCATTAAACATGAACAAATAACTTATTTCATTAAACATGATCAAATAACTTGTTTCATTAAACATGAACAAATAACTTATTTCATTAAACATGAACAAATAACTTATTTCATTAAACATGAACAAACAACTTGTTTCATTAAACATGAACAAATAACTTATTTCATTAAACATGAACAAATAACTTATTTCATTAAACATGAACAAACAACTTGTTTCATTAAACATGAACAAATAACTTGTTTCATTAAACATGAACAAATAACTTGTTTCATTAAACATGAACAAATAACTTGTTTCATTAAACATGAACAAATAACTTGTTTCATTAAACATGAACAAATAACTTGTTTCATTAAACATGAACAAATAACTTGTTTCATTAAACATGAACAAACAACTTGTTTCATTAAACATGAACAAATAACTTGTTTCATTAAACATGAACAAATAACTTGTTTCATTAAACATGAACAAATAACTTGTTTCATTAAACATGAACAAATAACCATCAATATCATTCTTGCAGTACTTCACAGGATGAAAAGACAGGCGATGACTACCCAAAGGCCTACAAATGGCTCAACGGACCAGAAGAAACAGAACATCTCATTTAATATTTGGAATGTTCTAGCGAATAGTTCCACGGTTAAGTACGTTGTCTTTCATTTTCAAATATATACGTTATGAATATTTCTTTTTCAATAAAAGTGATGTTAGAGATCGCCGCCAGCATTACTGAGTTCATGTGATGTGCTGAAACAGTTATCGGGCAAGTGATTGCAGTGCAAGTAATGAGAACGCTATATATATCATAACAAATACGAATTAAGTATGAATATCATAGAACTAAATCTATGATCATAAAAAAAAATAATGCTCAAAACCCACAAGCGAATATCAACGTTGAAGAAAAAGACCTAAAGACAGTTCAGAGCTACAACTAACGTGGACACACAAAGGATGAAAAATGTAAAACCGAAAAAAAAAAGAATAAGATAAGATAGCCACAAGTAATTGTAATGCCGTTAACAATATAATAACGTCGAAACAAATAACACTGAAACTAAGAATAGCAAAATGTTATATCTTCTAAACTTTCCTGTATGATGCAGAAACATGGACATTATACAAGAAAATAGTACAGAAAACTGAAACTGAAGCCCCTGCGAAATGTGGATTTATAGAAAAATATGAAGATTTGGATGAGAAGAAAAGAAAACGAATGATGAAGTCTTAAACTAACTAAAAATGAAAAGAGAACTGCTAAACACGATTCAAACAAGGCAAATAATAATTTTGGGGGCATGTTAAAAGGCACAGCAGCCTACCTACTAAAAGTCATCTTGAAAGGGAAAATACAAGATAAAAGAGTGAGAGGCCGACCACGACTAATACGGACGAGTAAAATCAAAAGATGGACGTATCAGCCTAAGACAACCAACACTATCAAAGCAAGAGACAGAGCGGAGTGGCGCTCCAGTGTAGCCAACCTTTGATGCAGATACAGCACTCAATGGCGGTGATGCACAGCATAAAAGAAATCAAACAACTTCTATGCTCTATTTTTCTGCTCCTGGTAACAATTTCATGCGAAGTAAAACATCATCAATTTGTTCATGTGCATTACTATCGTTAACTTCAGTAATAATGTAATCAGTTAGCCTGACCAGTCGACGACGACACACTTTTAACTGCCCTGATAGATGTTCCTATTTGCATAGCTCTGCTGACTGCTTCACTGATTTCACTTTGTGAATTATCTTGGAATATTTCACCCATCATCGTACAAGCCGTCCCATCATCATCTTCTGAGAACTGCACACTCTACTGTGACAGCTTCCTAATGTCCAAACTTGTCAGTTATTTTTTGTTAGTTTGGGTACACTTGCCAATTTTGGTTCATTTTAAATAATTTTAAGACATTTTTTGTTAGTTATTTTGACTGTCTAGAGTACTTAGACTATTTTCCTATAACATTTTATTTCAAATGATGTTTTTTTTTTTTTTTCTATTCATTGACAATTAGATTTTGAATAGTTTCGACGAAATAAAACGGT
This sequence comes from Megaustenia siamemsis, assembly GCA_032433765.1. NCBI lineage: Eukaryota > Metazoa > Mollusca > Gastropoda > Stylommatophora > Ariophantidae > Megaustenia > Megaustenia siamemsis. The sequence continues at coordinate 60,867,218 of JAVIAB010000092.1, read as the reverse complement.
TGGTGTTTTGTATATTTTTTGTTTGTTTGTTTGTTTTTAAATACGTTTTTGTGAAGCAATTGCCAGATTTCTCTTGTCTATTGGCATTTTATATATTAATCTATTAATAGAAACAATAATCAAAGAGAATTAGAATTGATGAGAGCGTAAATATATCAGATAAGTCTTCATGAACCAGTTGCCACCAGCATTGTGTCAGCTACGCTTACTTTAGACGTACAAAAAGCTAATCTATTTTGGTTTTAATTAATTCATACAAACAGCTCTTGACCATTGAATTTTCAGAAACTACTTAAAATAACCTGGACAGTTTAAATCTTTTTGAACAACTAACCAAAACAGCTTAAGGTGGTGGTTTACTTTCATTGCAACTGAACATATTTCACGTCCATACTAGTTATCATTCTTTTCAACTGGTGTCTATTTAGATGTCAAGTTTAGCAGTTCCTGTGTGGTAGTTACATTGGCAATTAACTTTCATATCTTGATTTTATCAGGATAGCTTCAAGACCGTATAATGTTTCAACTTTCCTATACTTCTTCTTCTCTTTCCTTCTTCATTTACTTTTCAGCGTCGAGGGGAGATATCATTTTGCGGTCTTTTGCTCTTCTGTTCGCCTCTGCTGTTGTTATGTTTCCTAGTACTTCTAATATTCCATCGATCCATCTTTTTCGTGGTCGACCCTTGGGTCTGGTATTCCCACAACGTTTATTGAAGGCTCGTTGTGCTGTGTTTTGATCTTTCTGCCCTGTCACGTGGTCAAACCATTTTATCTGTTGTTTCTTTATATATTCTATGGTGGGGGCTATTCCTAGCTTTTTTCTCAGTTCTTTCCTATACAACCTGAAAGTTACCAAAATATAAAACTACACTTTTTTAAAACAATTTAATTGACATATTCATCAACGAGACATTCAGTTCATGAATGACGTGTCCATCTAAAATACTTCATAATTACATGCCCGCTACTTTAAATGTATTTTTGGTGGGTCAAAAACTGTAAAGAAGGAAGTTAAAACGTCACTGATCTATTATAAAGACAGTATGCACTCTAATTAATCGGAAATGATATAATAAACATTGTAGGTAATGTTTATACAAGAGTCATGCAATGCTTTCCCTGATGTCGTCATTTTGTTTAATTAACTGTGACAAAGTTAGTAATCAACTAATCACCAGACCTGCACCACCAACTTTCAGCTACTATGACAATAGAGACGCCGCATATGAGGCTGCTCAGACCTACGCCTACATCACAGCTAAACTAGAGCCCAGTATTGTGGAGAAGTCGGGACATCACAAGATTGACATGATAGCGGCCTGCAAGTTTGGAGGCTACCAGTGCTCGCCGATGTAAGTCTTTCTGTAGACACTTCTAGAGATGTTTAGTGTTTTTATGTTCATAGTTTATATACATATAATTCCTCTTGACCGTCTCAGTATAGCTATAGTACACGAATATATAACAACAATTCATTACAGGAGTTATGCAGCTTCTAGTGTATGTCAAATAAATCTGTAGGACTGAAGAACAAAGATCGCATGTCCTGTGCAGTCACCATGAGATGTATGGAAATATACCTATTTCACCCACGAAATAACAAATTGTTGACCCATTGAAAGTTAAACTTTTAGAAGCTGGATAAAGACGAGTTTTCATGTTCTATTCCACTATCTTCTGGTGGCTGTTTATATTTACTTTGATTGCTATCGTCATTGGACAGTTACCACCACCATGGTCTAACTAAGGAAATAACACCAAGAGACAAAATGGCACTCTATAATACAGGGTGTTTATCTCACTACACTCTAGGTCCGTCATCACAATATGTGCTCCTCTGTCAATGAAATTTGTCTAAAATGTGGAAGATGCTCCACGATCTGGTAGGCCTGCTGTGAATGACCAAGACAGAATCCTTAAAAGTCCTGACAAGTCATTAAGAAAACTGTCGCAACAAGTGGAGCACGTCAGACTAGATACCAAGTGTAGTGAGACTTTATAAACATATACAATCTTCATCCCGATGGCTCTCTGCCGCCAGTGCCAGACCTTGACTCTATACAAAGAACAACACGAAAAATAACTACTACCGAGATGAAATGTATTAGATGAGTGACAGACAACATTCGAGAGATAAGATCAGAAATGAAGAACTGGGACAAAAGCTATGGATAGTTTCCGCAATAGAATACATAAAGAAAAAACACAAACGATGGATCGGTCACGTGATAAGACAGAAAGACTTAGCACAACACAACGAGCCTTTAATAAAGGTTGCAAGAACACCATGCTCAAGGGTCGACACAAAAAAAAAGATTGGCAAATGAGGAAGGAAAGGTGAAGAGAAATGTTGCTAGAACTCCTGTTAGCCATTTACGTTGAAATTCATTTGCTATATTTTTACCTGTATCGTTTATATATATTATATTATATATATATATATATATATATATATATATATATATATATATATATATATATATATAATCTAAGGTATGCTGATGATACAGTCTTAATCGCTAAGAGTGAAAATGAAAGAAAGCAAAAATAAAGGACTCAGCCTTAATAGCAAAAAGACAGAAGTAATGGTAACAACAATGAAAAAGACATCACATCAGTGCAAAATAAGGACAAGTGGAACAATATTAAAACAGGTAAATGAATTTAAATATTTGGGAACTTGGTTAACCTCAGACGGAAGATGTACAAAAGAGGTGAGATGCAGAATGGCTCCGGCAAAAGCAACTTTCCAAAAAATGAGGAAGCTACTATGCAATCCATTTTTGACAATAGAAACAAGAAAACGAGTTCTTAGATGTTACGTAGAGCCAGTCATAACATATGGATGCGAATCATGGACAATAGGACAACAGACAAGAAAATCACTGGAGTCTGTAGAAAAGTGGTTTTACAGAAGAATATTGAGAGTACCATGGACAGCTAAGAAGAGTAATGAAGATGTTCTGAGAGTGGTCAAAGCAAAAAGAGAGCTAATTTCCAATATTAGGAAGAAACAATCATCATTTTTTTGGCCATGTAATGAGAAGAGAACAACTGGAATATATTGTAACAACTGGAAAAATTGAGGGAGGAGAGATAGAGGGAAGCAAAGAGAAAAAATGTGACAGCTTAAGAGAATGGCTTGGCAGGTCAACAACAGAAATGATAAATAGCTGCCGAGATCGAAAGTTGTGGAGAGACATGATCACCTACGCCAGCAGGCCCGGTACTTGATGATGATGATGATATATATATATATCATCATTGAGTGCCGTCTCCGCATCGAAGGTTGGCTACCATGGATCGCCATTCCACTCTGTCCCTTGCTTTGATGGTGCAGATTGTCATAGGCTGACTTGTCCATCTTTTGGTGTTACTCGTTCATGTTAGTCTTGGTCTGCCACTGCCTCTTTTACCTTGTATTTTCCCTTCCAATATTACTTTTATTAGTCTGTTTTGTCTTTTAACATGACCCCAAAAAAAAATATATATATAATATATATAATTGTTTTAAAATATATTTTATTTTGTGCAAAATATATGCTCAAATAATTCGTTTTCGTTGCAGGAACTTCACATTCTTCCACAGCCACAAGTACGGAAACTGCTACACCTTCAACTCGAAATCTGGCAACAACTCCACTCTGAACATTAGGTTTCCTGGCCCTGAAAATGGTAGACTAATTATAATACCTTTATTGGCGTTATTATTATTTATGGTATCAATGGGCACGAGCACACACACTCACACACAGACACGAGACACAGTGAAGCTGTTTGTGCACTCCAATGCTGAACAGATGCGTCTGGGTACAACTTTCATCTGTGGCGATTTCGTCTCCTACTAATAAGTGCATCTCCCATGTTATTCTTTTTGTTAAACTTTCACTTTACTCCCATGTTAATCTTTCACTGAATTTTAATTCGTTTGCAGTGATACCGGGGCCTGCCATAACCAAATAACCCAAATAAATCTTTCACTTTACTCTTTTGTTAATCGTTCACTTAAAATACTAACTAAAATAGACTGCCCTCATACTCAGCTGACGCAAGTTAAATCGCTTCATGAGGTTATGAGGGGAACCATTCAATACGACGACAGCGCATCACAACCCATCAACATACACAGATTGCATCCTTGCTTCGACCCTATATCGGATCTTCTTCGCTGTTCTGTTAAAATATGTAATCTCAAATGCGAGCGGACAAAGTAGTGTATCTTCATATAAGGTCTGACGGTTTGTGGTTCAGTCTTGCAGCACTAAAAGCAAAGTCCAAAATTATACATATCACTATTAGAGACCTTTTATTTGCTGACAATACTGCACTTGTCACACAATGTCAAGAAGAAATCCAGAGCATGATAAATCATTTTTCGCATGTCTGCAAAGACTATGTTTTACAATAAGTTTGCAGAAAACGAATATACTCGGTCAGGACGTCGAAGCAGCACTTGCCATCTTTATCAACTAGAAACTTGATTGATTTCGTGCTACTTTGTGTCTATCACCAACAATAAACTATCTTTAGATACGGAAATTGACATCCGCATTTATAAAACTGCTACCACCATCGCCCGTATTTGTAGGCGCGTTTGGCAAAATAGCAAACTGATAACTAAAACAAAGGCCGCAGTTTCCAACACCTGCATCATCAGCATCGTTTTAAATTGCATCGAATCATGGGTAACTTATGCAACCAAGCCGCAAATGAGAAGGCTAAATGCATTCCATGCGATGCCAGCGCCTTATTATTGATACTATCTGGAAGGACAAAGTGACAAACGTGGAGGTCCTCATTCGCACAAACCAATTATCTACACGCTGCTCAAACAACTTAGGTTACGTTTAGGCTTGACCAATTACACAGTATTGAAAGATGGCCATACACTAAAGGATATACTTTACAGACAACTAGTAAATGGAATAAGAACTGGGGGGCGCACAAAACATCGATTTATAGACGTATGTTAACGTCACATTAATACAATGAATAAAAACCCTGCAGCCTGGAAGAGATAGCTGCAGACTCCAATCTTTGAAAACACACTCTAAAGCTCAAATTCTAGCAAGAAGCAGACAGATTCATAGAAAAAGAGAATACAAGGCGAAAGAAAAGAACAAAATATCATTTCCTTGGGGCGCTGCAAAATCAATAATGAACACGACGGACAGAAGCTACTTATCTTTCACTTGATTCTTTTGTTAAACTTTCACCTTACTCTTTTGTTAATATTTAACTTTACTAATTACACCCTCCTCACACACACGCGCACTCACGCACGCACACACAGACACACACACACATACACACTTATTTAACTTTCATTCATTAAAAAGAAACGATTTTGCGCGTATTGACAAGGCAATCTTTGAAGACTGAACTACATGATTATATGCTGTTCTATAAGATACATTATAAGTTTTCTTTTTAATACGCGTTTTTTGCAGAGTACATTTCACTACGTCTATGGTCTCTTTGGGGTCCCGTGCATCAGTTTTCAGCATACATATATTTTGAATTGCTTTCCTAATCATGGTTTTCCTTGACCTTCATAAAGCAATATTTTTTGTAGTCAGAAGTGTTTCTCTTAGGAAAACAGTCTTAACAGGTTATTGAGTCCTTCTTTGCTTTATTGTATGTTTTCCTTTTTTAAGACTTGTCTGGAAGTACCATTATGCTCCACCTACGTGGATATTTTACTTGACCGCAGTACTCCATCTCAGTACCCTACGGAATTGTTTGATTTAGTAAGGACTCGAAAAACTTGCGAAGGACAGGCAACAGTAGCGATCTCCATTGGAAATGCCATAGGCCACGAACAAGATTTTGTTTAGCTGGCTGATCGATAATTGTTTTCAGATGAAGAACATTCTATTTCACAATCAATATTTTTTAACATTGTGAGGATGCTAACTCAAATGGAAGAAAGAAAAGAATCCATTATCCAACTCAGATGAAATATGTCTCGTTTTTCTTTAATTCACATTTAATGTTGACAACTTTACTCATTTAACTGCCAACCTCAAGTTCGCATTCTTCATTGGTTAAGCACATAATCGTGAGAGTAGTGAGTTTATTTATACAACTTATTCACACAGAGAGATATATTCTTTTACATTTGATTATGGTATTTTATAAAATCTAAGATTTCTTCAGTTTTATTTCTTCTGCAATTTGAAAATAATTTCTTTTTTTTTTAGTTTACGTCAGTTTATAGAAAGAGAGAGAGAGAGAGAGAGAGAGAGAGAGAGAGAGAGAGAGATGCTCTCTTTGTTCTTATTTATGAAACCGTGTATGTGGTATAAATTAGCAATACCTTTCATCACGTTAAGTATTCATGACAGCAAGTGAAGGTGATCATGCCCCTACTTTTATCCCTGTCTCATGTTCTATTCATCAGATGCAATTTTAATTTCTGTCAGTGTCAAACTGTCTAACATTTGTCATTGTTGCGCTCCTCGATCCCTATTTTTTTTTCTAGAGTTTAAATTGTTAAAATAGGTTCTGGTTTTCTTCTCATGAAAAAAACATTTTTTTTTTCAAGATGGACAGATTTTCCTCTCCCGCTGTGTTTTAAATTGCTTTCATCCCCACGCTGCTTTATCATTCATTAATCTCTTGTGTCAACCACAGTATTCACAACTGAACGTTCATACAGAATTTATACTTTATTGTTTTTTTTTATTTTAACAAGGGCTGAAACTAGAACTGTTCTTGGATCAGGGAAATTACGTCACTACTTTGGCTCCAGACGCAGGGGCGAGAGTTCTGATCCACAAGAAAGGTTCGATGCCATTTCCTGAAGATGAGGGTATCTCTATCATGCCTGGTCGGTCTACTTCTGTTGGGATAAGACAGGTTAAGCATTCTGATATTATTGTTGTCAATCTACAAATGTATTACTGACCAAATTCGTTGAACGATTAATAAGCTAAAGGTCTTAACACATATTTCAAAGTTAAACAATGTAAATTTTATTAAATGTCAAAAGAAAATCTAATATCTTTTTATCTTTTGGTATTACTTATGTTGATTTGTATATATAAGCTTTGCTTCACTAACAAAATATTAACATTTAATACCAACATCCCCCCAAAAATTATTATCAGTGCTTCTATATGACAATATATAAATAGAGAGTGGGGGGGGGAGAAGAAGTGGAGGAAGACTAAAATAGCATAATAAATAACAACATATAATCGTGGAATATATTACTATCTCAAATGCCAACTGAATTAGACATAAACTAATATAGGTGTAATATCCCGTGTGTTACCGGGGCTTCATTATGAGGGAAGTAGAGAATAGTGACACTGTGACCTTCCAGGCATGTCGTAAGAGGCGACTAAGGAGGTTGATCGATGGCTTGACAAGCTGTCATTGTAAAAAGTATTGTTATGGAAACAGAGCCATAGATTTTAGAAGTGGTGATCTCTGCAATATTTTGGCATGCAAGGTTTCTGCTTTTGAGATTGTGGTTCTGCCCTATGTGCCGTCTTCGGCTCGAAAGGACAATAGATAGATAGAATATAGGTAGAATATATAGGATCTTCAACGCAGCATAGTTACAACATACAACATACAGGTTGTTGTGTTTGTAACAGCAATAGACAGGTTAACTAGTTTGAATATTAGCTGATATTAGATATCGGTCAAATAGAGGAGAAGATTATATTAGAAGTAACAGTAAAAGACTAGGAATAAGAATAGCGTTTGTGGTGTTACACGTGCATTAGATTTTTTTTATCGGGAATAAAGTAAGCCGCAAGGTTAAGTATGCTCTTTCTGGGCTCTTTTGTTTGAAGTTTTAAATGAAGAAAGTTAAGGCAGTTAAATTTAGATGACACTTCAGCTTCAACCAACAGAGGAACAGAGGTGTGGTTTCTTGATTGAGTTGTTCCTTATTTGACTGACAGAGCAAGAGAGCTTATTTATTGAGTGAGTGATGTATCTCAATGTTACTACACTGGACACTTGTGAAAGACACACGCCTGAATGGGGTTTCCCTGAATATAGTAGATAAATAGTTGAACCAACTACTCAAATAAATGTACCATGATATATAGTTGAGCCAACAACTCAAATAATTGCAAGTAGTAAAATAATTGACTGAAGATTAATAGAGATAGGACCAACATTATGAGGGTAATGCAGTTGGCAATAACCAGATAAAATTAGAAGAAATACCTCTACTAGACGTGCAATCTTGCATATATCAGGGTAGTAATATAGATAAAGAGGGAGGAACAGGAAAATGATACCAAAATAAAGATATCAAAAGCAAGAGGAGCTTTAGTTGCACTAGGAAACATATGGAAATCCAAAGAAATTAGGTTAAATACAAAAATAATAATTTTCAACTCAAATGTTAAGTCGGTCCTATTATATGACCGTGAAACATGGAGAACGACAAAATTGGCAATCACGAAGATACGGTCCTTCATTAATGGATGCTTACGCAGAATAAAAGGATGGAAATAGCAGGACAAAATCACTAACATCGAATTATGGAAATGTACCAGTCAAATACTAGTGGATAAAGAGATACAACGAAGACGATGTCGCTGGATAGGACACACACAGCGGAAGCCAACTGAGAGTATTGCACAACAGGCCCTTTTTGGAATCCCCAGGGGAAAAGACAAAGAAGAAGACAAAAGAATTCTTGGAGAAGACAGATAGAAGCAGAGATGAAGATCATGAGGAAGACATGGAATGATCTTAAAAGAATGGCAAAAAACAGAACGACTTGAAAAGTGTTTTTTGAAGACCTATGCTCCACAGGGAGCTAAAAAAAAGGAAGAAAAAAAAGTAAAATATTTGAACCAACAACTCAAACAAATGTACGCAGTAATATAGCTGAGCCAACAACTCAAATAAATGTACGTAGATAAAGAGTTGAGCCAACAACTCAAACAAATGTACGTAGTAATATAGCTGAGCCAACAACTCAAACAAATGTACGAAGATAAGTAGTTGAGCCAACAACTCAAATAAATGTACGAAGATAAGTAGTTGAGTCAACAACTCAAACAAATGTGCGTAGTAATATAGCTGAGCCAACAAATCAAATATATATACAAAGATAAGTAGTTGAGCCAACAACTCAAATAAATATACGAAAATAACTAGTTGAGACAACAACTCGAGTAAAATCATTTCCATTTTGTTCCTACTGTTTCAATTTCAGATCTCCTTCTACAGACTGCCCCCTCCACACGGGTCATGTGGGGATACCGGTGACACCACAGATTACTACAGAACATACCTGCGTACAGATTACAGCAAAGTGGCTTGTCTCAAGTCTTGTTACCAGGATATAGCTATCAGATACTGCAACTGTTCTGTCCCTTTCTATTACGTTCTAGACAACGCCACAGTTTGTAACATGATAGACAAAAAAACTGGTAAATATTGACCTTTCCCAATTTTTATGTGGGGTGTTTGTAATAGGTACTAAGGGTTGTGTCACTGTTGTTTAGCAAATATGATGACAAAATAATGTCCTACACCATTTCAACGTGCAATTCTGAAAGAATTAATGTAGTCTATAGCTCCCACGATATGGGCAAACAAAATATCTGACTCCACACAAATCGAACCGAACGACACTATTTTACCTCTCGACGCTTGCTACAAAGATGGGCAGAGATCGAGCACAATAATCCATTTTGGAAGAGGTTAGATGAAACTAACACCCTGAAACAAATCGTTTTTAGATTGTGTGTGCAGTTGGTAAAATTCTAAATGAGTGAATGAAACAAGAGTTGTGTAGTTGTCTTTAGATTTCTGGTAACATTACATCAACGATGGCGTTATTCTAAAAATAGTAAAGCAGCTAATTATGGACTGAGTAGAAATCGTTATCTTCATCATGTACCAAGCTTGCTGGCGTAGGTGATCATATGTCTACACGACTTTCCATCGCAACAGTTATTTATCATTTCTGTTGTTGACCTTCTGCCAAGTCATTCTCTTAAGCTGTCTGGTATCTTTTCTCTTGAGTAAAAATAGTTTTGATAAATAACAGAAAAACTAAGAGGGAAAAAGTAAACACGTTTTTTTTTTCCAGAGTGGCGGGTGATTGAACAAACTAATAAAGCTACAAAACCTAGAACTGTTTCAGGCGCTTGACAGAAAACTGTCTGGGAGATAAAATTAGAAGTGAAGAACTAAGAAAGAATGTTGGAATATTCCCGCCGTTGAATGTATAAAGAAATAAAGATAAAAAGGTTTGGCGATGATAATTCAGAAACACCATAGTATGACACAATGTGCCTTTAACAAACGGTTCAGAACACACATACAAGGGCTGAACTCGCGAAACATTGATAGAAGGAATATTGCAGACATTAGGAACATAACAGCGTGAGAAGTTAACGGGAAAGCAGAAGGCAGCAAATTATATAATGAGATTAGATTTGATCACACGTGACGCGCATAACAAGTGTAGTTATTTTATGCTGAATATAGTGTGAGCCTTCAAAGCAACAGGAGACCGACGCCTGGGATCATTAAGCAGGGTCCACCTCACTAGGAGTGTCAAGAAGCTAAAGGGCTAAATCGCTTGGTCGACGAGGGGCCACTTATGATATTAAGGTTGTCTCCTTTATAAAGAGTTTCCTATTATTCATTACCTGTTTTTTTTTTATTATGTGATAATGATGGTATACTATTCCTGCAGGGGGTGCACAAGCGCCTGCGAACTGCGGTCGCAATAGCAGGGTCGGCTCTCCATCAGCCGACCAAGACCTAGCATATCTACCTCCTCGTGGTCACCCCTGGTAGCAGTCTGCGTTAAAACAGGCTGGCTAACAGAAGCTAGGATCACCGTGTTCCCCGTAGTGGTGGCTGTTACTGATATAGAGGACCCAGTATTGCAGTACCTCTGGACTAGTAGTTTCCCAGCATAGCCTGGGACAGACGAACTCCAACCTCTCCAGTAAGAGCCGGGAATATCAAGAAAGTCATTACAACCCGCAACTTCTAATCGAGACATAGAGCAGCAGTTCGTATCAACTCGTGGCAATCAATTAATAATAATAATAATAATAATAAACTATGCCTGCAAAATTCTTTCTCTGAGGTTCAAATCAAATGCATTGAAGAAACAGCAATTCAGAAGATGATTCTCGTTATCCAAAAATTCAAAAAAGAAATGTAAGCTTTAATTTTTACTCAGTTTTTACAACAAAAACTATGATTTATCTCATTGTTCGGACATTTCACTGTGCCCTACATATAGTGAGTAACAAGATAAACATTACAAATAAATATAACTTCTTGTTAAATACTTGAGGGAAATACGTTTAGTATATTTTTTTAATCAGGACAGACAACTGATGTGGTCTCTTCTGGCGGCCATATTTGCCAGCGGTCATGATTAACTGATTATGATTTCTGAAAATGTAATTCTTTTTTTTTTCTTTTAAGAATGATTATTAATCAATCAGCAACCTCCGGCCCCCTGATACATGAGATGTGGAAGGAATCTTTCTCGAGCTAAAAACAAAATCATGCTATTTAAGTCATGAGCTATTCTAAAGCAAACTTTTCTGTTTAAAAAAACAAATGTCAGATCAATGCAGGTTGAGAGCGCATGATAGTCAAATCTCCCACGTGAAAGAAAACTTGATATAAGCATGGATAGGTAAAAAAAATCTTAAGTTCAATAAGAGATTTTTTTTATGATTGAAACTCTTACTATAATATTGCAGTAGTCAAAGACATTGTCAATGCCAGGAAAATATTTTAGCACAAATGCGTTATAAAGACAAGTATACTGGAACACAATAGCAAAAATAGTGCTACATAGCTGGCTCGTGATTGAATGACTGTATACACAACACAATCAGATCGCTACAATTCGAACGACTGTATAGAAGACGACAAAGAGCACAAAATCATAGTGTATCTACATAATTGAAAGAACAAAAATCCATAGCAGTATCTTCAGTTATAACCCAATAAATATGCATCTAAACACAATGTAAATGGACCATTCCAAAGTGGACAATTTCTTAACTATTTGAATATATTTCCCATTTTTATTTTTTTAAATATTACAGGAACACGATGCTATTCTTCTGTAATTTAGAATATATTTTAAAATCATTTACGCTTTCAGAGTATTGCGTTACGAACCTGCCTCAAATTCATCCTGAAAACTACGAGCTCTGTGACAAACTATGTCCTGTACCTTGCAAGTGAGTTAGATACTGACAGTTATCGTGTTTCTGCTTGATTACTATAAGCCACATACATTAATATTTAGATTGGGAACAATGAGTTCTTGTTAGAACGTCTCCAACACCAGTCAGCAACATACTCTCTAAATATTTCTTCCACTACCCCTTTTTTTCTGAGTCTACGCTAAAATCAGAATCCCTAACTCTTAATTGTGTGTGATATATTTGCAACTAAAAGCATTTGGCGATGAAAATATTCATCGGCGAAATAATGAAAATCAAGAGAACAAATACTTCATCACCACAAGCCTAGTTCATATCTGCTTTATCATATGTTCAGGGTTATGCAGCTACATTTTACTGTCACCCGAAAATCACACACTCCAAGAGAGTAAGCTATTAATACAGAATTGAAGCCTTTGAAATGTGAATATATAGAAGAATAGGTAGAATTGGATGGAAAGAAAAGAAAACAAACGATGAAGTCTTAAAACAACTAAAAATGAAAAGAGAACTATTAAATAGAATTCAAAAAATACAAATGAGATTTTTAAATCATGTTAAAAGACAGAACAGCCTACTAAAAGTTATCTTGGAGGGAAAAGTACAAGGTAAAAGAGGCAGAGGTAGATCAAAACTAACATGAACGAGTAACATCAATAGATGGACAAGTCAGCCTATCACAAGAGTGTCTGTTGTTTTAGTTAGCTGAGTGGCAGTGTTCCCTAGCGTTTGGCTTTTCGTGGCAAGGCGCTGTGCCACTGAGTACGGGTTCGATCCTGCCTTGGTCCATATTTTTTTCTGTTGTTGATTATTTGTCATTTTTTCCGAGTGCTTTAAACATACCTCTTCCCCTGAATTGATTCACAGCCTATCACAAACTGCACCATCAAAGCAATAGAGACAGAGTAGAATGGCGCTCCATGGTAGCCAACCTTCTTTGAGGAGATGGCACTTGATGATGATGATTGACTCAAAATGACATCCTAAAAGATGAAGCACCCCGTTATCATTTCAAGCTACAATCCATTGACATGCAGGGACATACTTATCTTTTGTTGAATAAAATTATTTTTTCGTCTGATAATAGCGATGGTTTTTATGTGCTAGAAATACATTTTGCAGCGTCAAATACAGAATGAGCAATAAAATCCATCTGATGGGGGGAAAACATTAAAGACATAGTGTAGAATGGAAAAGAAAGAAAGAGACAGACATATTAGTAAATATGAGAGTGAAGATTTGGAAATGAATAAAGAATCATTTCTACTGTTTTTATTTTATTATTTAAAATATTGTAAATTGTTTTTGCCATAACTCCTGCAAATATATAATTTGTAATCTACTACATATATGTTTAAAATCCTAAAGACCTACAACAATTGCTTAATGTGATAAACACAACAAGCAAAAAATATGTACTAGAAATGAATATCAAAAAGACTAAAACTATGATCATAAACAAAGAAAATTCTCAAGACCTACAATTAAATATCACAGTTGAGGGAACACATCTGGAGACAGTCCAGAGTTACAACTACCTAGGACATACTATAACCAAAGATGGAAAATGCAAAACTGAAATAAACAAAAGAATAGGTATGGCAAAAAGTAATTTTAATGCCATGAAAAATATGCTAACAACAAAACAAATATCAGCAGGGCTGAAACTAAGAATGGCAAAATGTTACATCTTTTCAACATTCCTGTATGGTGCAGAAACATGGACATTAGACAAGAAAACAGAACAGAAAATTGAAGCCTTTGAAATGTGGATTTATAGAAGAATAGGTAGAATTGAATGTAAACAAAAGATAACAAACGATAAAGTTTTAAAACAACTGAAAATAAAAAGAGAACTGCTGAACACAATTAAGACAAGACAAATTACATTTTTGGGGCATGTTAAAAGACACAACAGCCTACTAAAAGTAATGTTGGAAGGAAAAATACAAGGTAAAAGAGGCAGAGGCAGACCAAGACTAACATGGACGAGTAACATCAAAAGATGGACAAGTCAATCTATGTCAGCCTGCACCATCAAAGCAAGAAACAGAGTAGAATGGCGATCCATGGTAGCCAACCTTCGTTGCGGAGAGGGCACACGATGATGACATACATGTTTGAGATATGTGTGTGCTATTGTGTAGAAATAATGGAATTCACAATTAAACTTTGTAAATGTTTCCACTCGACGATAAATGCCATAGTAATGAGTTGTAGCTTGTTCCTCACAGGGAAACTAAGTTTGAAGTGTTCACCTCCACATCGACATGGCCATCAGATAAGTACAAAGTAAGTACAGTGTGTTGTTAGCTCCTGTAAAATTAAACCAATCCTTTGCTTCTGTGATTTCATTATATATATATATATATATATATATATATATATATATATATATATGTGTGTGTGTGTGTGTGTTTTCCCTCGCTGCTCTCTTTACTCCTAAAACCACCTCTCGTCGCTCTTCTTCTCCTATACATCTGCACACACCGCCCTCACTGTTCTATAACCCCCTCCCCCCACCGCTCTCTTTGTTCTAGAAACCTAACCTCACCTCACTCATCGCTTTGTTAAATAACTTTATTGTAATAGAGATGACAGTGTTCTCAACGCGTCATTGCTTGCAGCTTGACTTCAAATGTTTGTCGGCAGAGCATTGATATAATGTCCCCCTAAAAGTTCAATTTACAAATCGATTCACTATCATATTCATATTCATAAAGTGAAGAGACGGGTAAGCATAACATCAAGAAACAATTCCCTAATTAAAAGTACCACATTTGCTCTATAATATTGTTTGTTTGTTTGTTTGTTTGTTTGTTTGTTGCGTTCGCCAACTTTCAACTCTGACGAAGTCCCTAGAGACTAGGAACTGAATTTTGCTTGTTAATCCATTTTTCCCTGGCAGCCGTGTGCACAGGGGTCACCAGATATAATATAGATTATGTGACTTCAAATATTCAAGATACATAAAATCTTGATATAACATTTAATCTCCATAGCTTTTTTTTTCAGTAGCACTGTTGTAACGGGCCCATGTTTCCCTAGCCTATCGAAGAATTGATATAACAAGGGTACGCCTCAGTCTGATTTTAGAGCCAAGGTCGATGCTCTTATCTTCAAAAAAGTTGTAACCTTGCAATGGATGCTGTAGTTTGCGCTACCTTAGACGGCCCTTCTGGTTTTGAACGTTAATCGCTTACAACTGATTCCAAGTATTTCAATTTGCCAACTGTTTGTCCATTTATTTTTATTTTTGCAACAATATTCCTAGGGTTATTATTGACCAGTTTTATTTTAATATTGATCTACATGCCATATGCACCAGATGTCTTTTTCTACTCGTTGTATCAAGTCAGCTCATTCTTGCTCTATTCCATCGATAATAGAGTCTGCCACCACCAACCTCAAAGTAACTTCATGGTCTTCTAAAACATCTGTCATTAATCTTTCCAAGACGACGTTGAATAAGATAGCAGAGATGTAGACGGCCTAGTGGAATTCTGAGTCAATTCCTTTAGATTTCCTTTGTTAAGCATTGCTCTTGTAGCGATGTCGTATAGAATGTTTTATAACGCGGACCATGTAGGCACCGACGTTGTTAATTCTCATCGTCTTTATAGTGCTGCAAGTAGTATATAAAAGGGTTTCTAGCCTGAATTTTCATGGCATTGCACCATGCCATGGCACCATTCCTGCATATTTCTGGTACGATGAAATCTTGTTGTTGTTATGACCTGACCCGGTGGTCGGGTGACCGCTTATCTCGTGGGGGATTATCTCGAGTGGTCGAGTGGGCAGCACGCCGGGCTTATCTCAAGTGGGTTCGTATCTCGCGAGGGGTCTGTCGCTCGCTGGCTATGGACAAC
Source organism: Megaustenia siamemsis (assembly GCA_032433765.1). NCBI lineage: Eukaryota > Metazoa > Mollusca > Gastropoda > Stylommatophora > Ariophantidae > Megaustenia > Megaustenia siamemsis. Next base: position 60,851,153 of record JAVIAB010000092.1, on the reverse strand, counting down.
AGTGGTTCTAAAACGTGTTTGTGTGTCAGCGGTTCTAAAACGTGCGCGCTCACGCCGGTTATCTCGCGCGGGCGGGCGGGGAAAAGGGGGTGCCTTTATTGGTCAAATTGTGTTATTAGTATCATCGTCATGTGCCAGGATAGCGGTTCTTGGGGGGAAAAAGGGGGTGATAGACTCGAGCGAGGCCAGTCGTGGATGGGCAGGGCAGAGAAATCCATTCAAAAGGTGTGCATGCTAAATGACTTGCAGCAGGGAGAAGAATGGCGGCAATGGCCAAATGACATTTCTACAATTACTATCAAAGTCTGCATAACACTGAATAAAGAATGTAGAACGCTGAATCCCAAGGTCGTAGAGGATAAGATTCAGGCCTTAATCAAAGAAAACGTAACGTCCGGCAATATTATTATCTACACAGATGGTTCGGTTGTACGAAATAAACGATGTTCATGGGCATATACAGCGCAGGTGAAAGGGCAAATGGTGCATGAGGATAGTGGTGCTTTTTCGCAAACAACGAGCAGCATGACAGTGGAGGTTTTAGCAGTCACTAAGGCAATGACATGGCTCGAAACACAGTCTTTCGCAGGAGTATGTTTTCTCAGTGACTCCATGAGTATGCTTAAGAAGGTTGAGGCTGGGTGGAGGCGAAGAGAGTGGTTGAAGTCCCTGCAGCTGTCAACTTTAAAAGAAATCGTCTTCATCGACGTACCTGGCCACTCTGGAGTGCAAGGGAACGAACGAGCTGACAAGCTTGCTGAAAAGGCTAAAATTTCAGATGGCAACGCCATGGACAACGCGGACATTTTACACGCAATCCGCGAGGCGGGAAGAGTAGCAGACTTTCGAGACGACAAGGATTCAAACGCAATGGCGAGACTAACGCATAGTCGCGTAAGGCTTGGCACAGCTAAGAGCGAACATTTTTCAGGACGCCAGAGGTGTATGGTTAACCAACTGCGAACCGGCACGATCAGCCGTCACACACTTGTGAATTTACTCGAAAGGAAATCGGAGCACTTATGGGTATGCCCCTTGTGCAAGGAGGATGATCTTTCGACTAATGACTAAAAAGGGGGTGCCTTTATTGATCAAATTGTGTTATTAGTATCATCATCATGTGCCAGGATAGCGGTTCTTGGGGGAAAGGGTGCCTTTATTGGTCAAAATTGGGTGCCTTTAACGGTCGAGTGTGTGTTATTAGTATCATCATCATGTGCCACCCTCAACAGCATCATTATGCCACACAAAGACTATCGCTATCTCTCTTCCTCTCCATCGCGCTCTCTCTCTCTCTCTCGCTCCCTCTCCATCTCTGTCTCTTTCGCTCTCGCTATCTCTCTCCATCGCTGTCTCTATCTCTCGCTATATCTCTCCCTCCCCATCGCGCTCTCTCTCTCGCTCCCTCTCCAGCTCTGTCTCTTTCGTTCTCTCTCTCTCTCTCCCTCTCCAGCTCTGTCTCTTTCGTTCTCTCTCTCTCTCCTTTTCCATCGCTGTCTCTATCTCTCGCTATATCTCTCCCTCTCCATCGCGCTCTCTCTCTCGCTCCCTCTCCAGCTCTGTCTCTTTCGTTCTCTCTCTCTCTCTCTCCATCTCTGTCTCTTTCGCTCTCGCTATCTCTCTCGCTATCTCTCACTCTTCCTCTCCATCACTGTCTCTTTCGCTCTCGCTCATTCTCTCTCTCCCTCTCCATCTCTGTCTCTCTCGCTATCTCTCTCTCCCTCTCCATCGCTGTCTCTTTCGCTCTCGCTTGTTCTCTCTCGTTCTCTCTCCCTCGCCATCTCTGTCTCTCGCTATCTCTCTCCATCTCCATCGCTCTCTCTCTCCTTCTCCATCTCAGTCTCTTTCGCTCTCGCTATCGCTCTCTCTCTCCCTCTTCATCGCTGTCTCTATCTCCCTCCCTCTCCATCACTCTCTCAGTAATAGTGGTTCGCTATCTCTCTCTCTCTCTCGCTATCTCTCTCTCCATCGCTGTTTATTTCGCTCTAGATCATTCTCTCTCGTTCTCTCTCCCTCTCCGTCTCTGTCTCTCTCGCTATCTCTCTCTCTCTCCATCGCCCTCTCACTCTCCCTCTCCAGCTCTGTCTCTTTCGGTCTCGCTATCTCTCTTTCCCTTTCCATCTCTGTCTCTCGCTATCTCTCTCCCTCTCCATCGCTCTCTCTCTCTCCCTCTCCATCTTTCTCGCCTATCCTCTCTTAGACGTTTAAACTATCAGGCCACCCTCCCTCCTCTCCCTTTTATCTCTCCCACATCGTTCCGCCCTCCCGTATATTTTTAGCGTCGCTCCTATTGTAACACTTGATTATTCTCACCCGTTATGCTTAGCACCTCGCCTTCTTTCTCGTAGACTTCTCTGTATCTCTCGCACTCTCTCGCTCTCTCTCTCTCTCTTCTAACCCCTACTAGACTTCTTTCCTACCATTCGTACTTTATACGCATCACCATTAATACAACTGAAATTCCTTTAATAATAACCTACCACATCGTTATGAGATAAGAGAAAAACAGAAAAAAATTCATCTTATACCGTAAAATATAACACTACAACACAGACCGCTGGACTGAACAGTACTATGAAAATAAACTTCCGTGAATCAATCGCGCTTATAACACGAAGTTTCACATGCGACTAGTTTAAATATAATCTGGTAAATAAAAGGTGGACGACACTATTTCACCCTCGACTAACATCTAGGTTAACCAATCAGAGAAAAGGATTTCTATAGGACACCCATCAACGAAATGACTGACCTTTGGATTAACCAATCAGAGAAGAGGATTTCTATCTGACACCCACCAACGAAATGACTGACCTCTTGATTAACTAATCAGAGAAGAGGATTACTGTTATCGTGATAACTGACCTCATTTTCAACTTGAATTGATGTCGAGTCTGACGCATGGGTTACTTTAAATCGATTCGGCCCCTGATACAATCCACCTAGCGGGTCAATGGTGGGGGAAATAATACAAGTGGCGGGTTACTTGAACGCGCTTTGACACCTGATGCAATACCAGGAGTTCCATGATAGTCATAAATAGTTGGACACAACGATCAGGAAGTTATATTCAAGGTCCAAAAAAGTTAGACCAAATCGCAAACATTTTATCCCCATAACAGAAAAAATTAGGCTCAAATTAAAAAAGGCGACATAAAAACCCTAAAAATCTACGCCCATACTCATACTAGTTAGAAACATCGAACTGATAGTAATATTCAAAGTCCCAAAAGTTACGCCAAATCGCAAACATTTTACTACCAGAACACAAAAATGTAGGCTCATATAAAAAAGCGACCTCAAAATCTACTCACACAGTCATAATAGTTAGAAACATCGAATAGATAGTTACATCCAAAGTCCCAAAAATTACGCCAAATCACAAAAGTTTACCCACAGGACACGAAAATAAAGGCTCATATTTAAAAAGTCGACCTCAAAAAGTTACTCATATAGTCATAATAGTTAGACACAGCGACCAGGAAGTTATATTCAAGCTCCAAAAAAAGTTAGACCAAATCGCAAACATTTTACCACCAGATCACACAAATTTATGCACATATTCAAAAAGGCGACCTCAAAACCCTAAAAATCAACTCCCACACTCATACTAGTTAGACACATCTATCAGATAGTTACATCCAAAATCCTAACAGTTGCACCAAAACCGCACGATATTTGCACCGTGCAAAAACATTCACCAAAACCGCACGAGATTTGCACCGTGCAAAAACATGCACCAGTTGGCACGATGCACCAGTTGGCACGATGCACCAGTTTGGCACAATGCACCTTCGTAAGGGGCGTAACAATCATAAAAGTGATTTTTAAGTAAATTTTTTGTTATGGGGATGTCTATTGGTGCATTGTGCCAAACTGGTGCATCGTGCCAACTGGTGCATCGTGATGGAGAGGGAGAGAGATAGAGACAGCGATGGAGAGGGAGAGAGAGAGAGCGATAGCGAGAGCGAAAGAGACTGAGATCGAGAAGGAGAGAGAGAGAGAGAGCGATAGCAGAGCGAAAGAGACAGAGAGAGAGAGAAAGCGATAGCGAGAGCGAAAGAGACTGAGATGGAGAAGGAGAGAGAGAGCGATGGAGATGGAGAGAGATAGCGAGAGACAGAGATGGCGAGGGAGAGAGAACGAGAGAGAACGAGCGAGAGCGAAAGAGACAGCGATGGAGAGGGAGAGAGAGATAGCGAGAGAGACAGAGATGGAGAGGGAGAGAGAGAATGAGCGAGAGCGAAAGAGACAGTGATGGAGAGGAAGAGTGAGAGATAGCGAGAGAGATAGCGAGAGCGAAAGAGACAGAGATGGAGAGAGAGAGAGAGAGAACGAAAGAGACAGAGCTGGAGAGGGAGCGAGAGAGAGAGCGCGATGGAGAGGGAGAGATATAGCGAGAGATAGAGACAGCGATGGAAAAGAGAGAGAGAGAGAGAACGAAAGAGACAGAGCTGGAGAGGGAGCGAGAGAGAGAGCGCGATGGGGAGGGAGAGATATAGCGAGAGATGGAGACAGCGATGGAGAGAGATAGCGAGAGCGAAAGAGACAGAGATGGAGAGGGAGCGAGAGAGAGAGAGAGAGAGCGATGGAGAGGAAGAGAGATAGCGATAGTCTTTGTGTGGCATAATGATGCTGTTGAGGGTGGCACATGATGATGATACTAATAACACACACTCGACCGTTAAAGGCACCCAATTTTGACCAATAAAGGCACCCTTTCCCCCAAGAACCGCTATCCTGGCACATGATGATGATACTAATAACACAATTTGATCAATAAAAGCACCCCCTTTTTCCCCCCAAGAACCGCTATCCTGGCACATGACGATGATACTAATAACACAATTTGACCAATAAAGGCACCCCCTTTTCCCCGCCCGCCCGCGCGAGATAACCGGCGTGAGCGCGCAAGTTTTAGAACCGCTGACACACACACACGTTTTAGAACCACTGTTGTCCATAGCCAGCGAGCGACAGACCCCTCGCGAGATACGAACCCACTTGAGATAAGCCCGGGGTGCTGCCCACTCGACCACTCGAGATAATCCCCCACGAGATAAGCGGTCACCCGACCACCGGGTCAGGTCATAACAACAACAAGATTGCATCGTATCAGAAATATGTAGGAATGGTGTCATGGCACCTTGCATTTCGATGAAATTCAGGCTCAAAACCCTTTTATATACTACTGCTGCATGGTCAAACTCTATAGAATGTGTTTTTTTTTTTAATTCTTCGAACACCGCATGACGTCAGTCTTGTTGATGTTGGGGGTATTTCTCGCAGAGAGTTATCAGATCTTTTATTTTGTAATGAAGCATGCAGGAGAGCATGCTGATTTCTCTGCAGTGATCTTTATAGTCTGTTTTTTTTTAAATCAATTTATAAGGTTTTGAACATTGCTTGGGCAGCCAACAATGAGCGCGACAAGCCTCACATTTGGAATTTTCAGGCAATATTCCTAGTTGGTGTGGCGGTGTCTCGCCCGTAATGTATTTTTAAAAATATTAGTCTATTCTTTTTTATTATCTTTTCTCTTTACAATTACTATTAAACGTGACACCTAACCCCCTAATCACGCGAAGATAATGTAATTTCTGAAAGCCAGTACCGTTCTGATAATATATCACATATATGAGTTAGTCTAAAAAGTTAGCCGAACAATTCTTACATCTTAATAACATGAAAAAAGGAAGGCATTAACTACACTCCAAAGAAGGAAATAACATTGGAGAGCACACATTTGATTTTAAATGAAAAATATTGAGAATGGGTATTACTAACATTAAGAGGAAAGAATACATTTTTGCTATGAAATGAGCTGATGAAATGTTTTGTGCTGACTGTAAAAAAAAAATTGAGAAGAGATAAGAGAAAAAGAGAAACGAGACGAGCGAGTCTAAGGGAATGGTTTGGTAGAAAGTCAACAACAGAACTGATATACAAATGCAGTGACAGCAAGTTATAGATAAACATGAGCATCAAAAGCCTGTAGTGGTGTACTCGACTATGATGGTGAGGATGTAGCACTGCCCGAAGGCGAATTTTTTTCTGTGCAAGCATCTTCATGGATAAGAATTATTGGTATAATGTAAGCAAGTATAATTTATTATTTCATTTACAGCCATACTTTCAAGAAAGATTGAGTAAAACAAATTCAAGGTACATCACTATAACTGACTAGTGAGTATTTGTCCTCATTTTCGAAACGTCGCCGTTTTCTGCACTTCCCTATACATGTTTGTCAGAGTAAAACATACAATTGCATGTACGTGTTTGTAAAAATACCGACACATTGCTAGAGAATGGAGTGTTCAAATGTTCATTGATCGATTATATATTATTATTTATTCGACGTCAGCATCCAACAAATAAATCACTATAGAAAGACACTCTTCAACACTACCATCTTTTCACCGCTCTGCTATCAATGTCAAACTTATACTATATTTTTTAAACAATCAAATAAACGAATACCACGGAAAGGAGAATCGTCAAGTGCATGATTACTTGTAGCTTAAAAGAGAAGTTTAGAAACAGAGTAATGTGACGAAAGTTATGTATCTCAACTGCTGTAGAATGGGATCATAAAAAAACAAAGGAAAGGTTAAACTACTTGACAAGACAGAAGACACTAACTACGACCAAGCCATATGTGAGTCCGATGCCAAACGACTGCTGAAAATGCCCTTGTCAGATAACACGATTAGTCGTCGAATATATGAGATAGCTGACAGTGTTAATGACCAGCTTATTCAAAAACTACGAAGTGATTGTGTCTTCAGCCTAATGAAGCATCGACATACATAATGATGCTGACTTAATTTGCTGCCTACGATTTATAGATGATAATAACATGCTTTGTCAGACTACTTTTTAGCAAAAACATAAAATCTGCAAGTAAAGCAGTAGATCTATTTAAAATATTTGATTCTTTTATAGAAGGGAATAAAATTAACATGGACAATCATGTAGGTGTGTGCACAGACGGAGGTCGTTCAATGTCTGAATGCTTTACTGGACTGCAAGCTTTGATCTGCAAAAAGTCTCCTTTCTGTGTTTGAACTCACTGCATTATTCACAGGGAAACACTGACTGCAAAAAAAACATCTGCGCAGCCCTGAATGAAGTTGATCAGTCAATCATGTTCCTGAAAGGTACAGAAACGAACAAACTGCAATTGTCAGAGAAAGTTTGCGCCTTAAGAAGAAAATTATTATTATAGAAGAAAAAGTTGGACGAACAAGATTTTAATTACTGCTTTCCAACTCTACATGCGCTTCTAGTTGATAACGATTTGAGTTAAAGTGAAGAACTGACGGGTGTGTTTGTGGGCCATTTAACACAGCCGTGAGGCTTACTTTGACAAGTATCTTTCAGGGAAGGGTGATCGAATTAAAAACACATTTAATGCAACACCAGTCAAAATTCTCACCTCTAGAGAACAAGAGCAATTAATTGATATTTCATCAGACTGAACTTTGAAAAAAGGAATAGCTTCCTCATCACTACCACAATTTTGGAACTTTTGTAAAACAAGAATACTCAGAAGTAGGCAAGAAGCCCCTATGAGTTTTAATTCATTTCGCAACTACCTATTTATATGAGACCCGGTTTGCAGCATTGGCAGCCATCAAAACCAAATACAGATCACTTTTGGACGCTAAGAAAGAGATTAGAACAGTAATTTCCAAACTTGTGCCCATATTTGAGAACCTACTAAAGGATGAAGCTCAAATTTCATTATTCCCATTGACTTTGTTACAGAATAAAAATATCACAATACAAATTGATTCGGTTATTTTTTATTTCAATATAAAAATGACACTGATCTATTTAATTTATGCTAAAAACGTTAGTTTATTTATCTCCCAAATCAATACACCATGTTAAATATGCCGTTAAAATAAAACACGGGAATGACAATGGGAATAAAATAAATAATTCGTTGGTGTCATGTCAAGCTAGAATAGAAAAATGGAAGTGAATCTTGGACGCTCAAACAATAGGTAAGACCATCATTACATGCCGCATAAATGTGGTTTTACAGAAGAGTTTACGACCAATCGCGATTTAGAGCAGCTCTCTGCGATACAACGAGACACATTCTGTCTATTATTCTATTGATAGTATTCTGTGATGTTATCCACCCATCACTTCTTTTTTGCTATTTGTCTTCTTTTGCCTGGCACTGAGCCTTGCAGAATAGTTTTGGCGAGGACCGTGGACGTGTGACGTGTCCATACCAGGTCAATTTCTCTTTTAATATTGAAAATAGGTCCTTTATTGGTCAAGTGGATTGTTTAATTCTTTTGCGCACTTCTTCATCGACGTATGTTTTATCTATGATATGTTTAATATCTTTATATACTATTTCATCTCCAACGCCTGTATCTTTCTATGGAAATCAACAGTGAGTGTCCACGTTTCACAGGCATACATAAATATAGATGTTAACAACTGTTCGTAATATCTTCGTTGTTAGGCAGATATTTTTGCTTTCCCGTGCATGGTTGAGTCGTGTCATGACTACCTTCGCTTGTGCTATTCTGGATAGAAATGTCCGTCTTGATCCTTCGACAGCGACAATAGAACCCAGATATTTGAATTTGTTGACTTCGTCGAGAATTTCTCAATCTGTGCATATAGTTCTTCTACTGCAGAGTGTCTGGTTTGGGAGCCGCGATAGCTCAGTGGTTAGTGAACTGGACTACTACGGACAAGGGGTAGGGTTCGATCCCAACCGACGGCACCGAGTTCACCCAGCCTTAAATGGGTACCGGGTTTTTTTCTGGGAAAGTAAAGCGGCACGGGCGTAATACTGACCACATTACCCCAAAAATCATGTGCTGAAGGTCTGCAAAATATAGGGTCACTAACACCATATTTCCCTATACGCCACTTGGCGTGACGGGGGTACTTTACTTTTTTTTATAGTGTCTGGTTTGTCATTCATTTGGTTTTTGTTGGCATTGATCTCCACTTTGCAAGGTCTTGGCAGTGCTGTCTAGGCGTTTCATGAGTTCTTCGAGCTCTGATGTACTGCCAGCCAGCCCATCTATATCATCCGCAAAAACTAGGTTGGTCATTGTTCTGCCTCCTATGCTGACAGTCTCGAGATAGTATTCAAGAGTATCGGTCATGATTCTTTCGTGAAAAACGGTAAACAGTATCCCCCCTCCCCGAAACAAACAATCATCAAAATTGGATGTCAGTGCCTTTGATATTATCGGACTTTAAACTAATTGCGAAAAAATAAACACTCATACAATGTTAACTAGTATTGTTTATGGTTACAATTATTGTAATCTGCATTACTTAATAAAGATAATATACAAGTACTAAAATGTATAGTACACATTACAATTAACACTTGCTCAAAGGATTATACCAAATATATTTGAACGACTCTAACAATCGTTAAGATGATGCATGCAGTCAGATAGTTGATCCTTGCTTGCTTCGTTATCGATGTGAAGACGTCATCAGCACTGTAAAATCAACATTAAAAATATCAATATTCAGATTTTCATACTTAATTGTATTTGGTTTGTATAAAGTGTGATGCAAAGTTTAACAAAACTAGTTTAAGTATTGAAGAAATATTGTATATCCTTGCTATTTTTAAGATAGACATGCAAGTTAACAGTTAAAACTGAAATGTCAATTGTTGAAAGTAAAGTAAAGTTATGCGAGTGTTAAAGATTATGCAAATTGCACGCGCATCCAAATGAAGTGGCACACACTGTTATAACTGTGTAAAGTGTTAAACATGCAAGAATAACAAGGTTTCATATTCAAGAAAGTTTGCTATTGTCACATTTCAGTAACAAGGAGTTCACCAAACTACAAATCTACTTTCAAGATCTTATCTACGAACAAGTAGAACAGCAAAAAGCATACGAGGTAAATGTGTAGACACTTTTAATCTGTCAAATTCACTTTCACATGTGCTCTTTCACGTCTTTCTTCTTTATGATGTAAAGAAATGAACATGCGTACGATGTACAAATGAAATTCACATGATTCGTTTATCCAGAATTAAACGATTATTTTTTAAATCCCTTATTTTTGTTGCACAGTCCTTTTATTAGTGTATTTGATTTCAGAGCATGAACCTGATCAGTGATTTTGGTGGCCAGTTAGGATTATGGCTAGGCCTGTCGGCTATTACACTTGGAGAAATCTGTAGCTTCCTGTTTGGTGTTGGAAGATCGCTGTGGTGTAAATGTTCATTGAAAAAAACTAAGGCTGTAAGTACATTGGCATCTGTATAAAACTTCAAATTCAATTCTTTGTCATTTTTATATTTTTTAAAAACAATTTTATTGCAGTGATGTTCATTATTTTTCCTTCAAAACAAGTAAAAGATTTATTTTTTAGGGGTGCGTGTTATAAAATACAACACAGAACTGTCTGACCACAAGGATGTTCTTCTAGTGGTAGTAGAACAACACTGGTTAGTTAGCTCACAGAACATCCACACGGTGGTACAAACACAGCACTGATTAGTTAGCTCACAGATCTTCCACACGGTGGTACAAACACAACACTGGTTATTTAGCTCACAGATCATCCACACGGTGGTACAAACACAACACTGGTTAGTTAGCTCACAGATCATCCACACGGTGGTACAAACACAACACTGGTTAGTTAGCTCACAGATCATCCACACGGTGGTACAAACACAACACTGGTTAGTTAGCTCACAGATCTTCCACACGGTGGTACAAACACAACACTGGTTAGTTAGCTCACAGATCATCCACACGGTGGTACAGGTTAGTTAGCTCACAGATCATCCACACGGTGGTACAAACACAACACTGGTTAGTTAGCTCACAGATCATCCACACGGTGGTACAAACACACCCTGGTTAGTTAGTACAGATACACAACACTGGTTAGTTAGCTCTAAGATCGTCCTCGTAGTTGTGCAAACACAACACAAGTTCACTGCAGTTAGTTAGTTAGTTCACAGATCGATCACGGATCGTCTCGTAGTGGTACAAACACAACACTTGTTAGTTAGTTCACAGATCATCCTCGTAGTAGTGCAAACACAACACTTATTAGTTAGTTCACAGATCGTCCTCGTAGTGGTGCAAACACAACACTGGTTAGTTCAGTTCACAAACACAACACTGGTTAGTTAGTTCACAGATCGTCCTCGTAGTGGTGCAAACACAACACTGGTTAGTTAGTTCACAGATCGTCCTCGTAGTGGTGCAAACACAACACTGGTTAGTTAGTTCACAGGTCATCCTCGTAGTGGTGCAAACACAACACTGGTTATTTTCTATACAGATCTTCCATACTGCACTTCGGTCAACTTCATAAGTGCAGAGGTCTCCTCAGCTTTATATCTCATAATATTTGTCCACTGCCAGTCCCAGTTCTTATTCGGTCTATAAGTCTTCGACGACTCCCTGCAAAGCTCTTGTTTGGCATAATATCCTTTAAAGCCATTTTCTTGTAGCTTACTCAAGGTTGTGGACTGACATTCATTGCCTGAATCATTTGAAACAATTGACATTTATATTGCTAGTCTTGCCCATAGTTCGTCCATTCTTCGCAACAACAAATCATGCAAGTCTGTCAGTAAGTTCATTTCTTCTTATATTTGCGTGTTGTGACACAAAAATGCTAAAGATTTGTGTCAGACATGGCCTCTTCAGAGACTCCAATCCCTTGCCTCCGAGCTCGATCTATTTCTGTCTTCCTGGGTATAATTCCGTCACTGAAAAAGCATCAGGGGATAATAGCACGTACCGCCAACCATACTTTTGCCTTAGTTATTGTTGTGACATCTTTCGTTAAACAACTACTTATAGCCAAAGTAAATACACAACTGACTTCGTAGACAACACTCGGCATAGGCGGAACTCTTGAGCCTTTACATCTCTGGCCGAGGATATTAGGAATTGTCAAGGAGAAATTTTAAAATGCAGTTTATCTGTCTCATCTGACCGGTGTGACTGTCCGAGCAAAAGAAGAGTGTGACAGTTAGAAAAGGGAATGTAATGACGAGTTAAGTGAATGTAACAACTAAATAAGGGTACATACTAACGAGTTCAGTGAGTGTAAGAATGGGTTACTGGCGTTCAAAAGCATATTTATATAACCAAATAACACCCACTATCGCGAAGAGAGCTTTTTACTTGTACTATCGAGCTAGATAAATGACTCAAGTACTTCTTATTTTTAAATACGAAAAAGCATTTGTATTTGTTATTTGTCTAGTTTATTTTTAGCTGTTTTTTTTTATTTTCGTTCTGAATTGAGTGTGTTGTTTGTTTAGCCGCTGAAGGCTAGTTTATAGGCCGCAGCGTTAAATTGTATGGTGCCGTTTTCATTATCGTGAGCTATAACCGTACCAATTTTCATTTGTTATACTCTCGATTGTGTTATCTTTACTTGCAACCCCCACGTATTCTTACCAATAACCTCTCTAAGTAAATTAAAGGCTTTATTTGGTATTGTTTTTTTATGTTTGGTGTAAAGAAAAGTTGGTTTGGTGGGGTAATTCGAAATGTAAGGTTATAAAACGTTGGTGTTTGATAATGTATAAGGTGTGGTTAGGAAATGTGTAGCGTCGAATATTATAAATGAAGATGTTTTGGTAAAGTCATAGTTCAGGCATACAAAATATTCCAGCGATCTCCCCTAGTTGGCGTCACAACAAAACTACAGTAGTTCTCAGTTACTGAAAATTATTTTAGGGTTAGATTTTATGTTTAAGTTTAAAGTTAGGTTTATTACTTTGATCTCGTGTTATTTCTATTTTCTTTATGGTTAGGATCACAAAAATGTGAAATATTGCTCAATGGGAAACAGAACATAACTTTTGCTAGGGATAATAATAAACCATCTTGAAAAGATTACAACTTTCACTTTATCATTATTCTCCAAATCATAATACTTGGTGTTTCGTTAATTGTTTTTGTTTTATATCTGTCATATTTTATTTATGTTTTATATCTTGTGAATATCATTAATACTGTTTTCGTCACATTCATCCTTTACCTCAGGTTCAGAAAGACTTAACGCCAGTCTCGTACATAGAGCCAGCAACTCAACAGGAAATGTTTGAAGAAATGATTTCTCAACCAGCAAAGTACACACCTCCTTACGTGTATGCACCACTGCCGGATCAACGGAGCTCTGATCTCTTGTTGGAAGCAACGTTCAATTATTTCAATGTTTTGTTACCGTTGTCACTGCTATACTTGAAGGAATCTTGAAAAAAACATTTGATTAGCTCTAGTATTGAAAATATTAACAAGTAAGATCATTTTCTTAGTTCTCTCTGTCTCTGTGCACTTTTAGACTCGTGTCTAAATACGTTCAAAACGTTATGTGATGTCCTTGAAATTATTGGCGTTATATTGTACCCATATATGGGTAGGCGAAGGCAAACCAGGTCTTTTGTACTAGTCTTGAACTTGGCACCGCTATAACAGATATTCATCACACATTTTATAGATTGCACTTAATAGATGACACTTAAATAGATAACATCTGCTATAGCCTGTTTGAAGTCTGATTATCGTTGTTTGTTACTTTCTAATTAACTGGTAGTATACACCTTTTTTCAGTTCATCTGGTAGTATACACCTTTTTTTCAGTTCATCTGGTAGTATACACTTTTTCAGTTGATATTAGTATTCTGAATTGTATAACTGTATGTATCTTCACGTGATAAATATCTTAGACTTTTAATCAGTTTTACAAGGATATGTACCTGAGATTTCGTTTCAGCTCATGAAAATTTGCGATCTGTGTGTAAATAAATAATTACATAATCTGAGTATTAACAATTTCAATGAAAAAAAAGCGATTGTTTTCTTTACGGAATTCTTCAGACTGTACAAAAAAATTAGTCTCTGATCGACATAGTTATTTTGTAGGTAACACCAATTAGAAAGTTCACAGGGTGCACTTCAAGATGACTCAAATTATAACGCTTTAGACAAACATGACATCAGATGCTTTGAGATTACCTTCAACACTTTAGTAAACAATTAGGAACAATAAATCTCGTCGCATTGTGAAGTGAAAAATATTCTCAAAATAATTATTTAAAAGAGGAGTAGATACATTTAAGTCAGCCTCAGTAGTGTTCACTATGTGTCAGCTAAAAACATAGAGCTACGGCTGGTCAAACGAGAAGTAGAGGTCAACCAAAAACAAAAAAAGTTCCTACTATAGCATTAATATTGGGGAAGATAAATCTTGCTCTTGAATGTTATGTAGGAGATGGTGATGCGCAACAATATGTGTTTGAGAGAGAACGAAGATATTTAGAAATTTATAAGAGGAAAAAGAAAGAGACAGAATCAAGCAAAGTGAATCAAAAATATCAAAAACTGCGAGATTGACAATATCTAATAATATATAGTAAAACATGTGAAAAGGGAGTATTATAACGACTTCAAATTTGTGAAGATAAAATTGATTTCAGTGACATCTGCACAACGAAGGTTGGCTACCGTGGAGCGCTATTTTACTTTATCTCCTGCCTTCCTGACACATGTTGCCATAGGTTGTTCACATATCCATCTTTTAATGTTATCAGTCCACTTTGTTGTTATGGAATCAGTTGCCTGTGAGCTGATGCCCTTCATTCAACTTTAATCTTGGTCTGCATTTATCTCGCCTAACTGCGTCTTCCTTTCCATGATGACCTTTGTAGGGTAATGTGCATTTTGATATGTTCCAACAATTTAAGTTGCCATTTTTGAACTGTATTCTTATTCTCAATCCTCTGACTCCCCTCAAAACATAGGACACCCACAAGAGATCTCCAATCTGGTCTGGAGCAATAATGGACAACTGTCGCAAGGACTTACCAGCCTTTATCATTTCATCATGTATGGTTTATCGCCATGTCCACAATGGTCTGCCTGTCCTTCATGTACCAGATGGTCGAATCGTATTAAGAATTTTTTTTTTTCCATTTTCTGCTGATTCAGAATCCCTGTAATTCTCTCAATTTCTCTATAGATCCCAATTTCAAAGGCATTAATTTTCTTTTCTGTTTTCTTATTGAATGTCCATGTTTCTGCACCATATATCAATTTTAATTTAAATATAAAATTTTACAATTCGTACTTTAGTTCTGATGTTATTTGCTTTGATATGCGTATATATTCTTGTTGTTAATTGTGTTTTTCCATTCCAATTCTTTTGTTTATCTGTCTTAAATTTTACATCATATATTATAATATGGTCAACTTACAATAAATATGGCGGATAGGCGGCAAGGAATCGTTGAGACACTGTCTGAAATGTGTTCCTTGTTGCTGTTTCTTCATATTCCAAGTCCGGGATTGATACTGGGGCCTTGAATAACTATAACTATTATAATATGTCCAAGACACCTATATTATTGAACTTTTTCTAGGTTCTATCTATCTACTTCAATATCCCCTTGTATATTTTGTGTGTTTCCTCTGGTTATAGCCATAGTTTGTCTTCTTTTTTAATTGAAGAGGATGCAATATAACTGTGTATAACACAATTGATGTTGCTGTATTTGAATTTCAATTCTGGTTAGAGAGAATGTTGCTAACGAGATACTAGATTATATGGCAATTCATTCAATACTCCCTTACACGTGATCTCCCTGATACGTTAAATGTAACTTCGTAAGCAACATTATATGTATAAGTACCGACTTCGAAACAGGCTGATTCGTTACTCAAGTATCGCTATTTCATTATGTCCGACTAATTATATAAATTAATTTATTTCTAAGGAGATAGACTCGCGCAGTGATTCTCAAATGGGTGCTATAAAACATGGAAATCCAAAACAATTAAACAACCGAAAGTTTAAAAATCATGTATTTCATGCCACAAGCAAAAAAAAATGTAATATGCAACATATATAATATATGAGGAATAGACAAAAATTACTTCCATTGCAAAAAAATAATGGTGCCTGTCACCTCTTATGTAATGGAGAAGCAACAACGTTTTGATAGAAAAGGTCAGAATTGACCTAACCTACATTCATACATAAGACTACACATTTGAAAAACTAAATTCTGTCTCCAACATTTATACAATTCTGAGAAGATGAAATTCTGGCCAAGACAGGTTTCACTGAGGCCAAAACTCTTCGGACCGCTGACACAGCTAGAATGTGCAGACCTGTCCATCATAAAGTCGTCATAATTTGCTCTAACTTGCTCGCCCGGAGAATACCAAATAATTAGAAGAAGAATTCAGTTCATTGTTCATCGTTACTGAATTACAAGTAAGTATATGCCAGGAGGACGCACGTTTAAAAACAGTTTCACTAATGAAAAATGGTAGTTATTTAATTTTAAAACATAGTGTATCATAAAAGTGGTGACAATGAGATACGGTACACCGTCTTCAATTTCTCAGCTCCAGTCTTCGAGGAAATGTGTAATTTTCATCATCTCTCGGGAGGTCTCGGTAAGATCTTCCAGTAGCGGATAATAAAACACTGCACCTGTCATAATTCAGCATGTTAAAGAACCTGTATCAGTTTAAAATTAAGATGAAAAGTCTAGTTGTTTTTGTCGAAGAACAATTCTTTAAAAAAATGCTTGCAAATCATTAATAGCTATATTTTTGCCATATGAACTGTGTATCTATATACATGTATCTATCTATTGTCCTTTCGAGCAGAAGACGGCACATAGGGCAGAACCACAATCTCAAAAACAAACCTTGCGTGCCAAAATGGCACATATTGCAGAGATCACTGCTTCTAAAAGAACTGTGTATGGCAGGGAAGAAATCTTAGGAGAGAGACAACCACATATTTCCCTACGCTAAAATAAATTGTATTGTGTTAAGAAGGAAAATATATCACGGATTGCTGAATCTGTAACAATAAACGACTTGGGAAATTAACAATGAGAAAGAAAGAAATAATAAAAATGTTAATGCACCATGGGCTCAAAGTATCACTATGTAGCAACGAAAATAGTATGAACGAATTGTCGAATTGGGGAAGGACTCGGTGGGTTGTAGAAAATATTTGTGTACTTTATTTGCGACAAACAGCCTGGGTTAGGGTTCACTACTCTGAAATTATTGACATTTACTTTCCAACTTTTTATTACTTCCTTTATATATTTGCAAGTTTTGACATAAACATGTCATTGTTTTCCTAAACCACCTTTCAATAAATTAATTTGCATGCTACAAAATGTAACCTTATTTATGGTTTTGATCGCCCTAGTATACTCTATGTTTGCTCTATTATTATAGTACCTATATGTTTTATTTAATTGTATATATCATTGCAATTTATGTAAAAAAAATGTATGTTCAACAAGTTTTACATCTTACTTCGGCGTATACGTTAACGTGAATGTTATTGTTGAACAAATATTAAATGTTAGATTGCATTATCATTTTATTTGTGTATTTTTTTATTATAAATATTTTTTAGTAACCGGAGTGATGAAATAAATTACACTAATTATACCAATAATTAATAAATATGTACTTGTAACAATTATTGACAATTGCCGTCCAATATAACCTAGACAAAGTGATCTGACGATGAACAGGTGGTTACATTGCCAAGATAAAGGGAAAAAAACTCCCAAGATCAACTGCCCACTATCAAAGATGTCATTCCTTCCTGCTAATATTGTAACTCTGGGTGTTGCTGGGGCAACATTAACGGCTGCAACAGCTTCCTACATCATAGGTTCTTCGCATGGACCTATATTTTACCTGATTCTGTTTTTAAAAAATAAAACTTTGTTTTTCACTGATCGGGTAGTAGTTCTCCTATTGCAATTACCAAAGCGTGGTTTATGAAAAAAACTTCGTGAAGAATCACACTCCTCTTCAAGATACCCAATTGTCATTGGCCTGTATCCTACCTATACAGTTTAATGTGCAAAGCAATAGAAGACAAAATGAAAAAAGTATCCTTGTGTCTTTCTTAAAACAATGCATTGTAATGTATTGTAGCTAATAAATTATATAAAAACATTACATGAAAACTTTTTTTTAAAGAGCAATGATGGCTAAAACTAAGAATAACCAATCTCATTAAACGTAAAAACCATGAAATCGAGTGCATGAACCCTGAATCTCTTCTGTATTTAAATTTGTCAAGTGAAACATACAGAGAACGATTTAAATTTGATTGACTGTCTATCCTCTTCTCCAGAGCCAGTCCAAGTAGACAGCCCACTCTTTATTTCCTGTCTTCACAAGGTCATATTTGAGTATCAGTAACGTTGAGGAGAAATTAGTGGGACACAATTTCGGTTGAACTAATCAAAAGAACGATGTGATATGGCTTTGTCTCTAGTATCGGAAGAAGGAAGGGGAGGTAAATTATAGGTATCTTTTTTAAACGCACGAATCCAGAAAATGACGATCACTGGGCACAAGTAGATTATTTTGAATGTAATTTTAGTGCCATTAGCAAATTGTAATTACAGTTGTTTTTTTCTCGCAAAATACTAGACCAGGAACACAAAGTTTCGGTTATAAAATATTTATCTCAGGAACATCAACGTAATTAATGTTTATCGAAACACGTTCCGTCCGTTTTTCATTGAAAAAGCCCTGGTTTTATGCATAAAAACAAGTAGAAGTATTGTTAGCGTCTATCCCAATTTGCTGGATTTGTTTACATGAATTTCCGCACAACATTAATGTCGTCCATGTTGTAATAATGCACTAGGAGGGACATTTTTTTTTTTACTTCGAGCAATGAAGGTTAAAATTGGTACTACGTGTTACACAGATGAGATATTTAGAAAAAAAAAACAGCAAACATTAAATAACATGTAAACAACTAAATAGGAAATTTAACAGATTTGTTTCGATTCTTTTCAATGATTTAAAGTGGGTATATTGGGTATAATGTATTGCTATTTTATCTAGATATGTAAAGACGTTTGTCTCGATTGCCTGACTTACTTATCTAAATAGGTAAAGACGTTTGTCTCGATTGTCTGATTTACCTATCTAGATACGTAAAGACGATTGTCTCGATTGTCTGATTTACCTATCTAGATACGTAAAGACGTTTGTCTCGATTGTCTGACTTACTTATCTAGACATTCACCATTGGACCGGCTAAACCGCTTTGAATAAAGAAAAATAACATTTGGTGAGAATGTAAACTACCTCTAAAATTCTACAATTTCGCATAGTCTGAGGTTGAAGGTATCCAACCTCGTCAAAAAAAGGCAAAATAAATAAATAAATTATATATATATATATATATATATATATATATATATATATATATATATATATATATGTATATATATATGATCTTTGGCGTCTTGACAGAGGGTTGGTAGCATGCAATCAGCCTCGTCTCCTTTCACCTATGCCTTGTGGTCCTCTCAATTTGGTATCAGCACTGCTTCGAAAACAAAGGACAAGAGGTAGGGTTCGATCCCAACCGACGGCTCCGGGTACACCCAGCCTTTAATGGGTACCGGGTTTTTTCTGGGAAAGTAAAGCGGCACGGGCGTAATACCGACCACATTACCCCAAAAATCATGGGCCGAAGGTCCGTAAAATTTATGGTCACTAATACCATATTCCGTATACGCCACTTGGCGTGACGGGGGCACATTTAACTTTTTACTGCCTCGAAAGTGGATGTGCCGTTTTATATATGTTTATTCTCCATGTGCTATGATCTGAAGCCAGATTTTTCCAGTTTCTCTCACTGGTAGAGAATTCACTCAAGGAAACAGGTAAAAAATCTTGATATATCAGCACTGGTCTGCCATTGGGTCTCTATCCGTCCATTAAGTTCGCAATACTTTTGTTTTTCGAATACGATTGTTTGTCATTCTTCTTACACGATCCAGCCACCTTAGTCTGCGGCTCCAAATTGTTGCTTATATCGATCGGAGTTTGACTCGTAAGACATAGAGTTGGGTACTTTGTCCTGTCATTTGATGTTCATAATCTTTTGAAGGCAACACACATGAAAGCTGTTTAAACTTTTCTCCTGTCCTGCTTAGGTAGTCCAAATTTCCGATCCGTATAGTATTGTACTAATCTCGCAACTTTAGTAAATTTGAATCTTAGTTATGAGCAAAAACATCAAGGCCACCAAATCATTATTTTATTAATTTTCTTTTACTCCAGTATCGTGTCGAAGCACATTTATAAGGGAAAAATAATAATACTTGATTGAGATAGATAGATAGATAGATAGATAGATAGATAGATAGATAGATAGATAGATAGATAGATAGATAGATAGATAGATAGATAGATAGATAGATAGATAGATAGATAGATAGATAGATAGATAGATAGATAGATAGATAGATAGATAGATAGATAGATAGATAGATAGATAGATAGATAGATAGATAGATAGATAGATAGATAGATAGATAGATAGATAGATAGATAGATAGATAGATAGATAGATAGATAGATAGATAGATAGATAGATAGATAGATAGATAGATAGATAGATAGATAGATAGATAGATAGATAGATAGATAGATAGATAGATAGATAGATAGATAGATAGATAGATAGATAGATAGATAGATAGATAGATAGATAGATAGATAGATAGATAGATAGATAGATAGATAGATAGATAGATAGATAGATAGATAGATAGATAGATAGATAGATAGATAGATAGATAGATAGATAGATAGATAGATAGATAGATAGATAGATAGATAGATAGATAGATAGATAGATAGATAGATAGATAGATAGATAGATAGATAGATAGATAGATAGATAGATAGATAGATAGATCTTTTGTCTTCTCTCCCTTGTTTTCTTCAAGTCTAATAGATTGCCAAGCCAGAAGCCAGTAAAGTGTTGCACTAAGCACAGATGTTAAAAGACTATGAGAAACCTAGCACTTTCACACTGACTACAAAGTACACAACACCAATAGAAACCTCACTGAGATATAACATTGTCTTACTGGTGAATCCCTAATATCAAGTCCATGAGGTTATCCAGTCTACCAGTGAAGAGTTCCACAAGTTAAATAAAACAACAATGAAAGGTCACTCCAGCGAAGTAATACTTTAAGAAGTCAAACAATAAGTGCAAAAGCCGGCCATATTGGTTCACTGATCTCATCTACCATAAACATATAAAGGTCAATAAATACATTTTTTAAAAAACCAAGGGAATTCAACGCCTTAGCCACCCCCATACACACTTGATATTGTTTGTTTACAAATAACAATAGAAAGAAAAAACAATTTGTTTATTTGTAATCTCATATCATCATCATAATGTGCTATACCGGTTGGCGTAGGCGATCATGTCCTTCCACAATCTTCTATCCACAGTGCGTCGTATCAACTCTGTTGTTTACTGTTTTCCATGCTATGACACCAAGCTATCTATATCTTTTCTCTTTCTCGTCCTCGATCTCTTTTTCCCTACATTTTGCCAGTTGTAACCAAGTATTCCAACCTTCCTTTTCTCATTATGTGCCCGAAAAAATGTTGTTTCTTTTTGACGTATTTTGTGAGCTCCCTTTTTTGTTGGCCTTTTTGAGAATGTCCTGTTTTGGTGTTTTTAGCTGCCCAGGGAACTTTCAACATTCTTCTGAGAAATCCAATCTCTGTGTCCTCTGATAGTCTTTTCATTTGTTTGTCTACTGTCCATGATTCTCTTCCATAGGTCAGAATTAGCTCAATATAGCACCGATGAACTCTCTTTCTCACGTCTATTGATACAGACTTGTTGCATAATTCATTTTCCATTTTCTGAAACGCTATTTTGGCCTGAGCTATTC
The DNA here is from genome assembly GCA_032433765.1 of Megaustenia siamemsis. Classification (NCBI taxonomy): domain Eukaryota; kingdom Metazoa; phylum Mollusca; class Gastropoda; order Stylommatophora; family Ariophantidae; genus Megaustenia; species Megaustenia siamemsis. The sequence goes on along the minus strand of JAVIAB010000092.1, from coordinate 60,829,378 downwards.
TGCATTTTTTTTCCTGTGGTGAATCTTCCATTTAATAATATTACTGTGCCCTAGTATTTGACGCGTTGCATTTGTTTCAGATTTGTCCTGTTTATTTTGATGCTGCATGATGCTGATGATTATTTCCTCGATATGACCACTACTTCGATTTTCTTCAGATTGAGACTTTTCTTGTTGCTTTCTTTTCCTATTAATCTGATTTCACTGAGAACAATTTTTGTTAATAACTGCGTATCATTCAACCTAGAGACTTAACCGCATAGACTTAGGCAGATTAAATATCTTAGATTTAGCAATACACCTCAGAACAATGACTGACAAGAAATTAACTGCTGACCCAGTACTAGCAACCTCAACACCGCTAGTAATAAACAGATTTGTCAAGGGTCTTTCGAAGATGTCCTTGCATGTATTTTTTTCCTCTCATGGAGGAAATAACTAATTGCATGTATTTATTTCAAGTGGGATCTTAGCTACGGTAGAATATTAGTCTACGTGTGCATTTAATTGAACAATAATAACATCAATTGAATAAGGGAAAATGTCTAAGATGAGCAAGTAGAAAGAGTAGGAAAACTGAGTTATATGTGTAGTTAATTAATACTTTCGGAATAATCAGAGCTGTCTAAAGGAGATAGGAGAGGTATAACGTGTTACTTAACATTATAGCGATAAAAAACGTGGGCTGTATATTACTAGACATTAGGATTGACAGATATACGTTTTTCCTGTAATATTTATATTTTTTGTTATATTTTGTTCAAATTACGTTTTCATTTTTCCCTTAAACCGATTTATTACTTCTTACTTCTTTTTCTTGCATCTCCAAAATTATTGGATAATATTTTAAAATTCACTGGAAGTTGAGTATGCTACATCAATTTTGCTAATTTCTAGTAAAATCATAAATAATTTTCATGTAGTAGATTGGTATCTGAATTATTTGACCAACACAGCGAATTTTAATATTTCCAGTCTCGTCGATGTTGTGATGTGTGGTGCGTTGAGCAGCAATTCGAATGTTTGGATCCTGTAGCTTGTAGTAGGCATTAGCTTAAAATGAGTGAGTAAACCACTCCTCCTAAGAAAAAGGTGAAATAAAATCAAAGTCAGGTGTATTTGAAGAATTTGGAAAAGACATTTAAGTAGCTGGGTCCAGGACGTTCAAATAGTCTGGCCTAGAGTAAAGTGTGTAACAAAGACTTTAGCAGCAGCCATTGCGGACAGTAGGATGTCAAACTGCATGCTTTGTATGAAGGCCATCAGGCAGAGGGAAGCAGTAGATTATCTAGCTTTTTTTAATGTAAAAAAACACACAGTATTTTGTACTGCTATAGCTAGTGGATTAGGACTTGTTTATCACTGTGGTAAACATAACCAAAGTTAGAGCAGCTTAGATTGTAGCAAAAAGCTATTAGCATATTCGTCTGGTAAACATAACCAAAGTTAGAGCAGCTTAGATTGTAGCAAGAAGCTATTAGCATATTCGTGTGGTAAACATAACCAAAGTTAGAGCAGCTTAGATTGTAGCAAGAAGCTATTAGCATATTCGTGTGGTAAACATAACCAAAGTTATAGCAGCTTAGATTGTAGCAAAAAGCTATTAGCATATTCGTCTGGTAAACATAACCAAAGTTAGAGAAGCTTAGATTGTAGCAAGAAGCTATTAGCATATTCGTGTGGTAAACATAACCAAAGTTAGAGCAGCTTAGATTGTAGCAAGAAGCTATTAGCATATTCGTGTGGTAAACATAACCAAAGTTAGAGCAGCTTAGATTGTAGCAAGAAGCTATTATAATATTCGTATGGTAAAACCAAGTCAGAACTATTGATAAAGAATGTTCTTGCCCCAAAAAGTGACAATGACTTTGTTGATATTCTTAATAACTCAGAAATGTTTTGTCAGTTGTTTGTGTTGCTTTGCAGCTGATGCCTCTAGTAAAGGGAACAAGAAAATGTTCCCAATTTATATTATATATCTATCCACAGCAAAGGCATTGAGAATAAAATTGTGAATTTCATTAAAAAACGGTAGATGAAAGTGTCAACACTTTATCCCCGATGTTCTTAGATAATCTTGAGGAATTCCATTTAAATACCAGACACTTTTCTGCATTTAGTGCTGGCAAAAGTAGATATGTGTTTTGGAAAGCATCTGTATTTTAGCTTCTTAAGTTGCAAAATATAAACATTATAAGGGTTAATTACTCAAATCATGTGCTCCATAACGCCATGAAATATGCTACAGACAGGCTGGATATTAACATTGAAAATGTTTGTCGAAAAATATTAAATCACTTGTCAGTGTCTGCATAAAGACGGGAAGAATTGAAATCTATTTTTGATTTTGTTGAACTGGAGTGGTCAGAAATTGTGAGTCATGTGCCAACAAGATAGCTTAGTTTTTAACACCAGCTGTTACAAAACTATTTCAAAACAGGTCAGCTGTTAAGAGCTATTACCAAAGTCTTAAAAATTGCCCGATATATTTTTTTTTCAAGGAAGTTCCAAAATGATAATTCAAAATCCGACATATATATTAAGTTGTACTGTAATGTCTTTATTAATGTAGGAGGGCAACTTGATATTACTATTAATGTTCTAGAAAAAGTTGAATTGGGTGTCTTTGAATCACTCTGATGAATGATCTCAGTGAAGAATAAAATTGATCAAAGAAACAAAGATACCTGTTTTGGAAATGTTAATATACTACTTTTGAAATCTTTCCTTCAACCCGAAGCTTACATGTGAATTTTGTGAGTTTTATACGAACATATGTTGTCTTAAAAAATGGTTATGACTTTACAGAAAATAACCCGCATGCAAAGTTAAATGGCTTCTATTTGAGTGAGGAACTAAAATATTCTTTTAGGAGTTAGGAATAACTGAAACTTGACAAAATGTATGCGGAATTCTACGTTAGTGGGTGGGTTTTAGTATAATGAATTTAATTATCACAGTAGTGATATTGATTAGTGGTTTTTTCAGGGTTTCAATTAAAAAATTGTCTCAAATATAGATATAGAAAAATGTTTCCTACTAAGCATTCCAAGCTCAAATGCATTTGTGAAAATGTATTTTTTCGCTTACGAAAAATAAATAGACAGATGTTAGAAATAGGAGTCAACCATAACTGTTAACGGCAGAATTGCAGGTTTTTCTAAAATGTTTCATTCACTTGAAGGGAATTTTACCAATTTGCTAAGGATGCTATTGGATTGCTGAGAGCAGCCAGGTCACAAGAGAAATATCAGACATAGAAGCTATGTCACGTAAGTACGTATAATGACAAAACAAACAATATTTTATTAATTGTTTTTAGTAATAATAAGAAATTACACGTAATTAATGTAAAATTATCAATGCTCTATTCGTTTTTACTAAATCAGAAAGTGCACTTTTTATGTTATGGCATCATCATTATTTTCTTGGTAGATTTCAATAGGACTTTTAGCAGGTAGCATCAATTACGTATTAATGTAGTAATAGTTGTAATAGTAGGTAGATTAGAAATCACGTGTTGTGCTAGTGCCACAACATGTAGTGCCGTAACATAAAGTGTCATACACTATTTTCGTGAAAATGTCTTGTTCTCTGACAATAACCTGACAACCCTACTGGGCGTGTGATGTATTGGTCCACTTAGAATAATGACACAACTGTAATGTTTTATTTAAAAAAAAACATTTACAAAATAGGAATGTAAAACACATAACAGACATAAAGGTGAATATATTAATGTTTAATGGGGAGTAGATTAACAGGCAACGTGATACAACACCCAGCGAGATAAATAATACTGGTCTACTCTAACAAAATGATTCCGATGATTGATTCTGGATCAAATCAAAGCAACAAAACAAGTACAGCATTTATTAAATGAGAGAAAAACAACTGATGAATCAAAGAACCAACATAGAACTTGACCATAGAAACTATTGTCACGAAGGTCCTCATCTCGAGGGGAAACAGACTACATGGTTGTAAGACGAAAAGGGGGATGTTCATTTCGATTTAGCAGTGATTTAAATAAAAATAATGATATGTCACTTTAAAATATAATGGGGACTGGTAGGTCTCGAGGCAAGACGCCGGCCTCGAGACAGAGACATTGTAGGTTCAAATCCTGGCTACATTTTTATTTATGATTTCTCTCTGCGGCAATCACCCCTGGTCTCAGCATCGAGGCCCGGTTTGAAACATCAATTACTCATCGACGGAAAAAAATATGAGTACCTCCGAAGTTGGAGTTATCTGCCTGTGCAGCGAGGGACCCCTGTGCACACGGCTGCCAGGGAAAAATGTTTTAACATAGTTTATAATAATAATATTTAATAATAATATAATAAATTATAATAATAATAAAGCGTTTTAACACGCAACATTCAGTTCCTTGGCTGTAGGGACTTCGTCAGAGGTAAAAAGCTGGCGAGCGAGGAAAAGAAATAGAGATGTCGGACTGAGATTGAGCTAAAATTGTGAACGACTTATAAGTATCAGGACGAGTGAACAGGAAATCAATTCTGTTCTACTCTATTGGAAACAGGATTAATGCATCCAGTCTGTCTATCGGGGATATATGAGGGAAAGCAAATTTAGTAGCCATAAATGTCGTGTTCAAGTTAGATGTGTGGACTGAAAAGGGCAGATATTACAGCTTGATGTAAATCACGACACAACACAAAGTACACCCTCTTATTGTCCGTATAGAGTCACACAAAAAAGAATATTGATCGCCAGATCGTCGTTTTTCTACCCACATGAAGAAGCATTATTTAAACTGGCTAATGTTTTTAGATTGCGTTAACCTTGATGAATGTGAGAGTGATTGATGTTATTAGCTCAGTCTTAAGTTGATTCAAGGTGTGTTAAAAAAAAAAAAAGCAAAATAAATATAATCACCCACAAAAGGTCATTTCTAAGCCAGACTCTAGTACAACATCTTTCTCGATCAGTTAGCAACCACTACGTCCATATCGTCACTGTTACTGACACGTATAGTTAGAATTAATCTCAAACCCAATCTCTAAACCTACTCTAACATAGAATTACGACAACGTGATCTTTTGTGTTCAGTTTAGCAGCAAGAACGTTCATGATTACAATATACAACCATCTAATTTGTGTCATCTTAAAAGTCTAACTCATATCTCCCCTACACAAACTTTTCTAAAAAAAAACTAAAAGAAAACAAACATCTTTTTTAAGTCTACGACTTCAGCCATGATTAAAACAGTAACGTTAGGAAAGGTCGAATGTGGCAACATATCACCCTGTTTCAGTCTTGCTGTTTATTTTTCCCCATTGCTACCTTTGTGTAAAAGAAGAATTAGTGCATTCACAAGCCAAGACATTATGCGTTTTTGTTTGTAGAGCACGGAATTGCGTTGTTTTTCTCCCATACATTTCCTGTTACACAACTCTAAGACATTGTGTACATCAAATTTTAGTCAGTTGGAAAAGAATTCTGCTGAAAAATATACAGCGTACAATTTACACGATTTTGTTCAGTAGTCTATATATTGTAGGGAAGTGGTGGGGAAACAACAGAACAAGAGATATAAACTAATAACGTAACACAATAGAGTGAAGACTTTTAAAACGAATCATATAAAACACGAAGGAAACATTTTTATCACAGACGTTATATTTTCCATAAATGGTATCGTTTTATGTCTACTTTACATATTTTGAGAACCAGCCTGGCGTAAAACAAATTAAATGTTACATTCAAACGATCTTCCAAGCAGTCCGATCACTGTAATTGGATGTTATTCGGCCGCCATGCACACATTTGGGATACTGTTGCCTCATTTTGCTGCTAGAAAACCCCTTTCTGCAATATAAAGTAAAAACCTTATTTCTGAATGTCTGGAGTAACATAGAAGCGGGAGTGAAAGTTGAATCTATTTGAAATTTCTTTAAAAGAAATTGTAGCACTTTTTAAATACTATTGTAAACATAATCTGAACACATAGTACGGTAGTTTGTCTTTTGTTTGTAAATTTAAGACAATTCTAACTACAAATAATTATTACACTAATTAGACGATATAATTTGTAAATAGATTTAAATGGAAATTACACATAAACTTTAATGTGTTAATACATCCAAGATAATCAAATCGTGTATTTTAAAAATAAATAACTGACATATTATTATAATGTTAATCATAATGTTGCTCCTATTGCTACCGAGAAAAAGGTTATGTATTATCGATATTGCGATACATTTTTGAAGGGGAAAACATTACCAAGCGTTTCTTTTTTTCATGTTTAATGTTAATTCATACAAGTGCCTAAACAAAGTTTTTGTTCTCGCGCTGTAGCAGACTTGGTTATCGACATTTTGTGTTCTTCTGAATTTAATTTTTTTTTTTTATTTTATTTCTGAATTTAATTTGATGACATAAATTCACCTTATTTTTGGTCTTCCTCCGGCAGAGTTTCCTTCTCTTTTTCTTATATATGTTGTTCGATATAGTGTCACAAAGTAATCTTTTCATATGATTAAAACAATTTTTTTGTTCCACCTGTTTAGTTCAATATTGACTATACGCTGTATATTTTTATTTGGCCTCATTCATAATTTTGTCTCTTCTGGTCATTCTAGGTTTTTTTGTCTCTCAAATTTCTAATTTTTCGAGAAATTAATTTCACTTTCGGACTTGTGAATGACGAGAGATTAACTGGTCGCATCAGGTATTAATCGTTGTATATATTTAACTGATTTGAGCACCTATGGACATGTTCGGAGTGCAATGATAATGACCCGCAAGTAACTCAATAACTGAAATCTAGGAAATGAGAGCTTCTGATCAATCAAAATAGCTGTTTTTTAAAGCTGTTAAATTGTACTTAAATAATATTTTTTGCAAAGCTATATCTCAAGCAGTGCACTCTAAGTAGACAGACTCAAATAAGCGCACGATGAAAATGAATGTGCTGTAATGAAATAGCTACGCGAACTAGAAAGATATGTTGTATGATGTAGCAGTTAAGTCATGCCATGGATAATTTGAGCGAAAATGTAATCCACGCGAAAGACAGTAAAATACTGGTAGTATGAATTGTTTCTTCCAGAATGCAGAAGTTACTGACATCAACTGTGAGTAAAGCAGTAGCAAAGTTCAAGGTCAGAAAAAGAAGACATTCAGAGCAGATAGGGAATACAAACCTGAACAATTATGTTGTGAAAGCTATAAACGAGAACAGTAACTTGGAACCGGCCGCTGATAAAACTCTTTGTCCGGTAATATATTTGTGTGTGTGTAACATTCATTTCATGGGCACCATATGCAATCATTATCTCATCATCATCAAGTGCCATACCGGTGGGCGTAGGCGATCATGTCCTTCCACAATCGTCTACCTACAGTGCATCGTATCAGTTCTGTCGTTGACTGTTTTCTATGCCATGACACTAAGCTATCTAGTATTTTCTCTCTTTTTAGTTCGCGATCTCTCTTTTCTTTTGTTTTGCCAGTTGTAACCAAACATTCCAACTTTTTTTTTTCTCAAGATGTGCCAGAAAAATGTTGATTGTTTCCTTCTGATGTTTTTTGGTAGCTCCCTTTTTGTGTTGGCTTCTTTGAAAATTTCCTCATTGGTCTTTTTAGCTGTCCAAGAAACTTTCAACATTCTTCTGGGAAATTCCATCTCTGTGGCCTCTAATCGTCTTTTCATTTCTTTGTCTTCTGTCCATGATTCGCTTCCATAGGTCAGAAATGGTTCTATATTGTACCAATGAACTCTCCTTCTCACTTCTATTGATATAGATTTGTTGCATAAGATATTTTTCATTTTCTGAAATGCTTATTTTGGCCTGAGCTATTCAGCATTTTTATTTCTTCCATCTGATGTTATCGCTGTGCCAAATTATTTGAAACGTTGCACTTGTTTCAGATGTGTCCTGTTTATTTTTATGCTGCATGATGGTGATGATTGTTTCTTCGATATGACCATTACTTCTGTTTTCTTACTATTCAGGCTGAGACCTTTCTTGTTGCTTTCTTTTACTATTATGTCTATAATTTCTTATAGTTCATTCTCTGTCTCTGCTATAAGACTGTGTCATCTGCATATCGCAAATTATTTATGTTGTGACTGATGACTGCAATTCCTTTAAAATCTACTATTGATCTCATAATATTTTCGCTGTAAAGTGAAAACAAATCCGGCGACAGAACACAGCCTTGTCTGACTCCTTATTTTATATATTGAAATTCTTCTGTTTGGTTACTAATTCGTATGGCTGCTGTTTGTTGCCAGTATATGTTTTTTTTATGATACGCAGATCCTTGCCATCCATGTTTAATTTCTCCAGCATATTTATTATTTCCACGTGCTTTACTTTGTTAAATGCTTTTGTGTAGTCTATAAAGCACATATATAGATATTTCTTTACCTCTATAGCTCTTTCTATCAATGTTCTTAATATGTATATTGCAGTAAAGCTCTTTCTATCAATGTTCTTAAGATGTATATTGCATTATTGGTGCCCATTCCTTCCACAAATCCACAATGTTCCCCACTTATTTCTGGTTTTATTTTGTTCCTTACACGTCTCATGATGATTCTTAATAATATTTTCGACGTGTAGCTCTTGGAATTAATATTGCGATGGGCCTCATTATCAGTGGCGCCTGACTTCTTCGGTATGGCTACAAAGATAGATTTTAGAAGATCATGGGGTATGTGTCCTGAATGGCTTTCGTCTGCTGGAGTAATTCTTTGTACTCAAAACAGAATGATGATACCAACTGAAGAAAGAATTTTGGGGGGGGTTGAAAAACTGTTTCGAAATGGCAGTCGATACACACGAATGGTTGTTCAAAGATTTATAGCAAGATTTCCTGATAAACAACCTCCTCATCGCATTACCGCTAGAAATTTGTTAAATAAGTTTCGTGCTACGGGAAATGTGGGAGATGCTACCCGATCTGGTTGACCTGCTGTGCCTGAAGAAAATGTCTAGATATCCCAGACATAATCTTGTGAAAGTCCAATCAAGTCCTTAAGGAAAATGTTGCAACAAGTGAACGTATCAGTGGGCACAGCGCACACAATTCTTAAACATCGGTTACATTTGTATCCATACAGGATTTATGTTGTGTCTGAGCGAAAAGAGTGTGACTATCAATCCACGGTCAACTACTGCACGTGGTTTCAAGCATTTTTAGCTTAAGAAAACGAATCGTTTCTTGATGTAACATTCTTCTCTGATGAGGCATGGCTTCATCTATCTGGAGTTGTTATTTTATTATTTTATTTTAAAACTCAGTTTTAGTTCGAATGCATTTCATGAAGTGCCTCTACACGATGCAAAAATTGGGGTATGGTGTGCCGTCAGTACAAAACGTTTAACCGGGCCAACTTTCTTAAACAAAACTATTAATGCCTATCGGTACCGTACTGACATACTGAAACCTTTTTTTGGAAAAGCTGAATGAACATGAAATTGAGGAAGCGTCGTTCCAACCAGATGATGCAACTGCATGCACAGCTACAGCATCACTGCAATTTTTTGAAGAAATTTTCGAAAATCGTACGTCACGTGGAATTTGGCCTGCTCATTCTCGAGATCTAACTCAATTAGATTATTATCTTTGGGGTTTCTTGAAAGGAAATGCTTTCAAAAATAATGTACGCACAATTGAGGACCTGAAAGAATCAATCAGAATTACCAGTCAAGAAATAACAACAGACACAATGCAGATGGTATTTGACAATATGAAGAGACTTGCACAGTCATGTCTTGAAGCCCGTGATGGACATTTCCAACACCTTTTGCAATGAATATTCTCTTGGTACTTTCCAGATGGCTCAAAATAGCATTTAACCATAGCAGTAACTATTGTAACTAATTTAATGACTTTTTAAGCACATTTTTTTAATAACATCATTTACTTATTTTTTTCAAATGTGTTCTATATACAAAGTGTAGTGAGACTATATGAACACCGTGTGTGTGTGCGTGTGTGTGTGTGCGTGTGTATGTGTGTGTGTGTGTGTTGCGTTGTTAGAATAATTATCACTACAGACCGGTCGAACTCTTAGGAGCTCAGATATTTCCCTCCAAAATCTTGAAAAAAAATCAGAGGAGAATCAGGACTCACGTGCACGAACTCCGTAGCGCGCCACAGATCCGTGGCCTCGGTAGTTTCTTGCTGACAATTGTTGTCCGGACAGCGGCCACATCTGTGGCAAACACTTTCTGATGTTACTTGGTATAGGTTCTTTAACGTGCTCGAGTGCATACGGAACTTCCTGTTTATTGGCTTTATCTGCGAGATCTGTTCATCGGATTCCACAACTCAATGAGATCAGGGGAAGATTAAGTCACGAATAAGCAACGATTTAATTTTGATGGAACAGGCAAATAATTGCAGCCTGCGGTAAAGCTAGTAGTAGGAGCAAGCAGTGGGGCGTAACGTACACTCCTACAAGGTATGGTGGCACCTTTACAAAACGGGACACAACAAAATATTGACGTATTGGCCTACATCCGGCCTTCCTCATAAAACGAGAACAACACAAACGAATACCGTAATAACGTAAAATCCAGTGTTCAGTCACCGGATTTGTTTTCACTTTACAGCGAATATATTATGAGATCAATAGTAGACAAAAAAGGAATTGAAGTCAACGGTCACAACATAAATAAATTGCGATATGCGGATGACACAGTCTTAATAGCAGAAACAGAGAACGAACTACAAGAAATGATAGACATAACAGTAAAAGAAAGCAACAAGAAAGGTCTCAGTCTGAATAGTAAGAAAACAGAAGTAATGGTCATATCGAAGAAACAACCATCACCATCATGCAGCATAAAAATAAACGAGACAAATCTGAAACAAGTGCAACGTTTCAAATACTTGGGCACAATAATAACATCAGATGGGAGATGTACCACAGAAATAAAAAGCAGAATAGCTCAGGTCAAAACAGCATTCCGGGAAATGAAAAATATCTTTCTTTGAACAATTCTATGTCAATAGAAATGAGAAAGAGAGTTCATCGGTGGTATATAGAACCAATTCTGACCTACGGAAGCGAATCATGGACAGTGGACAAACAAATGAAAAGACGATTAGAGGCCACAGAGATGGGAGTTCTCAGAAGAATGTTGAAAGTTCCCTGAACAGCTAAAAAGACCAATGAGGAAGTTCTCAAAGAGACCAACACAAAAAAGGAGCGCTTAAAAAACATCAGAAAGAAGCAATCAACATTTTTTGATCACAAAATGAGAAGAGGAAAGTTGGAATACTTGGTTACAACTGGCAAAATAAAAGGAAAGAGAGATCGCGGACGACAAAGAGAGAAAATACTGGATAGCTTGGTGTCTTGGCATGGAAAACAATCAACAACATAACTGATACGATGCACTGTGGATAGAAGATTGTGGAAGGACATGATCGCCAACGCCAACCGGTAGGGCATATGATGATGAATAAAGTAAACTCTACTACACATAGGATGAGAGGGTCAGGTAAATCAAGGAGAAATAAACAGAAGGTTAAGAGATGAAATGATGAAACTAAAAAGAAGTTTTACATTTCGTAGGATGAAAATAAATAAAATATGAAAATTAATAAGGTAAAATATATATAACACGAAAGCGAGACTCAATTGAAGCAATAACGAGTTATTGTTGTTCCTATATTTGAACAAATCACCAGCGACTATGGTGGGCTTTGAAACACGTGTTCTTCCTGTCCAGAGACCGACGTCTTACCCAGCCCATGATATGTGGTTTTATTATGTTTCATCATCATCATCATCGAGTGCCGACTCCGCAACGAATTTTGGCTTCCAAGGAGCGTCATTCTGCTCTGTCTCTTGCTTTATTGGTGCAGGTTGTCAAAGGCTAATTTGTCCATTTTTTGATGTTACTCGCCCATGTTAGTCTTGGTCTGCCTCTTTTACCTTGTATTTTCCCATCAAAGGATTACTTCTAGTAGGCTGTTGTGTCTATTAACATGGCCCAACAATCGCATTTGTCTTGTTTGAATTATGCTTAGTAGTTCTCTTTTCATTTTTAGTTTCATTAGCTTCTAAGCTGATGTAAAAATGGTGACCAAATAAATAAAAAAAAGGAAAAATTATTTACGATTTGTGAATTTATGAATAGCCAAATAAAAAAAGGAAAAATTATTTAGGATTTGTGAATTTATGAATCATTATCATCATCAAGTACCGGGCCTAATGGCGTAGGTGATCATGTCTCTCCACAACTTTCGATCTCGGCAACTATTTATCATTTCTGTTGTTGACCTTCTGACAAGCCATTCTCTTAAGCTGCCTGTTATGTTTTATCTTTGCTTCCCTCTACCTCTTCGTCCCTTAATTTTTCCAGTTGTTACAATATATTCCAGTTGTTCTCTTCTCATTACACGGCCAAAAAATGATGATTGTTTCTTCCTAATATTGGAAATTAGCTCTCTCTTTGCTTTGACCTCTCTCAGAACATCTTCATTACTCTTCTTAGCTGTCCATGGTACTTTCAACATTCTTCTGTAAAACCACATTTCTACAGACTCCAGTGATTTTCTTGTCTGTTGTCATATGGTCCATGATTCGCATCCATATGTTAATACTGGCTCTACATAACATTTAAGAACTCTTTTTCTTGTTTCTATTGTCAAAAATGGATTTCATAGTATCTTCCTAATTTTTTGGAAAGCTGCTTTTGCCTGAGCCATTCTGCATCTCATCTCTTTTGTACATCTTCCGTCTGAGGTTAGCAAAGTTCCCAAATATTTAAATTTATTTACCTGTTTTAATATTGTTCCACTTGTCTTTATTTTGCACTGAATTTATGTCTTTTTCTTTGTTGTTACCATTACCTCTGTCTTTTTGCTATTAAGGCTGAGTCCTTTAATTTTGCTTTCTTTCATAATGTCCAACATTTCTGGTAACTCATTTTCATTCTTAGCGATTAAGACTTTATCATCAGCATACCTTAAATTATTTATATTATGGCCTCCAATTGTTATTCCAGGGATTTCCCTTATGGATCTTAAAATAAACTCACTATAAATATTAAACAAATCTGATGACAGCACACAACTTTTCTAACACCCTGTTTTATTTGTTGAAACATTCCCAATTGGTTTCCAGTTCGTATGGCCGTTGTTTGTTGCCAGTACATGTTCTTTATTATTCTTAGATCTTTGCTGTCTACGTTTATACTTTCTAAAATTGTAATTATTTCTTGGTGCTTTACTTTGTCAAATGCCTTGGTGTAATCCATGAAACATAGGTATAGATCTGTTTTCACCTCTATGGCTCTTTCTACTAAAGATCTTATGATATAAATGGCATTGCTTGTTCCTTTATCTCTAACAAAACCACACACTTTCATCGTTAATTTCTGGACTGATTTTGTTTCGCACTCTTCGCATGATGATTCTTAGTAATATCTTAGTCATATGACTCATAAGGCTTATTGTGCGATGATCATCGTATTCAATCGCATCACATTTCTTTGGTAGGGCTATGAATATTGATTTGAGCATGTCGTCTGGTATATATCCGCTGCTGTAGATATCATTCAATATTTTTGTTATTATTTCTATTCCAAAATCACCCTAAGCTTCAATCTCTTCTTTAGTGATATTATCTGGTCCAGGAGCTTTGCCTGCTTTCATATTGCGCAAGGCGTCTTTCACTTCTTCTCTGAGTATTGTTGGTCCTTCAATTTATGAATAGCCAAATAAAAAAAAGGAAAAATTATTTAGGATATGTGAATTTATGAATAGCCTGGAGACAGCAACGTTTCGATTGTTCAGTGAGGACAAGCACAAACAGTACAGAAAGTACAACAAATATATTTTTGTCTTTTCTGTTTTCATTTTAAACAAATCTTAGTCTTAAATTAATACATTCTTCAATTTTCACTACTTAATTTATATGCATTTATTGCAACGTATCTTTAGAGAATGGCTACTGATTCCTTACCACACATACATTGAATTATTTTTGAGTTTCTGAGTTATTTGGGGGTCATCATCTTCGCACATGTCCATACATATGTGACGTAATACTGTCAACACAATCGACTCTATTAAAGTCTGGTTAGACACTTTTCAAATATATCATATAATATATACCAAATATATAAAACGCTAACATTCAGTGTATTCTATCTTCCCACGTGTCTAGAAAAACAACATCAAAGACGAAATGTCCACATTTTTTCTACACACCAGCTTTACCGCCCTGACCCAGATCTACAAGGCCAACTCTCTGTGGGAGAAACTCGTGTGGACAATTCTTGTTATCGCCATGTTGGTATGGATGACGGTGCAGTGTTTCTGGCTTCTGGATAGATACTGTCGCTACCCCGTTGAGGTGAAGTAGAAAACTATTCATAACTTAAATTACAAATTACAAGTTAAGTAGTAGTTGTTGTAATCTCTTTGCTCGAGACTTAATGTGTTATACATTTACAAGCTACATGACTTATATCACCATCAAGTATCGGGCCTGCTGGCGTAGGCTATCATGTCTCTAAACAACTTTAGATCTCGACAGTTATTTATCATTTCTGCTGTTGACCTTCTGCCAAGCCATTCTATTAAGCTGTCTGGTATCTTTTCTCTTTGTTCCCTATATCTTTTCGTCTCTCAATTTTCCAAGTTGTTACAATATATTTTAACTGTTCCCTTCTCATTACATAGCCAAAAATGATGATTGTTTCTTCCTAATATTGGAAATTAGCTCTCTTTTAGTTTATAGATCTATTAAATACTTTAGTTTGACCTTATAAAATGAAACTAAGTGCCGATAGGCTGGTAGATACTATTTTTGTTAAACAAAGGACCAGGTTAATATTCTGAATGCTCTCATGAAGTTTGGACGAGTCAACGAATCAATTAATGAATGCCATCTGCGACAACTGCCAGACTAAACTAAACATTAATTCAGAAATGGAGAAGCAGGCACGGGCGCTTATCAGGGACCCAAAAATGATTAGTAAATAAACAAAGAGATGATGGTGTTAGGTCCAAAGCGCTGGGGGAGTACTGGAGAGGTATCTGAGCAACTATGGATTTGTCTGTCGTGTAACGTGAATGATCCGATATTTAACATAACCTACTTTCTACACTGAACACGTGATAATAAATAAACATCAGAACTAGATCCTCGTTAATCAAAAGAGACTCATAAACAAAATGCGTGTGACGTGAAAAAGAATGCAGAAGAGAGGCCTGTCAGTGACATATTATTTATAAGCGAAAACATTATCATGGACAAGACTTTGCCACTTTGAGAAGAACGACCATGGACTGCGTAGACTGAAAAAAATCATTGTTTTTGCTCAAGACAACGCCTCAAGGCTTTGGCCGCTATATTCAATCAGAATGAAGAACAGGAGACCGACAACAACCGATGTTTGTTTTATTTATTGTTAAACTGTTGGTGATAGTTCAACGTTTATTGTTAAACTCTCGGTGATAGTTAAATTTTTCTTATTAAACTGTGGGTGATAGTTCAACTTTTCTTTTTAAACCGTCAGGGATAGTTTAACTTTTCTTGTTAAATTGTCGGTGACAGTTCAAATATTATTGTTCAATTATATCAGAGATGTATGCTCGTTGATTCTCGTCCTTTTTAACACTTAACATCGACACAGCTGTAGAGTATTACTATCTAGTTCATTTACAGAGTAGATAGAGAAAAATGAAGAGCGAGAATAATTATTGACCTTCTTGCCTTCGACTATTTAGTCTATGTTACAGTTAACACATTTAGTGCACATACAAAATAATATGTCATGTTTGAACTACCATTATAACATTTTGGCCATAAATTAGATGTATAGATAACAAATGGTAAGTAGAGTTAGACATTCTGAGACAGACTTAAAATAATACGCAAAACAATCAGCAGACAGACAAGTAGGTAGACTGTAGGTCGCAGTGGCGTCTCTTGTCCCTGATAAGAAGTATTTCAAAATGTACCTCTAAAAATCACAAATGAATTATATTTTAGATAATAAAAATCTAACAATGCTGAGCTAATAATATACTATCAGAAAATTTTAGTATTTTCACTTCAGCGTGCGCTGCATACGTAGCACACACAACGACGGTACGCGATTAACAGGCAGGTAGACAGGTAAGTGTTTTGGAGATGCGTAGATACGATGTGCATCGCGTGAAACAGATTAAGCAATACAATTTTCTTTATCTTCAACTCATCATCATCATCGAGTGCCGTCTCCGCACTGAAGGTTGGCTACCATGGATCGCCATTCCACACTGTTTCTTGCTTTGATGGTGCAGGTTGTCATAGATTGACTTGTCCATCTTTTGATGTTACTCGTCCATGTTAGTCTTTGTCTGCCTCTACCTCTTTTACCTTGTATTTTCCCTTCCAATATTACTTTTAGTAGGCTGTTGTGTCTTTTAACGTGTCCCAAAAATGTCATGTGTCTTGTCTTAATTGTATTTAGTAGTTCTTTTTTTATTTTTAGTTGTTTTAAAACTTCATCGTTTGTTTTATTTTCTTTCCACCCAATTCTACCTATTCTTCTGTAAGTCCATATTTCAAAGGCTTCAATTTTCTGTTCTGTTTTCTTGTCTAAAGTCAATGTTTCTGCATCATACAGAAATATTGAGAAGATGTAACATTTTGCTATTCTTAGTTTCAGCACTGGTGTTATTTGTTTTGTTGTTAGTATATTTTTCATGGCATTAAGATTACTTTTTGCCATACCTATTCTTTTGTTTATTTCAATTTTACATTTTCCATCATTGGTATGTCCACAATTTTCAATTATTAAAATGTTTTTGAATTAATAAGATTTTGTTGAAAGGTTTACATTGTCTACATTATTGGAATACACATGTTAACGTATAGTGACAATCCCCTTGAGAACGACTATCGTGACTTCGTAGTGCTCCTTGTCACCATATCCCATCGTGACTTCATAGTGCTCCTTGTCACCATATCCCATCGTGACTTCATAGTGCCCCTTGTCATCATATCCCATCGTGACTTCATAGTGCCCCTTGTCATCATATCCCATCGTGACTTCATAGTGCCCCTTGTCATCATATCCCATCGTGACTTCGTAGTACTCTTTATCATCATATCTCATCGTGATTTCATAGAACTTTTTGTTAGCATATCCCATCGTGACTTCATAGTACTCTTTGTCATCATATCCCCAGGTACAAATGGACTTAAAGGTGTCCACAGCTCTAGAGTTTCCTAGCGTCACTATCTGTAACCTGAACCCCATCTTGGAGTCGAAAGTTTGGGAAGACCCATATACACCACTGAATAAAAACATCACAAATGCTGTTGAGAAGGCACTCAAGGATGAAGCTCTTAAAAATGCCGGTAGGTCACCAACTTTCAAACGATACAGCACAGATATTCTACCAACACTCTTAAATTTGTACCTAAAGTGGAAATAAATAATAAATTACAATTCTAATAATAATAAACCTTGATATATATTTTTTTAAATTTTTCAGATCAACATTAAAGATAACAGA
Organism: Megaustenia siamemsis; assembly: GCA_032433765.1. NCBI lineage: Eukaryota > Metazoa > Mollusca > Gastropoda > Stylommatophora > Ariophantidae > Megaustenia > Megaustenia siamemsis. Next base: position 60,811,863 of record JAVIAB010000092.1, on the reverse strand, counting down.
ACATAGCAAAACTAAGAATAAAGATACCATAAGAACAGAGGGAACGAAATGGATTCTGATTTATATCCAACAAATATCAAATTAGATGGTTTGGATACATTTCAGCTGTTCCCTTCTCATTACAAGGGCAACAAATTATAATTGACATATATAACACTACAAACAAATATGTCACGACAAATAGTAACAGTTACACGTAACAACAAACAAGAAAAAGTATAGATAACATCACTATAACTGGAGAAACATAATTTAGAATATAAAAGTTGGGTAGTGAAATAAAACCTAGGAGAACAAGGCTTATTATGCTTGAAATATATTCAGAGTTCTTTGTTTCCTCTCAACAGATGTAAGAGAAAAAGAAACAGAACAAATTTGAACTTCTTCATATTGGTGATCTAATCAATGGAAATGTTGAGGTCGAAGTTTCGACAAATTAAATACCCTGACCTGAGTTAAAAAGTAAATCCATAAGCAACCATTTCGTTCATTAGAAAACTACAAGTAAACACTAAATACAAATAAACACACTCCGTTCTTATAGTTCAAACATGTTTATCACACAACCTGTTTATGGCCCAAGAAAAAAAAAGCAGTTTATAAAAAAAAAAAATCGGTCGGTATAAAGCAGTTAAGCTAGCAGAAAGACATGACAAATTATGACGGATCGACAAAAGCTTTCATCAGGTACAAAACAAAAACTGCTCTTAAATATAAGCAGCCTTCGCGTTTGTTGCCTTCGAAAAGTAGTGATCAGCAAATGGCCAAGCAAAGTATCAACTTAGACAGCATCCTTCGTTCATCCAATCTGACAACGCCACTGCCTGCAGATAACTTCTAAAAGGAGCGAATTTGGTGTGAGTACGACATTTGTGTGTGCTACGTCATCGTAATGGCTCATTGTACATCCCTAGACCGGCCGTACGCTAATCTTACGGTCTGTTTGATGTGCGACGGGGATAATCTGACGATGAACTGTGTGTTTATATGTTCGGAATTGGAGTCAACAACCATGGCCTAACATCATCAAGCGCTGTACATTTTTAAAAAATACGACGATCATCATTTTCAAGAGGACGTGAACTTCCATGGTATATAGTGGATAGGCGGCGAGAACAATTGAAGGCTATGCACGAAAAATGTTCCTTGTTGCAATTTCCTAATATTCCAAGTCCGGCTTGTTGCAGGAGCTACTGAGTTAAGTGCTATGTGCAAGTAGTATACAAGGGTCCAACTGTTTATTATTTGGCCCGTAAATTAACAAAGATATATAGTAGGCGCGCGGCGCGCCTAATGTACCGTAGGCGCAGGGGGAGTTAACCGTGACCGTTCGTGTCGGTGACCCTGGAGGTGACGTGTTTATGTTTGGTGTAGGCTGACTTTGGAGTTCTTGATCGACAGTGATAGGTTAGTAGATTATACAACATCAATGAAAAACGATCAATATAAGACAGAAGACAAAGATATATTTTATTCTTTTATTATCTCAATAGGTGTATAACATACAGTGGATATTATATAACATTACAAAAATATTCAGTACATTGAGTAAATATAGTACAAGGATAACAATTATTTATAGCTATGTAGTTGGGTGTCTGCTTAGCGTTGTGTCATAAATGAATCATAAGGGGTGAAACTGTTAGAGATTGCTGGGTAGCCTAAGCTGGTAGTGTAAAGAGTTAAATATCTAAAGGCGTAGTCGAGACGTTATCATCAGCTACCTTTCTTTTTATATAGAAATATGAAAGAGCATTTCTTGTTTGACTGTAGGAAAATATAGAATTATTTAAGACTTTGAAACCTACATTTTCCCCACCCTTAGCCTTTTGCGTATCGAGAACCTCTAAAAACATATTTTTATCTAATTTGTTGTGTTGCTTGCTTAGCCCTTTACAACTGATTTTATCGTAATCCCCACTACAATGGTACGTCTTACTACATAAGCTAACAAGAGCTGTCCCTTCGTACTCTAGTTTAAAAAGACCGGGCGTTCGTTTGGTGTACGCTTTAACATCCTTACAGCTTATACAATCTGTCTTGCTAATATGCTCATCGCAAAACTCGGCAGGAAACCAGTCTTTATATACACTATTAAACTCATCCCGCAGACCTGACTTAACTATGTCCTCTAGCTTAGGTGCGCTTAAGGCTAAATATAAACTATCAGTATCTGTTTCACATAACTGAAAGTTGGACCTATCTACAAACTTATCTAAGAACTCGAAATAAAAATCTAACATCCGCAATTTGGCGTATTGATAGACGAAGAAACCGATTTGTAGGGGCAAGTCCCAAACAGTTTTATTTTTCTCCATCTCAATTTCAAAAAGATCCTCCCCTATTTCAGTCATCTTTTTAAACCGGGAACTATTAATCATTTTCAATATCTCATCCCCATGAACATACGAGACAGCGATATGATTGGCCTTATTGGTTAGAGTCTTCCCATAGGCTGAGTTTCCTAAGAGCTTCATCGTATCACTTACTATAGATTGATTTTCGTCTAGATCACCAGCCCTCCTAGCATCAGAAACCATTTCGCCAAACTTTTTAAAACAACTAGACGGTTGATATTCTATCACTTGATAAATTTTTGTTACCTCCAATCCGTGGTCTAAATACCATTTTAACAGCGGTGTTGCCAACAAAATTTTTTCCCCGACATAACTACCGATTAGGGTGCGACGAGGGGTTGACAACAAGTTATGTTTGAGGGCATATTCACCCATAAACGGTCCAATATCGTCACGCGTGACATCAATATTTTTGAAAATTGGAGTCATCTCACTGAAATGGTCCTTCAGGCGGTCGGGAACGTGTAGATCACATTCCACTAAACCAAAACACGTCCCATCTGAAACAGAAGTCAGAATCTGTTTATCACTGAGAGGGAGCCCTTCTTTAGAGTAAGAGGGTCTAGCTCTAGGGATGGCTTTAGAAAGGAAAGCCCTAATGGTTGGGTCAGACTTTTTCAGAGCCTGCCACTCACATTCCCACATAACTTCTACTGGGACTTTTACCTCCTCAGTTAGGTAGGTGTGTATCTCACATGTTTTTTCAAACAGCTCGAACAAGGGCTTATTATTAACAGGGTTTCTATCTTTATCTTTGGTGAGGGGACAGTCTTTGTGACCATGGTACAGACAACCATGAAAATTGTAGCATCTTCTATTGGATTTATCCCACCCATCCACAGGGATATTTCTAGCACCCAATCGAAACTCCCTCCCATTAAACTGAGTTTTCAACTCCACCCCTTTTTGGTAGGCGACCCACGTTAACCACTCTCGACTTTGTTGGACATAATAGTTATCTTTTTCTACCCTAAACCCGGTCTCCATTCTTCTAATAATTGGGTAATCTGTTGGCATTGGGTTCATCAGAGTCCAAAGATACAACGCGTTGGCATCGTAACCTTGGATGGATTTGACTACCTTTCCACCCCTAATAAGCGTTTTGCCTACCTCGTGATACCTATGGAAAATTATAGAGGGACCCCCGACGATATTATCTCTAATCATTGTGTGTAGACTCGCCTGTTTGCTCGAACATAAACTAAACATTACACCCCTATCAACGGTCTTAAAAAGATACTTTAAACAAACACCCGGAACCGAAATGGCGTCTTTAAAACAGTCTACACCCCGCTCCCCATAAAAACGAACCTGCTGTTCCAAGGCTTCTAAGAATGGGACTACATCTTTGTTGTTATACCACACCAAAAAGTCCCTAAGGGTGGTCATGTTATTGGTCTTCCAGACCTTTTTGCACAGAGCATACTCCTCCTTGGAAATGTTGGAATTTTTTAACGACGAATAAAACGTTTCGTGTGGGGGTAGTTCTGTCTCGTCCAACTTTTGGGGGTCGTCTATATATTCATAACAAAAGTAACCCTTTGTCTCACTAATCTTATAAGCTGCCAGATATTTACTATAACTAAACCCGGGGGCTAGATAGTTTACTATATCTAAGAATTTTAGATTCTGTGTTGCAATACACATAAAGTTATTGTTTCTTTTAACTATAAACTTGAACGGTTTTGGTACTTTGTAGTCTACGTCCATTTTATCTTCTTCTTCTTCTTCTTCTTCTTCTTCTTCTTCTTCACCCACTTGGGCAGTGGCATCCCTGAAGTGCTTTATTAAATAAGGTTTAATGACGTTGACGTCATATTTCCCCGAGTTAAACCCTATCACTGGAAGCTCTTTTAAATACTCATCAAACCTAACTATTAGCTTGTCTTTATTCAGATCATGGAGTTGAGTAAAAATACTTTCAAACCGATCTCGCAACAACGAGTATGCCTTAGCAGCTATACCAGTGAGGTAGTCAACCATCTGACTAACTAAAACCTGTGGATCACCCTTCGTTATGAAGCATATTGGGCCCTCCCACCCGGGGACATTTGACGCTATAGAGCAGGAGAGAGGGACGTGTTTGGCTACAAAGGTAGTCGAGTGCGTTTCTTGGGAACATTCCCTTTATCAAAGTAACATTCATAATCGAATGTTGCCCTGAAGGGGTAAATAAAAGACTCTGGAGTACTTATTCCTTCAGCGCTGATTGCATCCCATACACTTTCAGGTGAAGAATAAACACCACCTTTATATGTCTCTACAGCCAAATCCCCATTGCAAGTTTTTTCATGCCTATCCATACGCCCAAACTTTTTCCACAGTTTCCCACATTTTCCACAAGAAAAGCTTTTACTAGCCCTAGAAAGATCGTTTATATAAAAGAAGTGGTTTTTGTAAAGTAAAAGACGGAGAGTTTCATTATAACTACTACCGCTTCTCAGAACAATACACAAGGCTTGCGCAGAATCAAATTCAAAAATATCTATATTTAGTGCAAAACAATTTTCTAAGAGAGGCATTTCAGCAAGAGTTACACCGTGAAAGTTACTTAACTTTAGAGACGGGTTAAACTGTTTGAAAAGTAGTCTCGAAACCTTCCTAACATTATTAAGGGAAAAATCAATCAAAAATTAGTAGTATAGATTGGCACTTAGGCTGGATCGACTATAAGGAAAAACGGTAGACTCTCATATAACGAAAAACCGCACCAAAAAATGTTCGTTGATCTGCGTGTAGACTATTTATATAAGGATTTATGCGCGTTTGAACGAACTTTCCACGGTCCTAAATGACATACTATACTACTAATTTTTGATTGATTTTTCAGGTAAATTTGATACATGGGCGTGTCAAATATTATGTTTGATGTATGCCAATAGGTTAAATTTCAATTTTTTATCGATTTCATGGGCGTAACCGCCAAAAATGGGTACAGGGGTAGTAATTTCAAAAGTTGTTTTTATGTAAATTCTTGATACGGGGTTACTTAATATAAAGTTTGGGGTATGTCTAGATGTTAAATTGACTATTTTTAACAGTTTCATGGGCGTAACCGCCAAAAATGGGTACAGGGGTAGTAATTTCAAAAGTTGTTTTTATGTAAATTCTTGATACGGGGATGACTAAAATGAAGTTTGCGGTATGTCTAGGTGTTAAATTTCAATTTTTTATCGATTTCATGGGTGTAACCGCCAAAAATGGGTACGGGGGTAGTAATTTCAAAAGTTGTTTTTATGTAAATTTTTGCTATGGGGATGTCTAATGTAAAGTTTGGAGTAACCATAGAGTGTTAATTTACTATTTCTAACAGTTTCATGGGCGTCCCCTCATAAAGGGACAAGGGGCGTAACAACCATAAAAGTGACTTTTAAGCAAATTTTTGCTATGGGGATGTCTAATGTAAAGTTTGGAGTAACCCTAGAGTGTAAATTTACTATTTCTAACAATTTCATGGGCGTCTCCTCATAAAGGGTCAAGGAGAAAAACTCCTATAAAGTTGCCTGGTATTACATCATAGGTCAAAATCTATTTTTAGAAACTCCACGGGCATCGCGTCAGCCGTCAAAAGCTATTTTTAGTAACACTTCCGGTATTGCATCAGCGGTCAGTTCTATTTTTAGTAACACTTCCGGTGTTTCTGGCGTATATATAACGCGACTTTGAAGCTTGTAATCAGACTTTCGCTTACAGTTGTTGCCGACGGATGTGTCTTGTACCTTCAAACACAAAAAAAGTAAGTGTTATATTAGATCTTTAATGTTATAGTATGTTACTTTAGTAACCTATTTTCGATAAGTTGGTTGTTTAGTATCCACGTGTTACTTTTGTGACCTAACTTTGATAAGTTGGTTTTTTAGTATCCACGTGTTACTTTTGTAACCTAATTTCGATAGTTTGTGTATCTCGTTGTTTACTTTTCTTGTTTTCTTTTCTTGTAATGTTTCAATTTCTTTTCTACAGATGTCTAACACTTGTCATATCTGTGCCAAAACTTTCACCCGGAGCAGAGACCTAAAACGCCATGTTGCTAGTGTACATGGGCGTCAGGAATACAAATGTGATGTTTGTGAACGAGTATATACAAGAGCTGACAATCTTGCCAAGCATATCAAGACAGAGCATCCTGTATCTCTTGCCTCAGTAGTTCCTGCATCACCAACTCCTGTGTCAACAGGTCACGTACCTTCGAAAGAGACCAGTGTTACCCCACATATCTGTCATATCTGCCAACAAAGCTTTACTGGAGCAACCCATCTGCGAGTGCATCTTGCTAGCCATGACATAGCTGTGGACAACTCAACACCCTCATCAACACTACCAGGCCCACTGGTATCGACAACCTCACGCAAGCGGGCAGTAAAGAGTTCGACTCAAGAGCTCTCAAAGAGACCAAGATTTATTAATGAAATAGACTCTTTAAATAAGTTACCCCGAGATATTAAGAAGCTATATAAGAACAACTGGTTAGCTATTAGAACACATGAACGTAGGACCAAATACATGGACACATACACTATATTTCATCAGCCTGATACTCCTATAGATTGGAAGACCCTTGTAAACCCAATTTTTCTAGCCCAGAAAAAGCGTTTCAAGGTGAATTATAGTCATCATCTAGTTTTAAGACATAGGGAGACACAGGGGCTGCGTTACTTTCACGCCAGCTCGAATAACGCGACAGGGTTAGACAAACCCTTGTTAGTTAACAACAAAAATGACTTTGAAACATTTGTTGATAGATTAAATGAAAGTGATATATTAGGGTATGCAAATAAAAACAGGGAGACAACCAAATATACCTTAGAAGCATTAGTCAGTACGAGTGTTTATATTTATAAACTTCAAGATTATCCTATAGGGTGTCTGCTTGATATCCCACCCTACATTACATCCAACTACGGCATTAATATCCTTCAAAACGACTCCAATTCTAAAGTTTACAATGATAATCTCTGCTTCTTCCGTTGTCTAGCTGTCCATCGAGGGACTCCCCTTAATAATGTTAGGAAGGTTTCGAGACTACTTTTCAAACAGTTTAACCCGTCTCTAAAGTTAAGTAACTTTCACGGTGTAACTCTTGCTGAAATGCCTCTCTTAGAAAATTGTTTTGCACTAAATATAGATATTTTTGAATTTGATTCTGCGCAAGCCTTGTGTATTGTTCTGAGAAGCGGTAGTAGTTATAATGAAACTCTCCGTCTTTTACTTTACAAAAACCACTTCTTTTATATAAACGATCTTTCTAGGGCTAGTAAAAGCTTTTCTTGTGGAAAATGTGGGAAACTGTGGAAAAAGTTTGGGCGTATGGATAGGCATGAAAAAACTTGCAATAGGGATTTGGCTGTAGAGACATATAAAGGTGGTGTTTATTCTTCACCTGAAAGTGTATGGGATGCAATCAGCGCTGAAGGAATAAGTACTCCAGAGTCTTTTATTTACCCCTTCAGGGCAACATTCGATTATGAATGTTACTTTGATAAAGGGAATGTTCCCCAAGAAACGCACTCGACTACCTTTGTAGCCAAACACGTCCCTCTCTCCTGCTCTATAGCGTCAAATGTCCCCGGGTGGGAGGGCCCAATATGCTTCATAACGAAGGGTGACCCACAGGTTTTAGTTAGTCAGATGGTTGACTACCTCACTGGTATAGCTGCTAAGGCATACTCGTTGTTGCGAGATCGGTTTGAAAGTATTTTACTCAACTCCATGATCTGAATAAAGACAAGCTAATAGTTAGGTTTGATGAGTATTTAAAAGAGCTTCCAGTGATAGGGTTTAACTCGGGGAAATATGACGTCAACGTCATTAAACCTTATTTAATAAAGCACTTCAGGGATGCCACTGCCCAAGTGGGTGAAGAAGAAGAAGAAGAAGAAGAAGAAGATAAAATGGACGTAGACTACAAAGTACCAAAACCGTTCAAGTTTATAGTTAAAAGAAACAATAACTTTATGTGTATTGCAACACAGAATCTAAAATTCTTAGATATAGTAAACTATCTAGCCCCCGGGTTTAGTTATAGTAAATATCTGGCAGCTTATAAGATTAGTGAGACAAAGGGTTACTTTTGTTATGAATATATAGACGACCCCAAAAGTTGGACGAGACAGAACTACCCCCACACGAAACGTTTTATTCGTCGTTAAAAAATTCCAACATTTCCAAGGAGGAGTATGCTCTGTGCAAAAAGGTCTGGAAGACCAATAACATGACCACCCTTAGGGACTTTTTGGTGTGGTATAACAACAAAGATGTAGTCCCATTCTTAGAAGCCTTGGAACAGCAGGTTCGTTTTTATGGGGAGCGGGGTGTAGACTGTTTTAAAGACGCCATTTCGGTTCCGGGTGTTTGTTTAAAGTATCTTTTTAAGACCGTTGATAGGGGTGTAATGTTTAGTTTATGTTCGAGCAAACAGGCGAGTCTACACACAATGATTAGAGATAATATCGTCGGGGGTCCCTCTATAATTTTCCATAGGTATCACGAGGTAGGCAAAACGCTTATTAGGGGTGGAAAGGTAGTCAAATCCATCCAAGGTTACGATGCCAACGCGTTGTATCTTTGGACTCTGATGAACCCAATGCCAACAGATTACCCAATTATTAGAAGAATGGAGACCGGGTTTAGGGTAGAAAAAGATAACTATTATGTCCAACAAAGTCGAGAGTGGTTAACGTGGGTCGCCTACCAAAAAGGGGTGGAGTTGAAAACTCAGTTTAATGGGAGGGAGTTTCGATTGGGTGCTAGAAATATCCCTGTGGATGGGTGGGATAAATCAAATAGAAGATGCTACAATTTTCATGGTTGTCTGTACCATGGTCACAAAGACTGTCCCCTCACCAAAGATAAAGATAGAAACCCTGTTAATAATAAGCCCTTGTTCGAGCTGTTTGAAAAATCATGTGAGATACACACCTACCTAACTGAGGAGGTAAAAGTCCCAGTAGAAGTTATGTGGGAATGTGAGTGGCAGGCTCTGAAAAAGTCTGACCCAACCATTAGGGCTTTCCTTTCTAAAGCCATCCCTAGAGCTAGACCCTCTTACTCTAAAGAAGGGCTCCCTCTCAGTGATAAACAGATTCTGACTTCTGTTTCAGATGGGACGTGTTTTGGTTTAGTGGAATGTGATCTACACGTTCCCGACCGCCTGAAGGACCATTTCAGTGAGATGACTCCAATTTTCAAAAATATTGATGTCACGCGTGACGATATTGGACCGTTTATGGGTGAATATGCCCTCAAACATAACTTGTTGTCAACCCCTCGTCGCACCCTAATCGGTAGTTATGTCGGGGAAAAAATTTTGTTGGCAACACCGCTGTTAAAATGGTATTTAGACCACGGATTGGAGGTAACAAAAATTTATCAAGTGATAGAATATCAACCGTCTAGTTGTTTTAAAAAGTTTGGCGAAATGGTTTCTGATGCTAGGAGGGCTGGTGATCTAGACGAAAATCAATCTATAGTAAGTGATACGATGAAGCTCTTAGGAAACTCAGCCTATGGGAAGACTCTAACCAATAAGGCCAATCATATCGCTGTCTCGTATGTTCAGGGGGATGAGATATTGAAAATGATTAATAGTTCCCGGTTTAAAAAGATGACTGAAATAGGGGAGGATCTTTTTGAAATTGAGATGGAGAAAAATAAAACTGTTTGGGACTTGCCCCTACAAATCGGTTTCTTCGTCTATCAATACGCCAAATTGCGGATGTTAGATTTTTATTTCGAGTTCTTAGATAAGTTTGTAGATAGGTCCAACTTTCAGTTATGTGAAACAGATACTGATAGTTTATACTTAGCCTTAAGCGCACCTAAGCTAGAGGACATAGTTAAGTCAGGTCTGCGGGATGAGTTTAATAGTGTATATAAAGACTGGTTTCCTGCCGAGTTTTGCGATGAGCATATTAGCAAGACAGATTGTATAAGCTGTAAGGATGTTAAAGCGTACACCAAACGAACGCCCGGTCTTTTTAAACTAGAGTACGAAGGGACAGCTCTTGTTAGCTTATGTAGTAAGACGTACCATTGTAGTGGGGATTACGATAAAATCAGTTGTAAAGGGCTAAGCAAGCAACACAACAATTTAGATAAAAATGTTTTTAGAGGTTCTCGATACGCAAAAGGCTAAGGGTGGGGAAAATGTAGGTTTCAAAGTCTTAAATAATTCTATATTTTCCTACAGTCAAACAAGAAATGCTCTTTCATATTTCTATATAAAAAGAAAGGTAGCTGATGATAACGTCTCGACTACGCCTTTAGATATTTAACTCTTTACACTACCAGCTTAGGCTACTCAGCAATCTCTAACAGTTTCACCCCTTATGATTCATTTATGACACAACGCTAAGCAGACACCCAACTACATAGCTATAAATAATTGTTATCCTTGTACTATATTTACTCAATGTACTGAATATTTTTGTAATGTTATATAATATCCACTGTATGTTATACACCTATTGAGATAATAAAAGAATAAAATATATCTTTGTCTTATATTGATCGTTTTTCATTGATGTTGTATAATCTACTAACCTATCACTGCCGATCAAGAACTCCAAAGTCAGCCTACACCAAACATAAACACGTCACCTCCAGGGTCACCGACACGAACGGTCACGGTTAACTCCCCCCTGCGCCTACGGTACATTAGGCGCGCCGCGCGCCTACTATATATCTTTGTTAATTTACGGGCCAAATAATAAACAGTTGGACCCTTGTATACTACTTGTGCACACCGTGAGCTGTGTGTCTCATCCGTTTTGATCATGTTTAGATATTCCAATTGTTTACGATGAACGGTGATATCGTATGACAGGGAACAGTTGGCTGTGTTCACTTTCTGCGCGGTTTCGCCTTATGACTTTTGGCGTGTGCTGAGACTGCTACGATGGGGACTACAGTTACCTTTCTTTGTTTGGAAGATGATATATTAATTCGGATGATTACGCTGGCACGGGCGGTGGAGCAATTATGGATTTGAATTCGTTTGCAGTGATACCGGGGCCTTCCATAACCAAATAACCAAATAACTTTCTTTACGTAGGACTTCATATAATTCACATGTTGGTAGATTATGTTCTAGAGTCATTGGTCAACTTAACATCTCCATTGCGGCGAGGTAGTCACTTGCATTTAGTATAAAAGCACAAATATCAAATAAAAGATAAATAATTTTTTTTTTTTAAATATGGTCCCTAATACCATATTCCATATAAGCCACGTGGTGTGTGGTGCGCTTTACTTTTTTTTTTTTTATTTACCATATTCTCCACACGCCTTTCAACAAATGTTTACGTTTACTTCTATTTTATAATGACCAGTTACTCAGTACAGAGACACCTTCATGGTAACAGTGATCTTTGTCGCCTCTTAAGCTAGTTTGTGTCTTACTTTACTATCTGGTTTTAATAGTTTGGAAGACTGACCTGAAGTCACAGTTGTAAAATTTGTTGATTTTAGAGATGCTTTGTTAAATCACAATCTATGTGGTACATCTGCTTCGTTATTGAGGACTTCTATTAGAAATTTGGAATTGTATCATTCATCGTTTGACATGACAACTTTCTCCTTTCCTGACTGCTATTTTTGAGGACAAGTCCTTGAATCCACGTATCCACTGTGTCATTGACTAATGACAATTAACATATTTCACAGTTCTTGTCTTTAAGGAAGATGTCTATTGCAGTGTTATGTTCTTAATACATAGAATTGTGTCATTTACAGATTTTCCAAATTTGTGAAAGTACAGATAGCTTCTAGCTGCTCCGATCCTTCAAGTTCCCAACCGATTACTTTTTATCAATTACAATTATGATAATTGTGTTTCACAGGTGATGACAGTTGGTACAAGGTGTGTATGTTGCAAAATATTTGATATTTTGTTTGTTCTCCTTTGTGTCCTTTGTGAAAATGTTATACTATCATCATCATCAAGTACCGGGCCTACTGGCGTAGGTGATCATGTCTCTCCACAACTTTCGATCTCGACAGCTATTTATCATTTCTATTGTTGACCTTCTGCCAAGCCATTCTCTTAAGCTGTCTGTTATTTTTTCTCTTTGCTTCCCTCTATCTCTTCGTCCCCCAATCTTCCCAGTCGTTACAATATATTCCAGTTGTTCTCTTCTCATTACATAGCCAAAAAATGATGACTGGTGCTTCCTAATATTGGAAATTAGCTCTCTTTTTGCATTGACCTCTCTCAGAACATCTTCATTGCTCTTCTTAGCTGTCCATGGTACTCTCAACATTCTTCTGTAAAACCACATTTCTACATACTCCAGTGATTTTCTTGTCTCTTGTCCTATTGTCCATGATTTGCATCCTAATGTTAAGACTGGCTCTACATAACATTAAGAGCTCTTTTTCTTGTTTCTATTGTCAAAAATGGATTGCATAGTAAGTTCCTAATTTATTGGAAAGCTGTTTTTGCCTGAGCCATTATTATATATTTATTTATATATTTATTTATATATTTTGCTTGAGACATTATTATACTATAAAATATTATAAATAATGACACGTCCTTTGTGAAAAATGTTTGCAATTTGCTTTGAATATAAAAAAAGATAATTAATATTAATAAGAAGTACTTGATTTAGAACTTGAAATAATTTGTATTATCAATACTACAGTAGTGAGAAAACCGTCGAAAATTTAGCCATTAGTACACACACATGTTTATATATTAAGTGTCTGTACATGTTTATAATGTGGGTGCACATTTTTTTTTGTGTTTGGGTGTTCGGACCCCCCGGTGATCGGTCGGTGGCTGGGCTGGGATCGGTGGCTGGGATTAACGTATTGTTGAGACGCGGAAGGCTGGTTGAATATGGTATTGTTATCTTAAATGCTAACGGCCCTTGTTAGGTAAACCGCGTGTTCAGGTAGGGGTGACCTCGGCATGTAACTAGGAACAGTTTGGGGTGCCTTTGTTAGATAAACCGCGTTTTTAAAAAAGAGATGACGCGGCAGGTTCGATTGAATGGTCGTGATGTGGTATTGTATTTTAAATGCTGACGGTGTGCCCTTGTTAGGTAGGAAAAATTAAAACGCGTTTATACTTAAATAAAAAGAAACGTTAAGAAATAAAATACTTAAAGTTAAATGATCGTAATAAAACTGAAATAAAATGAAATAGAAATTTATTTACGTTTAAAAGTGTAGGTGATAGGAAAATCTTCGAATAAAAAACAACATGGAGAACAAAAAACGACCGATCGTGAATTCTGGCTTGGTTTAAGTGACCAGGTTTTTAGTAATAGTCCTATTTCGGTTTAAGTGACCAGGTTTTTAGTGTTAATCCTTCACTGTAACACATGTTTTAAAACGACGAATTCATACGTTAGTCATGCCAAAGGTGGTTTTTTTCTGGCTGGGTCATGAGACTTGATACATGCGATCAGATCGCAGGTCAACGGTGGTTACTTTAAGAGTATCATGCTAGTTGATGCCGAGACCAGACCAAAATTAAAGGTAGTTGAACAAGTGTATATATATATATATATATATATATATATATATATATATATATATATATATATATATATATAATACATGTGCGTCAAACCGTAAGTAGAAATAACTAAACATAGGGAAATATAAGAAAGTAAAATAAACTTGTTATTATTATTTTTTTAATTTTATTGTTGCTGTACTTTTGCTTTGATCAGGCAACAAATTTTCTGTTTCCTTCTCTGAGAGTTTTGTTCATTCAAATATACATATTGATAATTCCGTATCTAAATGGGTTTTATTTATTTTATTATTGATGTACACGTGCTTTGTTTGGTTATTGATAATTCCGTATCTCAATCCTTTACAATCCTTTGTAATCCTTTATTGATAAATAGTTTAGTGGGATAGATGTGATATAGAATATATTTTGTTATTTATTTATTATTTTTTTTTTAATTTAATTTACTTTATTGTTGCTGTATGCGTGCTTTGATCAGACAACAACTCTCTCTCTCTCTCTCTCTCTCTCTCTCTCTCTCTCTCTCTCTCTCTCTATGACAAGTGAATTAACTAAGTCAAATAAAACAAATTCTTTCTATATTTAATTTCACGGCTTTTTATTAATACAGCAGAGAACAGATATTTGAAAATATATTACTGTCCAGTTGATAAATTTATTCATTTTAACCATTTGGGCTTCCTCCGGGCCTGTTTTGGTGGTACTGTCTGTTTGTGTTAAATGTCTATCAAACACAGGTGCATAGGAAGGTTGATTAGCGTTCAAAACACAACCCCCTCCATTTTGACAAAGCCTTGATCAAAGCTGAAATAGCTAATTGGTGACTCACCCGGGGCATCCTTGCTGACTGCAGGATCTTTCATCTGGTTAACAAGAGGTGGCGTGCAGTTGAGGTTCTTATTAACAAAAGGTGGCGTCTAGCTGAGGTTCTGGTTAACAAGAGTGGTGTGTAGTTGAGGTTTTGGTTAACAAAAAGTGGCGTGTATTTGAGGTTAGCATAAGCGGATAAAATTTCATCTCGCATCTCAACTAGCGTGATAAATTCCTCTCTCGAAAGTGTTATCCCAGTTCTGGTAGGAAACTTCAAAAACTCTCACCGCAATATGTCCTTATGTTTATCAATGGTCTATTACGAAAAACACAAACTGAAACTGCATTAACGCCATCCTTTGACAATGTAATTATATTCTCATTAACACGTGACATGAATATGCGCTGATCACAAATATCAAACGAAGTTGACATATCCACGCTACACGACTCCATATTCAACGAAAACAAACACAAACCACTCGGTAACAGATGCTGGTTATCTTTGTGTGTGCATATACACTGATCGACTGAGCTTTATACCTTACTGCAATCGGGTCGCGGACCGTCTATTTATAGTAACTAATATATACGTTGGGAGCAGCGATAGCTCAGTGGTTAGTGAACTGGAATACAAAGGACAAGGTTTGCGTCTCCTCACAGTTACTTGTTGGTTGATCTTCGTTAGGATACACCTGATAATCTTAGGTTGAGAACAAAAATATTCCCGGGGGAGAGACAAATCGTCTATGTGCCAAAGTAACACAAATGTGCGATTAATCACTTAGACAGCACGGTGAAATGTTGAAATGTATGCGGACGCCACTGCGAGCGGTTTAAGAGCCATATTGAAAACAGTCTCTCCCAAACTCATTAACCTTTTGTGTGAGTGTTGTCATAACATATTAAACGGTAATGTTAAACTCACTCAGTGACAGAAGTGCGAGCTACGTCGACACAAGAACAAGTTGCGACTTCTCACTAAAAATAAACCGACTCTTAAGCGGCGGAAAGAGATTATACAAACCGGTGGGTTCACATGTGCTTTGATCCGATCTATATTAAGTATTCTCGGCGAAAAAATGATTTTGATGGATCCTCGATTCCTCGAGGGTCTGAAACAAACTACTAGCACGTATACCCCACTCGAGGCGATCAATAACAACGTGAGAGATTTAGATGATGAAATGCAACGTATCCTAGTCCGCGCTGATTTAGCACCTGCTAATAAGGCCAGAGTGTACCAACGTGCCCTGCATCAGTATTTAACTAGATTGGAGCAGTATAAACGACGGTCATTGGGATCGGTTGATGTCATTCATCACAACACATCAACAGAAAAAACACCTTCTCCACCACAATCACTCGAGGTACCACCAGAGCAGATCAAGACACCAGCAGCGAAAACCCCAAAGATAGGTAATGAAAACACTCCGCAGGTAACCGCGTATAAACTGAGACCTAAAAAAAGAAAGAGCGGAATCCAAACACCAAAATGGGGACGATGGAGAAAATATTGAGACGTCATTACTTTGACCCTAGTCGTCCAGGGGCGTATAGTGGTGCGACGGCCATGCAACGTAACACTAACTAGGACTTAAAGAGATCAATCGATGGTTGAGTGATCAGTATGCCTATACCCTTCATAAACCAATTCGTCGCAGATTTGAAAGGCGTCCCATTATAACGAGTGGACCCCAACAGCAATATCAGGCAGACCTAATTGATTTGAAACATTTGAAATAAACACAGGTATTTGTAAAGACGGGTATTCCTATTTGGTTTCTTGCGTTGACGTTTTCAGTAAATTCGCGTGGTCTGTACCGATACGAACCAAAACGGGGAAATCCTTAGTGGAAGTCGTCAGTAAGATATTTCTTGATGGGAAACGCCTGAGTTTTCAAACCGATACAGGGTCAGAGTTTCTGAACAGAACATTTCAGAAATTCCTCGCTGACAACAACGTTCACTTTTTCACTACACAGAACGAAGATTTTAAGGCCGCCGTGGTGGAACGTTTTAATAGGACTCTGAAACAACGAATGTGGCGATATTTCACGAAATCCAATGAACTATCGTATGTCCGAGTCCTACCCGCCCTACTTCGAAATTATAACCATTCGTATCACAGAAGTATAAAAATGGCACCGGTCGACGTCATCACAGAAAATCAAGAACAGGTATGGAACACGTTGTATAGTAACAAACGCAGCTTTAAATTTGAAAGACCCTTGTATATGGTCGTTGATCGAGTTAGACTGGTACTGGGCAGAGCCATTTTTAAAAAGGGTTATGCCCGGCTTTGACGGAGGAACTGTTTTCCATCAGTCGAGTAAATGAAACAAACCCCGTTACATGTGTTGAAAGACGACAAGGGCGATGAGATAGAGGGATCATTTTACACACCAGAAATTCAAAAAGTTTGAGACAAGCACGAGTACAGAATCAATAGTATCATAATCGAGCGTCGCATAATTTGGCCGAAAAGAGAGTTTAATCAAGTGGTTTGGGCACGATTCCTCATTCAACAGTTGGATACCGGCCAAGGACATTGTCAGATACAAAAACTAGAGATGAGAGAAGAAGAAGAAGGGGAAACTTTTGGAGAACCTATTTTGCGAGCCGTAAACTCGGGAGTGAGGAGAGAGCGAACCTTGCTGCGAAACTATCCCCCACTTATAGCCAACCTTTATTTGTCAAGTGATAGTTATATATGTCATTGTCATGGTCTCGCTGTTCAATCTGACCACCGTAAAGCAAGACGCAAAGGACGGAAAACTGTGGATAGCCCTACTGAGCAGCTTCTTGGGTTACATGCTACCGAAGCCTAAGTTGGAGAGGAGACGGTGAAACAAGTAAGACGAGTTTTTATGTCACCCTACCCAGCAATTCATCTATGGAGATTTTAAAGGATAATAACCACATTTCGTCGTTAAACTCCCTCATATCATTGACATTTCGATGCAGTATGAGATCGCGCTGGTGGAGATACAGTTCCCGCTTAATTTTTTCAATGTAATAGAGGGTGATGTCTGGATTCGTTACGAACCTCTCGCTAACAACAACATTTGCGGTGTTAGATCTCACTTCACCGTGACCCTGGAGCCGGGGTTATACAAGATACCCGATGCTTTCATCGGCAAGTTGAATGCGTTGATCATAAAAGTGGAGAAGCAAGAGTCGAACGCGGGTGTAAAAGCGAGAAAAATGATATTCCTTTACGCAAAGGAGGTGAATAAAGCCATCTTGAAACTCTACGAAAAAGGGGTCAGCGTTACCATAAGCGACACTTTGAAAAACATGTTAGCCTTCCCCACGACCTGCATAACAGACGCAGCTTCCGATACTTACAGCGTGGGCGCAATGGACTTGGAAAGTGTTGCGAAATGTCTACGTCTACTGCGATCTCGTTTCACACAGACCGGTCTGGGATGTGACGGTACTTCTCCTCAGGAGCTTGTCTGTTCTCAATAGAAATCACACCGTCGTGTTTCATATCTACGATAAGCTTCACTATGTCCACCTGAGCAGATTTTCCTTTCGAGGGCGAAATCAGAGTGGTCGAGGGATCGGTAGTTTCTTTTGGGGAATCGGGAGGGCTATTTTACCCTGGTTAAAAACAGGGGCGTAAAGCCTTGATCAGAGAAGGATTGGGGACCGGTCTGCAGGTCGCACAGGACACATTAGCCGTGAGAAATGTCGGTGAAGCTTTCAAAGAACGAGCTAAGGAGCGGTTGATACACGGGGCCGTAAACCACCTGAGTGGTAACAACCAATCAGGAAGTGGTTTACGATGACGACAAAGCAGAAAGCGAGTTATGAAGGTACCTCCACCCGGAGAACCCGTTACGAAGAGGATAAAACGGACAGCTAGACAGTTCCCCTTCATTCGGCGCACAACAAGAAGACGAAGACGAGGGTGTCGGTGGCAAAGGATAGTTTCGATTAATAATGTCTCTCATTCACCCCAAGTCGTGTGAATGTCTTCACTCTCTTTTGGATTTATTTAGCGTTCCACCAACACAGACATCTCTAGACTCTGGTCAATTTATTTAAATTCGTCCGATCCCGGCCTTGTCGCATGGCACACATATCGAGTTTTTCATTTCGGGAAACAGCGTAGTATCTAGATCTTTTCAACACGTTTTTGCATCTCCGGGTGATGATCACCCTCCCAAACGGTGATAGTGTACCATAGGATGCCGAGGTAGGACCAGTCAACAATTATCTTCACAGTCTATTTTCACAAGTCGACGTATCTCTAAACGACACGTTGGTTACACCATCGGAGAATACCTATCCTTTTAGAGCAGTGTTTGAGGCCACGCTAAACTACGGGGAGGATGCGAAAACGGGATACTTGACGGCCGCTCTGTTCTACAAAGACACAGCGGGCCATCACGATGATATGAAAGAAAATGAGGGTTTTAAAACACGGCGCGATTTGACTTCGGGTAGTAAAGAGGTTGAAATGATTGGTCGTTTGCACTCTGATGTCTTTGTGCAGGATCGTTACATGTTAAACAGAGTCGATTTAAAGATCAAACTCACGCCCTCTAAGGATATGTTCAACATCATTGCTCATGATAGGTCTGTGGGTTATAAGAATTTTATCACCTACGCCGCGCTCGTGGTCAGGAAAGCTAAGCTAAACCCCGCGATTTCTCTGGCCCACGAAAAGGCTCTTTTAAGCGGAAATGCTCGGTACCCGATCAAGAGGGTTGCCATCAAAACATTTTACATCGTTAGCCTGATGTTCTCCCACAGTCAAGACAATTTATTTTTGTCTCAAACACCAAACCGTATAGTGATAGGTCTGATTACAGCCAGTGCCTTTAATGGTGTTTATACCGCTACCTCGTTCAATTTTCAACACTTTGGTTTGACTTATATGAACCTGAAGGCCGACGGGAAATGTATTTCCGGAAAGCCTCTAACTATTGGACTTTGAACGAAATCAATACGTTAGAGCTTTCTTTGGTACAAATCTGGTCATGGGTCTGATTGGTAAAGATGCTGTGAATAACATTTCTTATCGAGAGTTCAAGGACGGATTTTGTCTATTTGGTTTTGACCTCTCCTCCAACCTACTAGACGGCTCCCACTTTGAGCTATACACAAGCGGGCCCTTGTCGATAGAACTCAAGTTTGTCGCTCCCACAACTACTCCCCTACAAGTTATCGTCTACGCCGAGTTGGACTCAGCACTCGAGGTGCCCAAGACACGGCAGTTCTATCAGACTTCGCCGTTTGAGAGAAAGAAAATGAACACGGGGGAGATGTACAACCTTTTGATGTCGAATGTTTTCGTTCGACGTCGTTTCCTTGTTAGTGTCCTTCCACGAAACCACTTACGACTTTTTAGCAACACGTGTGGTCTATATTGTGTTTATTATATAATTTTTAAGTGTCTTGGCGCAAAGATTAATATAATTCTCATGCCTTTTTCATCGAGACAACACATTAACGACCATATCATTTATCGTTAACTTACCCCTTGTATATTTCGGCTTCGGGGGGGTCCATGGATGCTAAAATTAATCAACCGGACAGTAATATATTATCAAAATACTTTTCTCTTCTGTATTAATAAAAAGCTGTAAAATTAAATATAGAAAGAATTTATTTTATTTGACTTGGTTAATTTACTTGTCAGAAAGAGAGAGAGAGAGAGAGAGCGAGAGGAGAGAGAGAGAGAGACCGTCATTATTTAAAGTTAATGTTAAATTTGCAAAGTTAGTTGATTTACAAAATACACAACAATACCACATCACGAGACCGATCCTGATGCGTCTTAAACACAAGGTTTACCTAACAAGGGCACACCGTCAGCATTTAAAATACAATACCAAATCACGACCATTCAACCAAACTTGCCGCGTCATCTCTTTTATTTAACACGCGATTTACCTAACAAAGGCACCCCAAATTTTTCCTCGTGACATGCCGAGGTCGCCCCTACCTGGACACGCGTTTTTTCTAACAAGAGCTGTCAGCATTTAACATAATAATACCACATACAACCGAGCCTGCCGCGCTGACAACAATACGATAATCCCAACAACCCGATCCCAGCCGAGCCACCGACCGATCACGAGACGACCATTCAACCAAATGTGACATTCAAAACATGTGGTTTAACAAAACCGCCCAGCCACCGATCGATCACCGGGTCATGGATCACCGGGTCACGTGTCAATACCGCCGGACGACCGAACATCGGTCCGAACATCAGAACAAAAAAAAATTGCACCCACATTATAAACATGTACTGACACTTAATATATAAACATATGTGTGCACTAATGGTTAGAATTCGACGGTTTTCTCACTACTTGCTACCTCCATCAAATTACACTTTTAACATTAAATTATTTAATTGACATTGGCTCGCATCTCCTTACTACATTCAATAATTATTCAAATTTATTTTCTTAATTATATTGTATTTGTTCCTTTTGTTTGCAAGTCTGACAAGAGATCCATGAAGCCTATCAAATATGTTTTGTTACACGAAGCAGAACGGCGATTGTTGAGATAACATTACATAATGTTTGTTGATCAGGGGCTAATAAGTTGAAACTATAAAATAGAAACTGTGCGAAATCTATCATTTCAACTGAGGATCAATGTATATTCCAAGAATTTATGAATGTCGAGTTTATAAAAATCAATAATCAGCAGAGATAGACTCAAGATGCAACAAAACTTGTCAAATCATTGGGCAGCTATCACCACTATTGTCCAGCAAGGAAATAATTCTAGAGGCAAAACGAGAACTCTACGATACAATCTGCAACCAACATTGTGCTACCAATGCCAGTCCTGGACCCTAGATGCAAGAACAACAAGAAAAATAACCACTACTGAGATGAAGTGTGTTAGATGAATGACAGGAAACAGCTTGAGAGACAAGGTCAGAAAAACGGAGAAAAAAGCTAAGAACAAACACAGAACGGAGAATAAAGCTAGGAATAACCCCCGCCATAGAATATATAAAGAAACAACAAATAAAATGGTTTAGCCACGTGAAAAAGCAGAGTGATCAAAACACAACATAATGAGACCTCAATAAACATTGCGAGAACACCAGTCCTAAGCGACGACCACGAAAAAGATGGAATGACGGAATATTAGAAGCACTAGGAAACATAACAGGAGCAGAAGCGAACAGAAGAGCAGAAGACCTCAAATTGTATCTGCCCTCGACGCTAAAAGGCAAATGAGGAAGGAAAGAAGAAGAAAAATGATGAAGAAGAAAAAAAGATGAATCAGTTGATCTGAGATGTTTTGAAATATTGCATGTAAAAATAAAAATAGAAATCTATATGTTAGTAAAGAAATCGCCTACATTATTGCTGTTCATTTGCTATGTATGACAGAGCGTATTTGCCCAGAATACCACTTCCGATGCAATACAGGACAATGCATTTTTATTACCTGGGTGTGTGATAGGGTTCCAGATTGTGGAAACACTTCTGATGCTGAAGATGAGCTGAACTGTCAAAGTAAGAGACAATATTTGTTATGTTTATATTTCTGTCAAAATCAGCGTAAAAATATATAATCAATCCAGTCGTAATGAATTTCTTTTTATTTGTTTCTATCTATCTATTGACCTATCGAGCCGTTACCGGTCCATAGGGCGTAGACCAAGATACACCTTCTCCTATATGAATTTTTTGTTCTAGCAGTTTTCTTTTAAAGATATTTTATCAAATCTCGCCATTTGTCTCTGTTCTGTGCAAGCAGTTCTATCTCATTGAGGGAGCCGATTCCTGCTGCTCTTGCCTCTCTCATCAATGTTCTTCTCAGTGTCTCCCTGGGTCTTCCTCCTTTTCTTTTACCTGTTGTTTCCCATATGAGGGCTTGCTTTGCTATTCGATTATTATCTCTTCTCATCACATGTCCAACGTATGACCATCGTCTTTTCCTTATTACTGAAGATATTAGTGGTTGATTGGCGATTTCTCAAATTTCCTCGTTTGTTTTGAATTCGTTCCATTCTATACCAAGTATTTTCCTTAGACATTTATTTTCGAATGCGTTCAACTTTGTTTCTATATCTCTTGTTGTTTTTCAGCTTTCACACGCATACGTAAGGGTTGATAGTACATTTGATTTGAATAGCCTAAGTTTTGTGTTTGTGCTGATGAGTTTTGATTTCCACAACTTTTCAAGGCTTCTGAAAGACATTGCTGCTTTAGCCATTCTGATTCTAATTTCTTTGCTTGTATCCCCTTCTCGATCAATGTTACTTCCAAGATAGATAAAGTGATAGATCTCTTCTACTGGTTTGTTTTCCATGTATATTTTGTCACTTGTTGGAATTAAACTTTTCATGACTTTAGTCTTTTCAAGACTAAAATTATTTATAAAATTTATAAAATTACTTTATTTGTTTGCATATAATTAAATTGTGTTATTTTTCTTTTGGTATTTGTTATTTCCTTCTCATATTTCATGTATTTCTAATATTCACAGAAGATGTAAACTATAGCAATTGAATTCATTGTAACTTACGTTCATTCAGCACCTTCAAAGAGCAGTTGAGGAAAGAAGCAATCATTTGGAGATTGAAGAAACTTTGGTCTACGTCATCGTTACAAACTAAACAGTTAATATTCTCCAACTTTGACCTACGTCCTCATCATAAGCTAAACAGTTAATATTCTCCAACTTTGACCTACGTCCTCATCATAAAGTAAATTACCCCCGTCACGCCAAGTGACGTATAGGGAAATATGGTGTTAGTGACCCTATATTTTACAGACCTTCAGCACATGATTTTTGGGGTAATGTGGTCGGTATTACGCCCGTGCTGCTTTACTTTCCCAGAAAAAAATCCGGTACCCATTTAAGGCTGGGTGAACCCGGAAGCCGTCGGTTGGGATCGAACCCTACCCCTTGTCCGTGATAGTCTAGTTCACTAACCACTGAGCTATCGCGGCTCCCCGTCCTCATCATAAGCTAAACAGTTAATATTCTCCAACTTTGACCTACGTCCTCATCATAAGCTAAACAGTTAATATTCTCCAACTTTGACCTACGTCCTCATCATAAGCTAAACAGTTAATATTCTCCAACTTTGATCTACGTCCTCATCATAAGCTAAACAGTTAATATTCTCCAACTTTGATCTACGTCCTCATCATAAGCTAAACAGTTAATATTCTCCAACTTTTAAATTACGTCCTCATCATAAGCTAAACAGTTAATATTCTCCAACTTTTGAATTACGTCCTCATCATAAGCTAAACAGTTAATATTCTCCAACTTTTGAATTACGTCCTCATCATAAGCTAAACAGTTAATATTCTCCAACTTTGATCTACGTCCTCGTCATAAGCTGAACAGTTAAAATACCCCCATCTCCCCAAGTATATATTATCGAAGGACCTATTTATTCATACCAAAATGTTTACTGATCCCACAATGGCTAATGGTTCTGTCTGTGTGTGTGTGCGTGCTTACGCGAATTTGTGTCTCACGGCGTCTAAGAAGAAATAATATGTGGAGCGTAATGAGCACAGCAAGACACGTAGAATGCTCTGGTTATCCACTGCACTTGAATCCATTTCCTGACGTCTTGACTTATCATCAACAAGACCGAAATTAATTCTACGAGAGTGTGATCTCACCGAATTCTACAACTCGTCCTAAGTTTATTCTAACTTACCGTGTTAGTCACTATTTACAAACACATTCTCATCAACTCATCTAAAGGAAATGTACTGTGCTGAGTGGCAAAGGCATATATTATAGATATATTCTAGTATCTCCAATTCCACAAGTTCTCAAAACACTATTTTTCTCTAATTACCATTATGCTAAATGGTTTTTCAATTGTGGCGACAGTTGCTACACGTGTTTACATTGATGCTTGATTAGTATCTTGTTTCATTTACTCCTTTGAGTTTTACACTGTCTGTTAAAATGCTTCTAATGTGCTTGAAGTTTCATAAAAATTTAATTCATATTAATTAACATTTCTTGTTTACTCTTTTAAAATGTTATTGGTAACAAGAACATTTAATGAAAAGATGCTAGTAAATGCTGTTCCCAATTATTTAATAGCCTAACTCCTTATGATGTGTCGACCATTGCAATTTATGACTAAGGAGGGTACTATTAACTGTTCTGCTATTCAACGAGCACAACACGACAAAAGCCTTCCTTGAGTTAATGCGTGCACAAGGTTTCATCAAGTGGTGATCTATCATCATTTCCTTGCAGTTTGCCTAGATATTGTTGCTCTATCACGTCATTTGGACATAAGTCAAACAATCATCTGCAATGACGAGAGTGCGATCTAATCACATTATTATTCTGGTTGTGTTACTCTGACAGTGTGCATACTTATATTTAAAAAGGCATATGATAACGGCCCGGTGAGATATAGCGCGACGGCCCATATGTCCAGCCACTAAAACAAAGCGCTACTTTCTTCGCATCTATATAGGCTTTGCTGCAGAGTAGTGACTAGGGACTCTGGAAATTGTAGCATTACGGTGTGCAGCATGATAATGGAGATAAAAGCAGCAACGGCGGCGATCGTGTGGTTGGTTGACAGAATGCTGATCACGCAGTCTTGGTGGCTGACTCACAAAGTAAGCTACAGGCCATTAACAGGCAGAGTCTGTGTCAGAAGTGGATTCATATCTTGAATGAATCTAAAGAGAACTAGTTGACCTGATTGTTCTCTCCAGGTTACGCTTGTGTGCGCAACAATGAAATAGCCGATATGCTCGATAACAGCTCTGGTACTGAGTGCGACATGATTCTAGGCAAAGAGGACACCGTCAAGCTTATTCTTCATTACTTAGGGTATAAGTGAGACAAGGATGTATATATTTAGAGACTCTAAAGGTGGAAAACATGTCTGATCGATGTAGAGTGCATTGTGGGAAAAGCAGATGTCTGTACAGTCAACACTTTTCATGAACAATCAGTTTGTATGCGCTTCTAGAAATGCTGGGACAGGCGAAGGAGTTGATACTGAGGTGCCCGCCTGCAATGAAATTTATTACACAAATAGAATAGAATTACCGCCCCTAAAAATTATTATTGATGTAACCTTCACAGAATCATATGTTAAATGTTAAATTATTAATCAATTTCAGTTCCGCAGTTTCTTACTACAAACCAAAATATTATTTAAATTACTTTTCTTAAATATATATTTAATATGTATATTGAATATACATTTTTTTTGTTAGTGAATACTTTTTTAGTCTGACAAGACATAGATTCCTGCAGTCTATCGATCATCGTTTATTGCGAGGTAGCACGGCGATTGATGAGATAACATTTCAGAGTGTTTGGAGATCAAGGGGACATGATCGGTCCTTATAGGGTCGAAACTAGTGTTGGCGTTGAATATAAGCTGTTAAAACTAGAACATTAGGGAGACCATCAACATTAATAATTTTCTAAATATGTTAGATGAGTTCAGGCCAAAATAGTATTTCGGAAAATGAAAAACAACTGTGCAATAAGTCTATGCTAATGAAAGTGACAACGTTCTGACCTATAGAAGCGAATCATAGAAAATAGACAAACAAAAGAAAAGATTATTAAACGTCCAAGAGATGGGATTTCTCAGAAGAATATTGGGAGTTTCCTGGAGAGCTAAAAAGACCAACAAGGAAAATTTCGGGTTAGTCAT
Organism: Megaustenia siamemsis; assembly: GCA_032433765.1. Classification (NCBI taxonomy): domain Eukaryota; kingdom Metazoa; phylum Mollusca; class Gastropoda; order Stylommatophora; family Ariophantidae; genus Megaustenia; species Megaustenia siamemsis. The sequence continues at coordinate 60,785,543 of JAVIAB010000092.1, read as the reverse complement.
GAGAAGAAGAAAGTTGGAATACTTAGTTACAAAATATAAATATAAATAGAGGGAACGAGGAATCGTTGACAACAAAGAAAGAATATAATGGCTACTTTGGTGTCATGGCGCGGAAAACAGTCAACAACAGAACTGATATGATGTACTGCAGATAGATAATTGTGGAGGGAGATGATCGTGTACACCAACCGGTATGGCACATAATGATGTTTAGATAAACTGAGCATCAAAGAACCTTCCAAAAATTCATGAAGATCCGTTTGGAAAATCGATTATCAATTTATGCGAGATTACTTCAAACTTTGTATATAACATACTGATTAAATCGCAAATAGACTATTAATAAAGATATCGCATGAACTACTGCTTTTCATTTTCTCTCTTCGACAGAGCACATGTGTCCAGAAAACTTTTTTCGATGCAACACAGGTCAATGTATTGAGAACGACTGGAGGTGTGACGGCGAGGTGGATTGTTTTGACGATGACAATGAACATAAGTGTACAAGTAAGAGACAATAATATCGTTATATTTAATAACAATCTCTCCTATACAAAACGGCGTTGAAATATATAGGAAAAGTAGTGGTTAATTAAATTTAGTTGTTTTGTTCACATTTCTTTAAATTGCATTTTTTTTATGGTTGGGGAGGGGGGGAATCTACTTTCTTATTAATTTCTTACATTCGCACAATATATTAATTTTAGTAATCAAAACATATAATCATTCATTTATGCATTTTTTACGTTTTAATTTTAGACCATTGTGAAATGCGAATTTAAGTTTTAAATTATTGTTTCTGATATTTGTTTATTTCACACAAATGATCGTTCTTAGATGCTTTGTGATTCTAATCATTGCTGGCATCATTATTCATTAGCAGTCTGAGTAGTACTACAATGGTGTGCATACATCACAGTTTAATGATCAAGGGTTTGTTTCCTGGTTAGCAAATTCAACTCGAACCCTATGAGATTCAATACAACATAAATGAATCGTTAACGAGTAAGAATAATATTGGGAGTTTCTCACATGTTAAGAATATCAATAAAGTCAGTAGTAGTTATTTTGTGGGAAAGAGACTATTACTAGAGATATAAGTCTAGCTCTGTAAACAGTAAAGGAACAGAAACGTGTAAAGAACATAAACCTGAATGACTATAATATATCTTTAGAGCTGTAATAGTATTCCGTTATAAGTGTTGGCAATTAGTGATGTTATTAAAAATATAATAACAAAATATATTACATGTCGTACATTATGGAAGAAAGTAGTGAGATTTAATAGATTAGTTAACAATACTTGCATTTTCTATCACGTGTAATAACACCGACTACTCACTAGATTAGTGAGAATTAGAATTAAGACCTTAATATCAATCATGCACCAAAGGTCATGCATCAAAACAATAACAATAAGGAAGACCGTCTCCAACGGCCTGGGCGAGTACAGAATGGACTGCCCATTGCATGAAGCTACCTCACATACGGCCTGTACCCCGGGAGCAGAGTAGCATAGACGACAAATCCCCGTTAGGCGATAAGTGAATAGTTATTTTGGTTATTTGGTTATGGAAGGCCCCGGTATCACTGCAAACGAAATAAATCCATAAGTGCTCAACCGCACGTGCCAGCGTAATCATACGAATTAATATCTCATCTCCCAAACAAAGAAAGGTAACTGTAGTCCCCATCGTAGCAGTCTCAGCACACGCCAAAAGACATAAGGCGAAACCGCGCAGAAAGTGAACACAGCCAACTGTTCCCTGTCATACAATATCACCATTCATCGTAAACAATTGGAATATCGAAACATGATCAAAACGGATGAGACACACAGCTCACGGTGTGCACAGAGCACTTAACTCAGTAGCTCCTGCAAAAAGCCGGATTTGGAATATGAAGAAACTGCAACAAGGAACACTTTTCATGCATCTTCAATTGTTCCCGCCGCCTATCCACCATATATCGGAAGTTCACGTCCTCTTGAAAATGATGATGGTCATATTTTTAAAAAATGTATAGCGCTTGATGATGTTAGGCCATCGTTGTTGACTCCAATTCCGAACATATAGACACACAGTTAGTCGTCAGATTATCCCCGTCGCACATCAAACAACAGACCGTAAGATTAGTCTAGGGATTAAGTACTAAGCTAAGATAGAAAAAAAGATCTCTTCCCTCACAGAAGGAGCTGAAAGCTTTCATTGACTCTAAAAAATGATTTCAATTTGTGCTCTCGCCTATTATTACTTAGTGGCACTGGAAACTAGTCAATTGAAGTAGTGGACGTATGGTTTTTTTGTTCTCCATGTGTTACGATCTGCAGCCAGATGTTCCCAGTCTTTTTCTTTGATAGAGAATTCCCTCAAGGAAGCCCTGCAAACATCCTTATATCTCAGCACTGGTATGCCCTTTGATCTCTTTCCATCCTTAAGTTCGACATACAATATTTCTTTGGGAATACGAATGTTTGCCATTCTTCTTACATGATCCAGCCCCCTTTGCCTACGACTCCTAAGTGTTGCCATGATGGATGGAAGTTTGGCTCGTTTAGGAAAGATGTATATGGCTTTTTCTGTCTTGACAGCCGGTTGGTAGCAAGAAATCATGATAGGTCAGTAGTTTGGAAAAAGTATTAGTGTCTCATACTGAGTTCTGCTTTACTGAACAGCTTCACTCGTGAGTCTGTTAAGAACGCATTAATGCTGATGCCAAAACTTATTATTTAGTTCACATACACTATATTGAAACATTGTGTTGATCTCAAAATAAAGATATAGACTTTTGTAAAAAGAAATAGCATGCTTTATTCCAGTTAATTTTCTATTCGTGGCAGACAACACGCGGGTAGTGTATTATAATATTTTACCATCACCAGAAACGAATCCAAGAGACAGACCCAAGTCGTATCCGTCACGTAGCGTTATGGGAGGGGTGGTGGAGGTGTGCAAGTAGCTACATATATACAAACACATATATATTATGTAAGAACCATAGCTGGCCGATTGATTTCTGTTAAAATTGTATTTTAATGAATTTTAATAGGATATTAAAGCGCGGTAGGAAGGCTGTCAAGTTGTAGAGAAAAGGGGGGGGGGGGGGGTGTCTTCCTGGGAAAATGTGAAGGCAGAACCATAGCTCACCGTTTGTTTTTTTGTTTTTTTTTAAACGGTATCTTAATTTTAATGGTGATATTAGAGACGGAAGGCGGCGGAATGGTAGGGTAGTGGTCGGGTGTAGGATCGGAACGGATGGCTTGCTAGGGGTGGTAAAAAATGATAGTCGAACCGTAGGTGACCGATTAATTATTTTTTTTAACTGTATTTTAATTAATTTTAATGGGATATTAAGGGGCGGAAGGGGTAGTTTTGGTAGTACTGAGTGGTGGAACCAAAACTGACCGATTGATTGTAATTTAAAGAATTTTAATGGGACTTTCAGGGCAAATTGTTGGCGGGCAGTCGGTTTGTAGGGGCGGAATAGTGTGTGTTGTATGGGGGCTGTGTGAACAAGATTGAGAGGTAAATAGATAAGGAAAATAAAAGTGCTGAAACATTGCCTACTAATTTATTGCATTTTAATGAATTTTAACAGGTTTGGCGGGATTTTAATGGACTTGTGTGACTTTGGCAGGATTTTGGATGATATTGACTGACTTTAACATAATTGTTAATGGATTTTGTGTGATTTTTATGAGATTTTAGCTGATTTTATGGGATCTCGGTGACATTTATGGGATTTAAAAAAAAATTTTGGCTGATTTTGGAAGTATTTTTTTCTGTACTTTTATGTACCTTTCTTAAAAAGCTATTAATATTTGTTCGTTACTTGTATTGTATATCTCTCTCTCTCTCTCTCTCTCTCTCTCTCTTTCTCTGCGATCAAGACTCAATCAGAGTAGGATTCCAGATTCTCTCATGAAGTCAGCTGATATTGTATAAATGTGAATAATTTGTTTGTTTTCTATTTATTCTTCTTTTCACTTTCCATTTTCTTTCAAACTTTTATATATTTTTCTATCACTCAATTTTCTCTCCTTTACTTCTTCTCTTTTTGTTTCTATTATCTCTCTGGCTTTCTCTCTCTCTCTCTCTCTCTCTCTCTCTCTCTCTCTCTTGTCCCTTTCTCTTCTTTTCTTTTCTGTTACTTCCTCGCGCAATAATTCAAGGATAAACAAAAGGATAACGAGACGATACATATACAAAAGAGAGGGGGCTACAATGCAAAGAGGAGAAGAGAAGGGGAGAGAAGGATAAGGAAAACAGAAAGAGAAGAAGTGAAAAAGAAAAAAAAACATGAGTGGTAGCAACACACATGAAAGTTTAGACGAAGGAAAACGAAAAACAAATAAAAGGGGGAAAAATAAGACTAATTTACGTAACAAAATTACTAGACACAACAGCTTTAAATCAAAAAGATGTTAAGATACTTATTCAGCACAAGTAAAAAACAAATATTGAAAGCTGCTAGAAGAAGGAGATTGGGCAGTACAAAAGAGAAAATCCAAATGAAAAAATTACAGCCAAATGGCAATGCATAAATAAATAAATATACACTAAACTTGCGTCATCTTACCTAAAAATAAAAACAAAAACAGAAAACAAAAAAAAAAAAAGGATGACTGACGCTATCTTGGAAAAAATAGAAGTGTGGTAATAAAATACAGCAAAATGTGCAAAAAGACAAATGAGGACCATATATTTTTTTTTTTTAGAAAACAAATATATGTTTTATTCACGGCAATACAGCACCAAACACAGGACACAGTTTATTTAGAATATTTCTGGGCTCTTAAGAGAACTCAATATCTTTATATCTAGCTCAGTAGCTACATATAACCACAACTATGTACATATCGCAACTCGTACATATCACGTGAGGTATTATTTGCACGCGCTCGTGGATCACAACATGCACGTAACTGTCATTTCCTATCACTTGGGGTATAATGCACACGCCCGCGTTTCGTCATTTCCTCTAAAACATTTGTTGGTGGCCGTTTAACTTTTAGTTGGGGTACAATTTTGTGCTAAACTATAGCTTGTTTCATAAGTCGTGCCCAACTTTTAAAATCAATATCTTTAAAACCGCTTTTTATAAGCTTTTCAAAATTTGCATGTAAAGTTATAATGATTAGAACCCAACAGGGAATTAATTTAATAAAAAAACAACATTTGGTTATTAGTGTTGCTTATTTGATTTATATAAATTTATAACGACCCATTGATGTAGTCAAAACTTAATGTTTACAGTATTTAAGTTAAAAATAGCGATTACAAATCCATACACGGTCAAATTGACGATTTTGCACGTTTTCCACGTGGGTTTTCTGACACAATTAGACACTTATAGAAAACACGAGGCATTGTGTGTTCCATTTCCGTTCATTCAGCGGCTCGCCGTCCTCGAATTGAAAAGACAATAATTCTCCTGGTGTTTTGTCTTATTAGGTTATTTCCCCATTACGGCCACGCCTTTACCTAGTGAAAATTAATCATAGACCAGCAACTACGGTAATTTCTATTCTTCAGGGCTTCACAATTTACAATTTTGACAAACATCAAAGAAATTCGCCGCTTTAAGAAAACTGCAGCTGCAAGATATTTGTTAAATATACATTTAAAGGGTCTTTTGCATTCTAATAACATTTGGAAAAGTTCAACAGTATTTAACAAATGGTTTCTGAGCAATAGCGTTTTGAAGTTGGGCAAGTGATTTGAAACGAGCTATAGCAAGAGTTAGACAACAGATTAAGTTTATATTCTTGTTATTACGTCCACACGTCGATTTTACAATGTTATAGTATATGCTTAACACGTAACTGTCAGTATGCTTATAATTTTAATAGAAGTATTTTAATACAAGGTCGGAGTAGTAAGGCCCCTGACAGAAATACATTAATGACTTTATTTTGGTGCAGACATGTGACTTCAGGTGGTGGATTACAATAGCCCCTGGAGATACTACATACAAGTTAGATGAATAGAATGGACATGTTGTTTTGGATATTTTCTTAGGTTGATGTGTTTGTTTCCTTCCGGCTGGTCATGGGTGGACATTGGAAAATATGTCACGTGACTGTGTGTGTGGACTGTATGTGTGGTCATGGTTGAACATTGGAAAATATGTCACGTGACTGTGTGTGTGGACTGTATGTGTGGTCATGGGTGGACATTGGAAAATATGTCACGTGACTGTGTGTGTGGACTGTATGTGTGGTCATGGGTGGACATTGGAAAATATGTCACGTGACTGTGTGTGTGGACTGTATGTGTGGTCATGGGTGGACATTGGAAAATATGTCACGTGACTGTGTGTGGACTGTATTTGTGGTCATGGGTGAACAATGGAAAATATGTCGCGCGCGTGCGCGCGCGCGCGTGTGTGTGTGTGTGTGTGTGTGTGTGTGAGTGTCTGAAAGCCTGTGTAAGCGTTTATAGTCCTTTATCAATCTGACTGCTGAAATAATTGCGTTGCTCTTAGCCACATCACAATATGAACAGTCATATTTAGAAAACATTTGTGATAACTATAGCTGTACCTAGGGAGCCGCGATAGCTCAGTGGTTAGTGAACTGGACTACCACGGACAAGGGGTAGGGTTCGATCCCAACCGACGGCTTCCGGGTTCACCCAGCCTTAAATGGGTACCGGATTTTTTTCTGGGAAAGTAAAGCAGCACGGGCGTAATACTGACCACATTACCCCAAAAATCATGTGCTGAAGGTCTGTAAAATATAGGGTCACTAACACCATATTTCCCTATACGCCACTTGGCGTGACGGGGGTACTTTACTTTTTATAGCTGTACCTAGTATGTCGAGAAAAATCTTGGTTTTATTAGTGCAGTAAAATTTATTAAATATAATATAACATATAATGTGCTTGGTTTCCGTATTTGTAGCTACATCAAAAGTAGTTATTTACATATATTAAATAATTATTCTTTAATTTTGATTGGTCATGATAAACTTTTGAGAATTCACCTTAAACATTATCTAAATAGTATAGACATTGATCAAAGTGAAAAGAAGCCAATTATAAAATGTACATCAGGCTATAAAATCTTAAAATATGAAGCGGAAAAAGCAATAAAAACAATGAAAAAGGGTAAAGCAACAGGACCCGACAGCATAAAAAGATGGAGACTATACAGGAACTAGAAGATTTTTGCATTGAAGTGATTACATACATATGCAATGACATATACGACACAGGATACATACCAAATTATCTAAAACCATCAACTTTCATTCCCTAAAAAGAATGGTGCAGTTGAATGCAGTGACTTTAGAACAATAAGCCTAATGAGCCATGTTACAAAAATCTTGCTAAAAGTTATACGAGGAAGGATTCAGAATAAAATCAATACTGAATTAGATGAGCAGCAATTTGGATTTAGTAAAAATAACGGGACAAAATAAGCCATATTCTGCATGAGAACATTAATAGAAAAGTACACAGAAGTAAACAAACCAATATATGCCTGCATTATAGACTACACCAAAGCTTTTGATAGAGTACACCACAAACAACTTACAGAACGCCTAAAAGAGATACATCTAGATGACATAGACATACGACTAATATGTACTCTATACTGGGAGCAAACAGCAATAATAAAATATAATAAAGAACTATAACTACCTTGGGCATACTATAACCAGTGATGGAAAATGTACAAAAGAAATAAACAAAAGAATAGGAATGGCAAAAAGTAATTTTAATGTCATGAAGAACATATTAACTTCAAAACAAATAACACCAGGGCTAAAACTAAGAATAGCAAATTGTTGCATCTTCTCAATATTCCTATATCGTGCAGAAACATATACATTAGACAAGAAAACAGAACAGAGAATTGAAGCCTTTGAAATATGGATATATAGAAGAAAAGGTATAATTGGATGGAAGGAAAAGAAAACAAAAGATGAAGTCTTAAAACAACTGAAAATGAAAAGGGAACTACTAAGCACAATTCAAACAAGGCAAATGCGATTTTTGGGCCATGTTAAAGGACACAACAGCCTACTAAAAGTAATCCTGGAGGGGCAAATACAAGGTAAAAGAGGCAGAGGCAGACCAAGACTAACATGGACGGGTTACATAAAAAAATGGACAAACCAGCCTATGACGACAACTTGCACCTTCAAAGCAAGAGATAGAGTAGAATGGCGCTCCATGGTAGCCAACCTTCGTTGCGGAGACGGCACTCGATGATGATGATGACGAAAGACATTATGATGAAGAAAAAATTAATTACCTTGCCGTATATTAACATAGTATTTAATGAACTAATATACTTTTTAAAAATACAAAATTATTATTTACTCGCATACTGTCTTCTTTTTATTTATGTTTCTAATGTCACGTTTACATATTTGCTTAAATGGTGAACAAACCACAATATCAGTTCACATTTTTTTTGTCACTCTTGCTAAATTGCGTCCGATAGTCTCATAATTGTTTATTTAAAGCTTTCATTTATATTGTCTTCACATTTGTATTTTGCTCTTTTTGATGGCTAATTACTCTCTGATTTTTAAATAAACTTGGTGGCATTTAATTTAACTTAGTAAGTTGACGGAACCACATGTTAAAACGCGTATTTCTCAGTTATTTTTCAATTTTTTCCACTTTGTATTCGTTCACATTGTGAGTTGATTTACCATGCATTTTGTACCTACTGATTCAATGCATCAATCTCTGGCAGAATCAGAATAAGACGTCGATTCAATACCTCCCGATGGACATAACTACCCATTATGACCCCTATATTTAGTAGACAAGAACAGCTGTCTCTGATCACTTGTAATATTTCACTGTATAGTATATAATCAAAGGAAGTATTTTTATGTCATTTCAGATGTTTACGATTTAATGTTTTCCTATATAAAACCTTGGGTGTCCGGTTAGCGCAATCGATAGGCGGTTGGCTTACCACGGCAACAGCCGGGGTTCGTTCCCTGGCGAGGACACCTGGGTTTTACTAATTCCCTAAAAATTAGTAGGAGCCGCGATAGCTCAGTGGTTAGTGAACTGGACTACTACGGACAAGGGGTAGGGTTCGATCCCAACCGACGGCTCCGGGTTCACCCAGCCTTAAATGGGTACCGGATTTTTTCTGGGAAAGTAAAACAGCACGGGCGTAATACCGACCACATTACCCCAAAAATCATGTGCTGAAGGTCTGTAAAATATAGGGTCACTAACACCATATTTCCCTATACGCCACTTGGCGTGACGGGGGGTACTTTACTTTTACTTTTATATAAAACCTTTGCGGTGGGCACATTAAGTATCTATCTCTCTCTCTCTCTCTCTCTCTCTCTCTCTCTCTCTCTCTCTCTCTCTCTCTCTCTGCGATCAGGACTCAATCAGAGCAGGATCCCAGACTCTCACATGAAGTCAGCTGTCAGGTTAAGTAAGTTGATCACCCCCACAGACAGATTAAGAAATATATAAATAAATTAATTAAGTATGAAAACTTCCTACTGCTATAAAAAAAAAAAAAACACGACCCCTTTTCATATTATCGTTACTTATCCTACATAAAAGTGGAAAAAAAAAATAGAGCCCCTTCATGCTAAGTGGCGTATAGGGAATATTGTGTTAGAGACTACAATTTTTACAGATCTTCGGCAAATGATTTTGGGGTAATGTGGGTAGTTTTACACCCATACCGCTTTACTTTCCCAGAAAAAAATCCGGTACCCATTAAGGCTGGGTGAACCTGGACGCCGTCGATCAAGATCGAACCCGTTCTTGTCTTTAGTAGTCAAGTTCACAAACCACTGAGCTATCGCGGCCTATTAATCAAGGAAAGTTAATATTTTTTCTACATGTGTTTCGAGCACTCTATACATTTTTTTTTCTTCATATTTTCCAAAACATACCATTGGGAGTGCAAATATAACTTGAAAACCTTAAACCACTTTTCACATAGTTTCTATATGTCCTCTATAAAAACGAAAGATTAACATTTTTGTCCTATTATGTCTCTACGGCAGTCTATCGATTAAAAAAAAACATTTTTTCCAATATAATACTTTTGCGGAAAGCAAAACTAGACCGCTATTCAAACTTCTATGTATATATGTACTATATCTGTTATAGCGTTCTTAGCGTTCTGTTGTGCATCTTTATTGTTGTGCTACCTTGACGTTATTGGCTTGTATACACTCAATCACATTACATTGATCACAACGTCAATCATAACAGACTCTGTTCTCTCATATATATATATATATCGTAATCAAGTTTATTGACTTCTAATAATTCTCGTGGCACGTGATATAATATGACGCACTTCTCTTATAATTAACTTCGTTAACTCTTGGACGTTCATCGGTTTACCACCGGTGTTTATTGAACAGTCCATAAGTGCAATGTATACATTTATTAAACATCAGGCAATTGTTATCAACTTTGTTCAACTTACGAGACTGGATGGAATGGAATACAGAACTCTTGGAATCTTCTAAAACACGTTCACAGCTTACGTTCCTAAAACTTCTATCAACTTGTTTAATAACTTCAACTGTGGACTTGAACTACAACTTGACGATTCTAACTTCTTAATAAACTGGCTTCACTTCTTAATCTAAACTTCTACTTGTTCTGTGTGTTCTAACTTTGAGTATCTAATTCTCCATTCTAACTGATCTTAATCTAACTGGAACTAACTTCCTGCCTGATCTTCTCTAGCTCTATCTCTGCTCTGTCTATGACTATCGCTGTTCCTAAACCTTCCCCCGCTGACGTTTATATACTCTCTCCACCTCGAGTGTCTGCCGAACGTATTCATGTTATTGCTGATGCCCCCCCCCCCCCCCCTAGGGAAGCGGGCGACACTAAGTACGAGCGTCTGCCGAACTCCTGTTCTGTGACCGGCCTTATTTTTCCCGGTGATTAGGCTGGTCGCTAGCATTTGTCATTGCTATAGTCTACTGCGAAGCGGGTAACACCAAGTCAGCCTGCCTGATGCTTTCACTAGCTTACTGTTACATATCATCATCATCATCATCACCAGATTTATTATTTTGACAATTTTGAGATATAGGTCAAATTTTGGAGTGATCAGAAAGGTTGCAAGTTGTCACTTTGCGACAATTTCATTGGCTGAAGAAATTCCACGCGCAGAAGTGAGGTTAAGGTATTTAAACTTCGACACGATAGGTTTAAGTAAGTGTGACTCGGAAGATTTGAAGTTCAAGGACTAGAAGAAGTTTAGTCAGAGAAAGTTAGAACCAGGATAGAAAGTTAGTTAGGAAGTTAAGTCAGGAATTAGGAAAGTAGAAGAGAAATTAGTTAGGAAATTAAGAATCTTCAATTTGTAGTCTTAAGTCAGTTGAGAAGTATTAAGCAACAGACTAGAGAGTAGTAAGATAGCAGAGACCTATGCACATTAGTTGAGCAGTAGACAGTAGACAGAACAGGTGAAATTAGAACATATGAACTTTAGTTGTGGAAGTGTTTTGAGAGATTTCAAGCTGTGCTGCATATATTTCTTATAATCGTAAGTACGTTTATAGAGAGATTGAATGTTACATGTTGCACAAAGGTAAGCATTTGTGGACAAATCATATCCAACCGGCGATTGCCTCCGAGATGTCCAGAATTAAGAACTATAATTCAAGAAGTGCATAGACTATATTGTATCACGTGCCAAGAGGAACATAACAGTCAATAAAGCATGATTATGATTTATGTATTCTGAAAAAAAGTATGTCATGATTAACGTTGTGATCAATGTGACGTGCTGTCAGTGAACAATAATATCAACCAAAAAAATAAGATAAAATAATTACAACTCTTTTACAGCCATGGGTGATTTTGGAATAGAAATAATAGCAAAAATATTGAATGATATCTACAACAGCCGATATATACCAGACGCCTACTCAAATCAATATTCATAGCCCTACCAAAGAAATCTGGTCGATTGAATGCGATGATAATCGCACAATAAGCCTTATGAGTAACATGGTTAAGATATCACTATGAATCATCATACGAAATAAAATCATTCAGAAATTTGTGATGAACAGCGTAGTTTTGTTAGAGATAAAGGAACAAGCAATGCCATATACATCATAAGATCTTTAGTAGAAAGAGCGATGAAGGAGAAAATATATCTATACCTATTGTTCATAGATTATACCAAAGAATTAGACAAAGTTAAGCACTAAGAGATAATCACAATTGTTAAAAACATAAACGTAGATATACTATATAATCAACGGAAATATATTTTTCCTGTATGCCTTTGCAGAACACCTATTTCGATACAACTACAATACCTACCTCAACCCCATATTTGTACCGATCAACTTTGGTTCACTTTCTTCTTTACCTCTCATACCCACACATGTGATACTATTCCGCCACCTAAAAGCACTAAGAATTTAAAAAAAAAACATAAATCATCCCCTCCCAATATCACCCACAGGCTCACAAAAATCAGCGAAAACTCACCAAATTACTGAAAATCCATTAAAATCTATTAAAATCACCCAAAATCCATCACAATTCCGCTAACATCCACCAAAATCCCACCAAAATTCTCCAAAATTCATATAAAATCCTGCCAATATCAATCAAAATCTATTTCAAGTCACCCAAGTAATAATTAAATTCGCCAAACCTATTTAATTTAATTAAAATGCAATAAATTGGTCAGTTGTGGTTTGGCTCTCCTTATTAATGTATTATCAATCTATATCACATTGTCGACACACCACACTTACCATTTTGCCCCTACCATTCCATTGCCCCTTAATGTCTCATTAAATGTAATTAAAAGTGAATCTGTCGATCAGCATTTGTACGGCTATCACACTTTACCGCCAAACCAACCCTTCCGCCCCTTATTATCCCATTAGAGTTAATTAAAATAGAATTTTAAATAAAATCCATCGATCAACTATGATTCGGCTATCACCTGTTGCCACATCCAGCAAGCCACCCATCCCAACCCTAACACCCGACAACTCCTACCAACCCGCCCCTTCTACCCCTTAATACTGCATTAAAATTAGTTAAAATACATTTTTTTAAATATACGGCGTGTTCAACTGAAAACGGGACGTGTGGATTTATTTAAAAAGTATCATACGCAATTTAATAGTTTCAACGGAATTAAATAAAACAACCACTGTTGAATAAGAATGCACCTGGGTTCATCAGAAAAAATTTCCGTATGCATTTAGGCAAGCATCCCACTGTTTAGGTAGACGTCGAATGCCGTCCGAAAAAAAGGTGCGTTGCTGCTCTCTGAACCATGTGGTCACAGCTGTCTTCACGTCTGCGTCGCTGTTGAATCGCTGTCCCTTTAGTGCTCTCTTCAACGGTCAGAACAAATGGAAATCACACGGGGGACAAATCGGGACTATAGGCTGGGTGATGAAGAACTTCCCAATTCTTCTTTGCCAATGTTTTCTGCACAATTTTTGCGACGTGCGGACGAGCGTTGTCGTGGAAAAGAATCACACCTTGAGAAAGCTTGCCTGGTCGCTTAGCCTTGATGGCCTTATGCAGCTTGTCTAAAGTGTCTTTATAATGGGCGGCACTGATGTTGACACCAGGTTCCTTAAAATCAGCCAACAAAAACCCTTCAAGGTAAAAAAATGCAGTCATCATAACCTTCCCAGCAGAAACATGTGTCTTGAATTTTTTGGGTTTTGGTGAACCTGGATGTTTCCATTGCATGCTGTCAATTTTGCTGCTCGGTTCATAGTGGTGGCACCACGATTCATCACCTGCCACAATGCTCAACAGAAATGCATCACCCTCTGCCCTGTAACGCATCAAGTGGTTCAAACTCCACCCCATCCGTTCTTCCTTATGGTGGTCAGTCAACATCCGTGGGACCCACTGTGAACACACCTTCCGATAGTTCAATTTCTTCCGAACAACCATGTGGACTGTCCCAATTGACATATGGAATTCTTCTGCAAGCGAACGAATGCTCCGACGACGGTCAGTCAGTACTGCTTTATCAAGCACGGCTATGGCTTCTTCTGTTGCAACAATATGCGCCTGACCTGGCCGTGCAAGATCTGCCGTTAACTCACGTCCGTCTTTAAACATACGCACCCATTCCCTCACTCTGGTCCTCGACAAACATTTGTCACCATATGCTGCCTCCATTCCCCGATGAATGTCTACTGCATGACATCCTTCAAATGGAAGAAACTGGATCACAGCACGCTGATTCACTTTGGACGGGTTCGGAATCACACCCGCCATATTGTTAACAGTCTTCTGCAGCACATATGCATGCTGGGAAGATGAACACGTGACCGTATGTTAATTATTGGATACTCATTACTAGTGCAACATGTCATCAATATCAGTACACTCTAGCACGTATGGTGTAACAAGTCCCCTTTTCATTTGAACAAACCTCGTATCGGTCAGCTATGGTTCTTACATTACATTTATATGTTTGTATATATAATTACATGTATGTATGTATAAATATATATGTGACTACTTTGGACACATCCACCACCCTTCCCATAACGCCACGGGACAGATCCGACATAGATATCCGTTGGATTCGGTTTCAGGACATATGTGAATAATATACTATTCACGTGTCCTGAATACAACTCCCAGTGCAAAAAGGCAATTGTATTTATCCGTCCTCTGTATAAAAATGTTGCAGATTGTGCTGGCGGTGAGGATGAGCAGAACTGCACAGGTAAGAGAGCACGCATAACTTTTAATTTAAATTACTGTATAACCGACTAGAGCCCATTTCTTATGAAAGATAGCACTTGCTATTATTCCTAACGACGGTCGTGTGATTCAGAAGCTACGACTGTTTGACTTTGAATGATTGATGAGTTTCATCCATTTTAAGACAGAAATGCAATATTTGGTACTAATTTTCCCCGGATTTTGATGAGGTAAATATATAAATAAAATACATGTTCCATTGGTCTAATTAAATATTTTGTAAACAACTGAAAATGTTTTAAACTAATGCGAATGTACAAGAGTATTTTATACTGTAAGGGGCTAATTATCTTGTAGATTGTAAGACGTGCGGATTGCTTTATGTGGTTAGCTGCAGGTCATCTTGTGGAAGTCACGGTCAAAGTTTGGTCGAAATGATTATGTCGAAAACCAGTTTCTTTGTTAAATATGGAGAGAAGCTCGCCTGATATCGTGACATACTAGTTTAGAGAAACATCACAATTAATCTGACGAGAATAGGGTAACATCTTTATAGTCAGACAACATCTAGGTCCACATAGTATTAGTTAAATAGACTCAGATATGTATATCAGTCAAGATACAGAGAACGATACAGTTAGGATACAATATAAAAGTAGAGATTATTGATCCATCAAAGACAGTCTTAAAAAGCCTAGAGGTTTGCTAGGTAATCCGTTGAAACTAAATAGCAGTTTGTAGTAATATAAATTTTATTAGGAGGACATGCTGACTACGTAAGTTGTGCTTTTGGGGACACAGTATTGAAGCTGATAATTACAAACTCTTTCCCTGCGTTTCGATATATCATGTGCCATGCCGATTTCGGTCATGTACATTTAACCGCACAGTGCGTCACTCTCAATTTCATTATTGTAAAATGTCATCAAACCATATTCTTTTTTATAGGTCTTGTATCATCTTGGTATTTGTGAAATCTAATTTCTTGTTTAATTATCTAAAAATTCATATATAATATGTAAAGTGTTAAATAAATATAAACATGTAGATTAATATTTATAAACATGAAAAAATGTTGTCTCAGAAATCTCTACCGCAAAATTGATAATAACCTTCCGTAATGAAAGAGTTAAGATGCCATGCTATTAAAAAGATGGAGATATTCACGGTTTAAGGATCCTGACATTTTGAAACTAACCAGCGAATGTGTTTTGCTGTCTCCATGTTATGTCAAGTCTTATTTTTAGGTCAGTCAATCTAAATCAACGAGATGACAAAGTCACCTACAATGACTGATAGAAGTCAACAACGACTTGTCTCAGTAACGGTGTAATTGAAATATGTTGAACCAGTCTACAGTTTACAAGTCCAGCTGACAAGCATTAATATACAAACGCTGGTACAATAGTGCAATGTACGTCAAGATCGATCTCTCCCATACTAGTATAAAATCTAACTCGCACTAAAACTAAACTACTACACAATTATGTTGTTTTCCTTCCCTGATAATGTTACGAGACGTAAATTGTAAAATATAAGTATCTATAGGACGTCATTCATTATATTAAAGTTGAGGGGAAAGAATCAGAGTAGTCATAAATAAACATAACAATATAAAATGTAAATTTGGTGTTCAATTTTAACTATGTAGAAGGTGTAGCTTCGCGGAAATGTGTCGGTATCATCATCATCATTGAGTGCCGTCTCCGCAACGAAGGTTGGCTACCATGGAGCGCCTTTCTGCTTTGTCTCTTGCTTTGACCAAACAATTTTTTCTATTTTGTTTTTCCATTTTCCCTGTCATAGGCTGATTTGTCCATCTTTTGATGTTACTCGTCCATGTTAGTCTTGGCCTGCCTCTGCCTCTTTTACCGTGTATTTTCCCCTCCAGGATTACTTTTAGTAGGCTGTTGTGTCTTTTAACATGGGCCAAAAATCGCATTTGTCTTGTTTGAATTGTGCTTAGTAGTTCTCTTTTCATTGTGGCGGTATAAGTAAAACAAAGTTTTGACTCAGCTGGGGACAAAGGTAGGGTTACAAAAACTGTCTGCATCTTCAAAATACGAAATCTCCACACAATGAGGACACCGAGCACAATGTGCCATTTTCTGCCAGAAGACTCATCTAAACCAACAACAGTTTCATTTCTTCTCTTAAAAAATAGTATGGTGCTTCTAAAACATTGGTGTTAAATGGAATCTCATCAGATGCGACACCTCAGCTCTTCTGAAAGAATCTCTGTCTCTAGTCAGGTCACCAACTTTTTCTGTTGTCATGTTAAGGGCCGCTTTGATGTCTTGACAAGACTTCTTTTTAGGTCTGCCCCTGTGGCATCTTTCTGGAACCATTACTTCCATTATTGTTATTTCTAGATAAAGCAGCTATTATTATCTCTTAACCGGAATGTCATGAACTGCCAGTCACGGTAATTCCCAGCAAACACGACACTGTGTTAATACAGCAATATTCAGTTTTAACGACTTGGTTTTCTCTCCAACGGCTTACTTAGTCTTCTCTTTGACCGCATCATTTGGTAAAAACAAATAACTTGGGTCTTAAGAACTAGGGGAAAGTGAGTTCAAGTAATTTGGCTGATTTGTAAGCGATTGTTGCATGATGATTGCCTTCTTAACAAACCATCTAATTTATGAATATCCAGTCAAATGTTCACATATAGACAGTGTCTTCCGAGCTCCCATTTGAAATGTAATGTGTGTTATAGACGTCATATCACTGAAAAACTCAACAAATTTGACCTTGATTATCTCAGTTGTTCAGACAGATCAATCCCCAATATTTAAAACGTTGGTCCACTCAAATATAAAAGGTACGGTTCAACTGTTAAATTCAAATATTTAGCGTGTTTGTGACTAGCACGTCTTAAGTGAACGCACACACAACTGCTCATCGATGGAAGTAAATAATCTCTGTTTAATATACTGATTAAAGGAAATTTGCAGGAGAATCAGATGAAAACACCAATTTTTAAAAACCCCGAAAGTATTTTAGCAGAAAATGGGAGAATCAAGAAAAAAATTGAAAACATTCAATTAAGCAAATAAATTAAATGACAAATACGATCAATAATTACAAACAGAAAACTCAACAAAAAAACAAAAAAATAATCTTTTATTTCTTTCCTTCCTCATTTGCCTTTCAGCGTTGAAAGGAGTTATAATTTTGCGGCCTTTTGCTCTTCTGTTGACCTCTGCTGCTGTTATGTTTCTTAGTGTTTATAATATTCCAGCACTCCATCTTTTTCGTGGTCGGTCATTCAGTCCGGTGTTCTCATAATGTTTATTAAAGGCTCGTTATTTTGTGTTGTGATCTTTCTACCTTATCACGTGGTCAAACCATTTTATCTGTTGTTTCTTCATGTATTCTTTGGCAGCATTTATTCCTAGAGCTTTTTCTCAGTTCTTTTTTTCTGATCTTATCTATTAAACTGTTTCCTGTCATTCGTCTAACATATTTCATCTAGGTAGTAGTTATTTTTGTCATTGTTCTTAAAGTCTAGAGTTCAGGTCTGGCATTAGTAGCACAACTTTGGGATGTCGAATGTAAACTGCTCGTTTTGCATCTAATGTTATTTCTTTTTGGACAATAGTGGTGGAAGCTGTTAAGTCTATTTAAGTGTTGGTGTAGGTCTATTTTTCCATTTATTAGTGCCTGATCGTCTGCAAAAAGAAGCTCGTTAATCTCATCTGTGAACATCCATAGCAAAAACAGAAAGAAAGACCACAATTTCTGTACTGAAGTGTCTTAAAAGACTATTTAATATGACAATACGAAGCCAACTAAGAAATGAAAAATATCGAGAAAAAAGAGAAGTAGCATTAGTTTAGTGCTTCATTGAAAGTGACAACAAATTAAATGATCTGAACATGTAACATGATTACCAGCAAAGATCATTCCACAAGAGACATAAACAACCACATAGAACAACAACCCACCCCAGCCATCCAAGATCTGAGGTCACACAAATCGCATTGTGAGATGGGCACCAAAGTTCACGATCAAAAGCGATTCGTTTTTCCTCGACGCTAAAAGGTAGAAGAGATAAGTACACAACGATACAAGAACTTGGAGGAAATAATTAAAGATCTAAAACCGAAGTAAACACGCGCGTTAAATTAATTTCATCATTTTCTGAGGAGATGTTTAATGTTTGTTCAGGCATCATCCTTAATGATTTTATAAGGCTGTCTGAATATCCATTTACTTTGTCCGAATCCTAACTTGACTCCTGTCACAATAAAAACCTTTACTTTCCACATTACTGTTTTATTCATCTGTGAACCTGGCAGAAATGCCTTTCACAGTGGATAGAGGAGTTACATAAACGTTCTAAATGTTCGCCTTATAATGTCATTTTACTTCTATTATATGTATAGATAAGGGCCCTCTATCTAAGAGACGTATGACGCAAGCCGGATAAAGCCGTAAGGAGTTCGGGTTGCCGACTCACCCTTTGTCTACCAGAAAATAAAAGACAAAGAGGAAGACCAAGGAATTCTTGGAAAAGACAGATAGAAGCAGAGATGAAGATGATGGGGACGACATGGAATGATCTTAAAAGAATGACAAAAAACAGAACGACTAGGAAAGTGTTTGTTGAAGACCTATGCTCCACTGAGAACTAAAAAGTTAGAAGAAGAAGAAATGTATAGAACACACAATCATGTTTAAATGCAGAGCAGAACATCTTATTGTCATAGTGAAGGATCTTTGAGTTGGCCCTTGTGAACAAGTCTTCTACCTTTCAGCTCCCTGTGGAGCATAGGTCTTCAACAAACACTTTCCAAGCCGTTCTGTTTTTTGCCATTCTTTTAATATCATTCCATGTCTTGCCCATCAACTTCATCTCTGCTTCTATCTGTCTTCTCCAAAAATTCCTTGGTCTTCCTCTTTTTTTATTTTTCCCTGGGGATTCCAAAAAAAGGGCCCTTGTGAACAAGTACACGTAAGGATAACCACTCAGAACCTACAACAATCTGGGTAGATGTGACAACAGTTTGTTGCGCTGACAATCAATATAGCATTTATCGTTAAAAAAAGAAACACAATTGTTATGTTGATCTTCCGCCACCTCGCGCATCTTTTAATAAACTTCCCAGTCATGTAGTGGATCAAACTGTATTCAGATATCTCATGTAAAGAAAAGACGCTGAAATTCTTACAAAGTCTGGAATGTATCAAAAACAGATATATAATCCAGTGTCTTTTAAAGAAACGACAAGCTTTATCAGGAACACTTCTGCAGAGAACTGGTAGTTTTCTCATCACAATTATTTGAGATATGATGTCATTATCAAACCTGCAAACTAAGGTCAAATTGTTGTATTTAGACGTAGATTTGTACACAATAGACTTTGACAATATATGTTTCACAAATTCAGTCTTAGAAACATTTATTTAAATTCATGTAATAATTTTTTCTATTTAAAATCATAAACACATTCTCTAGTCTTGCAATCGGTACAACTCAGTTCCAATAAAGTCGAGTAAAGTTCAACCATCTTTTTGTTTATTATAAAGTTCGATCACCAGCGTAGGCAATAACGCACGGGTTGATATTAATAACAATTTATAATTCAGTTGAAATGTAAGTACGCAATCTCAAGTCAATAATAAATGAGTATATTTTCATGTTAGCATCATTATATCGACATCTGAGTCTATGAATGTAACATGTATTGACGCATTAACAGAGTCACTAACCACGTCGCAAGAGCCCACTACTGAAATTGCTAGACGTAAACGAGAAGCCCAGGATAGTAGATTCACCACGGGTACAGTTTTTCGCTCGAAGGTTTGTCAGTGTTCGATTCTTTTTTTTGAATTAATAAATTACAACTATAAAGCAACTTAAAACACGATTCTGATTGATGCTGCATTTCATATACTCCGTACTAACAGCACATGTTGAAAGATTGTCTTCCAGAATTGTCGATAAAACGCTTTGTCTATCTCATTAAATTGAGTATCTTGATTCCCGCCATATATTATGTGAAACTCGTAGTATTAAAAGTTCGTCTTCTTTGGTTTTTCTCCGACAACCGTTAAATCAATCAATATGTATCAGTATGTATGAAATTTCGTTCGTTTTCATATCCTCTGTTGCGTTCTGCTAAATGCGTGCCAAAAAAAAAAAAAAAAGCAGATGTCGATTATCTCAACATAGAATCATCAATCAGAGCTAAACTATGACATTTAAAAGTCCACAACGGGAGAAAAATTAAAGACAAATTAAAACGTGTATTGTTTAGATCTCCAGTTACACGAGCAGAATTAAAATTGTCGGCCTGTTTTCTTTGCCACATCTTAAAACCTCTCAACACACAGAAATAAGTTGTGATAGCCGTCTTGTAGTATAAGACTGTGGCATCGTAAGTGCATAATCGATATTCATATTATCTGTTCAACTAATCTACACTTCAGGCTCCATAATGAAAGCAACACTTAATTGGACGCTACTGGACATCCTTTACGGAAACGCAAATTGGAAGTTATTTATAACAAAGCGTATACTTGTGGAGTCAAGACACAGAGAGAAATGGCAAAAGTTATTGACCAAACACTAACACCCAACATACAACAGTGAAATGTAGAAAGAGTGATAAAAGACGAAGTCCCCCAAAAGCATCATTTGTACAAGAACAAATCGCTGTTGCATGTAAATGAAAAAATCACCTCAATAACAAGCATAGATTCACAATCAGAGGACATCAGACATTCCGAGGGGTACTACTACCAACACGCAACAATATACCAAGTAATGAAGAATCAATAAATACAAACAAGTAATTCAGAAATCATAGGATTTGTCACATTAATAAAGAAAACCAATATCCATATTTTCATCTGTTATGGTCCACGAAACAAGGACCTGTCTCTGTCAAGTATAGCAACAACAAACCTCAACTCTTTAGTCACTGGCGATTTGAACAGCCGGTCTCAAAGATTGAGAAAATCCAAGATGCATACAGCAGGTGAGAAAAAGCAGAAAACTATGAGATTGATACAAATCTCCACTTGATTAACAGGTGAGATGACAAAAAGAGTTTCTATTCCAGAAGGTGGCATACTTTCTCCACTCTAGATCTGATCTTTGCAACAGGGTATCAAAAGCATACAGTTAATAGAACGTTCTTTACCAGCTATTTATTGTGTAGAAAACAGTGTTTCTAAGATTACAGTGAAGGACATTGCTGTGCTAGCTGTATATGATGACAACAGTGTATCTAAGATTACAGTGAAGGACATGGCTGTGCTAGCTGTGTATGATGACAACAGTGTATCTAAGATTACAGTGAAGGACATGGCTGTGCTAGCTGTGTATGTTGACAACAGTGTATCTAAGACTACAGTGAAGGACATGGCTGTGCTAGCTGTGTATGAAGACAACAATGTATCTAAGACTACAGTGAAGGACATGGCTGTGCTAGCTGTGTATGATGACAACAGTGTATCTAAGACTACAGTGAAGGACATGGCTGTGTTAGCTGTGTATGAAGACAACAATGTATCTAAGACTACAGTGAAGGACATGGCTGTGCTAGCTGTGTATGATGACAACAGTGTATCTAAGACTACAGTGAAGGACATGGCTGTGCTAGCTGTGTATGAAGACAACAATGTATCTAAGACTACAGTGAAGGACATGGCTGTGCTAGCTGTGTATGATGACAACAGTGTATCTAATATTACATTGAAGGACATGGCTGTGCTAGCTGTGTATGTTGACAACAGTGTATCTAAGACTACAGTGAAGGACATGGCTGTGCTAGCTGTGTTTGATGACAACAGTGTATCTAAGTCCACAGTGAAGGACATGGCTGTGCTAGCTGTGTATGATGACAACAGTGTATCTAGATTACAGTGAAGGACATGGCTGTGCTAGCTGTGTATGATGACAACAGTGTATCTAAGACTACAGTGAAGGACATGGCTGTGCTAGCTGTGTATGATGACAACAGTGTATCTAAGACTACAGTGAAGGACATGGCTGTGCTAGCTGTGTATGAAGACAACAATGTATCTAAGACTACAGTGAAGGACATGGCTGTGCTAGCTGTGTATGTTGACAACAGTGTATCTAAGACCACAGTGAAGGACATGGTTGTGCTAGCTGTGTATGATGACAACAGTGTATCTAAGACTACAGTGAAGGACATGGCTGTGCTAGCTGTGTATGTTGACAACAGTGTATCTAAGACCACAGTGAAGGACATGGTTGTGCTAGCTGTGTATGATGACAACAGTGTATCTAAGATTACCATGAAGGAGTGAGCTCGAATGATTCTAGTAGGACGTGAGTTAACGAAAAATCATCCGCGGTCAGGTCAGGTTCATATTGTTGTGACAGAAGAAGCCATAGCCGAGATTTATGCAGCAATATGGATGAACCGTCGTACGAGCTTGTGTTTTCTAGCTGAGTAATTCGCTGTGTAGCTTGGGACAGTTGAAATAATGATTAGCAGTAAACTGAATTATCGGAGGGTGTGTTCACAGTGGATCCTAAGGATGCTGACCAACTACCATAAATAAGAACGCATGGGGTAGAGCTTGAACAACCTGCTGCTTTACAAAGATAAAGGTGATGCATTTCTTTCCTGCTGACGATGAGTCGTGGTGCCATCACCTCGAGACTTGCAGCAAAACAAGGAAGCATGCAATGGAAACATCCCGGATCACCATGACCCAACCAAATACAAGTCACAACTGGTAAGGTTATAAAAAAAAAGTTAAGTACCCCGTCACGCCAAGTGGCGTATAGGGAATATGGTGTAAGTGACCATAAATTTTACACACCTTCGGCACATGATTTTTGGGGTAATGTGGTCGGGATTACGCCCGTGCCGCTTCACTTTCCCTGAAAAAAATCCGGTACCCATTAAAGGCTGGGCGAACCCGGAAGCCGTCGGTTGGGATCGAACCCTACCCCTTGTCCTTTGTAGTCCAGTTCACTAACCATTGAGTTATCGCGGCTCCCTTGGTAAGGTTATGCTGACTGTATTTTATTTTTGATTGCGATACAAAAGAAGCCGTATTCTGCATTAGAACATTAATCGAAAAAATACACAGAAGTAAACAAACCAATATATGCCTGCTTCATAGACTACACCAAAGCTTTTTAGAATACACCACAAACAAATTATAGAATGCCTAAAAGAGATACATCTAAATGACATGGACATACGACTAATATGTAATCTATATAGGGAGCAAACAGTAATAATAAAATATAACAAAGAGAACTCTACACCTATTGATATAAAAAGAGGAGTAAGACAGAAATGCATCCTATCACCAAGCTTGTTCAATCTATACACTGAGCAAATCTTTAAAAACATCATAGAGATGACAGGCCTACAAATTAATGGAAGATAATCAATAACCAAAGATATGCTGACGATACTGTACTACTAGCAGAAAAACTTAAAGATCTACAACAATTACTTAATGAAATAAACATGACTAGTAAAAAATAAGAGGCATGTTCAGAACACGAAAGACGAACATGGCTGACCACCGTGAAAGAGATTGGAGCCTCATCACGTACCAGTCCAGAGGAAGCCATGGAGAGTCGGAGAAATTCGAACTTATGTCGGAGGAAAGATCTTAAAATAAGTACTTGGAATGTTAGGACTCTATATCAACAAGGGAAATTGGAAAATCTAATTCAAGAAGCAGAACGAATAAATATAGATATTTTAGGCATATCAGAGACTAGATGGAAAGAATGTGGGTACATTGAAGACGAAAAATATACATTTATATACTCAGGAAACACAACAGAACATCAAAGGGGGGTAGGAATACTGATAAAAAGAGAGCTACAAAAATATATAAGTACCCACTGGACATACAGTGATAGGATTATACTACTCAAGTTGAAAGCAAAACCATTCGACATAGCAATAATACAGACATATGCACCTACACAAGACTACACAGATGAACAAATAGAGGCATACTATGAAGACCTAAATAAAGTTATGAAGCAAGTGAAATCTTCAGACATCTTGATTGTAATGGGTGACATGAACGCTAAAGTAGGAAAAGGTAGATACAAGACAATTATAGGAAATCATGGTTTAGGAAAAAGAAATGACAGAGGAGAAAGATTAATACAATTCTGTGAAGAAAACAGGCTGATAATATGTAACACCTACTTTGAGCAAGAGAAAAAGAAACTATACACATGGAAAAGCCCTGGAGATAGGAAGAGGAATCAAATAGATTACATAATGATAAAAGAAAGGTTCCGTAACAGCGTAAAGAAAGCCAAAACCTACCCAGGAGCAGATATTAATTCTGATCACAATCCTGTAATGATTAAAATGAAAATCAAACTAAAGAGAAACAAGCAAAAATCTAATTCATCAACAAACCCACTCGACATAACAGCTTTAAATCAAAAAGATATTAAAGATACCTATACAATACAAGTAAAGAACACATACCAGAAGCTGCTAGAGGAAGGAATTGAACAATACAGAAGAGAAAATCCTGATGAAAAAGTAACAACCAAATGGCAATGCATAAAGAAAAGCATACAAAAAGCCTGCGACACCTTACCCAAAAGAGAAAAGAACAAAAAACAAAAATGGATAACTAACACCATCTTAGAAAAAATGGAAGAAAGGAGACAAGCGAAGAACACTGCCCAATACAATAAAATAGATAATGAGATACGCAAAATGTGCAAAAAGGCAAAAGAAGACTGGCTCAGCCAAAAATGTATAGAAAAAGAAACTATGGAAAGCAAACAAGACCTAAGAGGAATGCACACAGAAATAAAGAGAATGACTAATAAAAATAAAAAAGCCACAGAAGGTGGATGCATTGTAGACAAAAAAGGAAAAATGCTAACAGACAATAAGGATATCATAGATAGATGGCAGGAATATATAACAGAACTATTTCATGATCAAAGGGACAAGAAACCAGTTATAAAATGTACGTCAGGCTATAAAATCTTAAAATCTGAGGTGGAAAAAGCTATAAAAACAATGAAAAGGGGAAAAGCAGCAGGACCTGAAAGCATACAGATAGAGATGATACAGGCACTTGAAGATTTTGGCATTGAAGTGATTACAGACATATGCAACGACATATACCACACAGGATACATACCAAATGAACTAAAAACATCAACTTTCATTGCATTGCCTAAAAAGAATGGTGCAGTTGAATGCAGTGACTTTAGAACAATAAGCCTAATGAGCCATGTTACAAAAATCTTGCTAAAAGTTATACAAGGAAGGATTCAGAATAAAATCAATACTGAATTAGATGAGCAGCAATTTGGATTTAGGAAAAATAGCGGGACAAAAGAAGCCATATTCTGCATGAGAACATTAATCGAAAAATACACAGAAGTAAACAAACCAATATATGCCTGCTTCATAGACTACACCAAAGCTTTTGATAGAGTACACCACAAACAACTTAGAGAATGCCTAAAAGAGATACATCTAGATGACATGGATATACGACTAATATGCAATCTATACTGGGAGCAAACAGCAATAATAAAATATAACAAAGAGTTCTCTACACCCATTGATATAAAAAGAGGAGTAAGACAAGGATGCATCCTATCACCAAGCTTGTTCAATCTATACACTGAGCAAATCTTTAAAAACATCATAGAGATGCCAGGCCTACAAATTAATGGAAAGATAATCAATAACCTAAGATATGCTGACGATACTGTACTACTAGCAGAAAATCCTAAAGACCTACAACAATTACTTAATGAAATAAACACGACAAGCAAAAAATATGGACTAGATATGAATATAAAAAAGACTAAAACTATGATCATAAACAAAGAAAATACTCAAAACCCACAAGTGGATATCAAAATTGAAGGAATAGACCTTGAGACAGTTCAGAACTATAACTACCTTGTACATACTATAACCAGTGATGGAAAATGTACAACTGAAATAAACAAAAGAATAGGAATGGCAAAAAGTAATTTTAATGTCATGATGGACATACTAACATCAAAACAAATAACACCAGAGCTAAAACTAAGAATAGCAAAATGTTACATCTTCTCAATATTCCCATATGGTGCTGAAACATGGACATTAGACAAGAAAACAGAACAGAGAATTGAAGCCTTTGAAATGTGGATATATAGAAGAATATGTAGAATTGGATGGAAGGAAAAGAAAACAAACGACGAAGTCTTAAAACAACTAAAAATGAAAAGAGAACTTCTGAACACAATTAGAACAAGACAAATGCGATTCTTAGGCCATGTTAAAAGACACAACAGCCTACTGAAAGTGATCCTGGAGGGGAAAATACAAGGCAAAAGAGGCAGAGGCAGACCAAGATTAACATGGACGAGTAACATCAAAAGATGGACAAGTCAACCGATGACAGCCTGCACCATCAAAGCAAGAGATAGAGCAAAATGGCGCTCCATGGTAGCCAACCTTCGTTGCGGAGACGGCACTCAATGATGATGATGAGTAAAAAATATGGACTAGATATGAATATCAAAAATACTAAAACTGTGATCATAAACAAAGAAAATAACCAAAACCCACAAATGGGTATCAGAATTGAAGGAATAGACCTGGAGATAGTTCAGAACTACAACTACCTTGGGCATACTATAACCAGTGATGGAAAATGTACAATTGAAATAAACAAAAGAATAGGAATGGCAAAAAGTAATTTTAATGTCATGAAGAACATACTAACATCAAAACAAATAACACCAGGGCTAAAACTAAGAATAGCAAAAGTTACATCTTCTCAATATTCATATATGGCGCAGAAACATGAACATTAGACAAGAAAATAGAACAGAGAATTGAAGTCTTTGAAATGTGTATATATAGAAGAATAGGCAGAATTAGATGGAAGGAAAAGAAAACAAACGATGAAATCTTAAAACAACTAAAAATGAAAAGAAAACTACTAAGCACAATTCAAACAAGACAAATGCGTTTGTTGGGCCATGTTAAAAGACACAACAGCCTACTAAAAGTAATCCTGGAGGGGAAAATACAAGGTAAAAGAGGCAGAGGCAGACTAACATGGACGAGTAACATCAAAAGATGGACAAATCAGCCTATGACAACCTGCACCATCAAAGCAAGAGACAGAGTAGAATGGCGCTCCATGGTAGCCAACCTTCGTTGCGGAGACGGCACTCGATGATGATGATTTTATTTTACCTTGAATGGCTTCTTTGGCAGACTTTAGAGAGCCTGGTGTGAACACCAGTCCTATCCGCTACAAAGACACACTAGACAACCTGCACACAGCCATCAAGAATATAAGAACCGGCATGCTTTTGTGTGATTGTGCAGGAAGCGTTAGCAAGGTAACGGTTGAAATTTCTGCAACACCCAGCCTATACTTGGAGCCGCGATAGCTCAGTGGTTAGTGAACTGGACTACAAAGGACAAGGGGTAGGGTTCGATCCCAACCGACGGCTTCCGGGTTCACCCAGTCTTAAATGGGTACAGGATTTTTGTCTGGGAAAGTAAAGCAGCACGGGCGTAATACTGACCACATTACCCCAAAAATCATGTGCTGAAGGTCTGTAAAATATAGGGTCACTAACACCATATTTCCCTATACGCCACTTGGCGTGACGGGGGTACTTACTTAAAAAAACACAATATTCCCTATACGCCACTTGGCGTGACGGGGGTACTTTACTTTTTACTTTGTTACCAGCCTATACTTCTGATCTGCCACCGTGTGACTTTTAAATGTTCGGACCCTTTAAAAAATCTCTAAAAAAAAAAAAAAAAAAAAAACAATTCGACTTCGAAGCAAAAGTTATTAGTCGGTGAGGTCATTGACCTTTTAGAAGTTTCGTTCATCAGTTGAATTGTGTATTCTTCTTTCTCCTTTATCCTTGTACTATACTATTACACATGTCCTTTAAAGCTCACGTAGGTCTAAATCACACCTCATTACGTGTTCACAACTGCCAGTTCTGTACTAAAATTACAATTATTGGAACAGGACCATGTCTCTGCTGTTTGTCTTGAATTGACTTGAAATTGTGAACTGTTACAGGACGCAGTGCTATCAAATTTGCTTTTCATGAGTTGCTGATCTCATTTCTGCCTAGCCCTGCCGATACAATAAAACATCATCAGCAAAAGATAGTGCTCCTCCAGTTCCTTCCAATTTTTGAGTTGCAATTGCAACAAGGAACGTGTTGAATGGGACCGGGGACATTGGAAAGTGAAAGCCTTGAAGTAATTCATGGCAAATCAAATTAGTATCGGATCAGCCACTTTCTGTGTTGTGTTAAGTGTTTTGTTGTACTTTCTATCTTAATAAAAAATCTCTCTCTATTTATTATATAAAATATACTATATGTACTTGAATTTATTATGCGATAAGGAGACTAAAGACCGACACACAATCTATTGGTTTTCCTCTTACAGGGAAATCAAGAGAAAAGAAGCTCTGAAGTTACTAATCGTTTAGAAAAAGATACAATTCTTGTTGTCGACAAAAGACTTCCTGGAGCTACTTCCGTTAGTCAAGAAACATTCATTGACTACAGTCTGCCTTTTGAGAAGATGTGGATCTCTAAAGATTATCAGAACACAAAGTCTAGCTACCAAATAAACAGAGACAATAAAGAAGGTAGCTTCAGTTTTCTACAATATTAATGTTTAATATTGTAGAAAATACAATATTATTTATTGTAGTATAAATAATATATATGAATAATTATACTAAGTACAAAATTATGATTTTACAAAGAAACATACATACATCAGAAGTTGAGGCAAATACTAAAGCTGAGGATAATAATATATGAAAATAAAGGTGGTGTGGAGACAAAAGAAAAAATGATTGAAGAAAAAGTAGTCATCTTATTATCTTACTCCAGAACATTTCGTAACAATTACAAAAATCGGCTAAGTAGAATCAATCTTGAAAGAAAACTTTTCAATCACCTGCTTAATTTGTTAAAAGTTCCCATGCTTTGAGAAATGAAAGAAAACATGCATCCACGATTTTGCAGTTTGCGATTAAAGTTAATAAATAAAAATAACAAGTAAATTTGCTTGGTATTACAGTAGCATCATCTATAGTGCTTAGTAACATGGTAATACTTGAAAGTGTTATTCCTTCAGCACTTCGCAGAGTGAAAAGAGCTGATAAAACAGAAACAAAGTCACCAAACAACACCAAATCGGACCAGATAATTCAAAACGCCTCATTTAACATATGGAGTGTGTTAGCAAATAGTTCCACGTTCAAGTATGTTCTGTTTTTACCTCGTTACCATAAGATATATATATATATATATATATATATATATATATATATATATATATATGCATTATACATTATAAATAACTTATAATACAGACGTACTGCAGAGTTCGTGCACAGGTGATACCTTTCTGACTGTTCAGACACGAGATTGTAGTGCTAAAGATAAATGAGAGAACTTCATTCTTTCTCTTCTTTTGTTTTACTGCTCATTTCGTGAGATGTTTCAGAGAGGAGGCATGTAAACTTTCTGGACAATGCTAGTTCTGCACGCATGGTGTTTTCATGGCTGTTCCTAGTGCAAGTTGTACAGCTTAATTTATTGCCATCTTGATGTGTAGCAAATGATTCAGTTTACCTGATAGTTATCGCCTTGTAGCTAGTCCTTTTCTTTTGGTGTGCTTGTGTTGCATGTTTCGTTGAATCATAAAACGCGCTGACGACTCTGAATCAACAAAATAGTGAAATATTACTAGCACACGTTTCAAACCAGTCAAAAAAAGAATCAGAAGAAGAGCAGTTTGGTTGGAGCACAGAATGAATAAATGCCATCTTGACATACTGAGCACAACAAATTTATGGAAATCTGTTCTGTCTGAAGAAGAGTGGTACGAGGAAGATAAGAACATCTCAGGAAATTGGGACACTCCTTTAGAAAGCAGACCGGTTCAATGCATATAAAGGAAAAGTCTTATTAATCGTTTAGAGAATATTGTATAAGTGACCATATTTAATGTATCATCATCATCATGTGCCATACAGGTTGGCGTAGGTGATCATGTCCTTCCACAATCTTCTATCTACAGTGCATCGTGTTAGTTCTGTTGTTGACTGTTTTCCATGCCATGACACCAAGCCATCCAGTATTTTCTCTCTTTGCCGTCCGCGATTTCTCTTTCCTTTTATTTTGCCAGTTGTAATCAAGTATTCCAACTTTCCTCTTCTCATGATGTGCCCGAAAAAATGTTGATTGTTTCTTTCTGATGTTTTTAGGAGTTCCATTTTTGTGTTGGCCTCTTTGAATTTCTTCATTGGTCTTTTTAGCCATCCAGGATACTTTGAACATTCTTCTGAGAAATCCCATCTCTGTGGCCTCTAATCGTCTATTAATTTGTTTGTCCACTGTCCATGATTTTCTTCTATAGGTCAAAATTGGCTCTATATAGCACCGATGGACTCTCTTTCTCACTTCTATTGACATAGATATATTGCATAAGATATTTTTCATTTCCTGAAATGCTATTTTGGCCTGAGCTAATCTGCTTTTTATTTCTGTGGTGCATCTCCCATCTGATGTTATTATTGTGCCCAACTATTTGAAACGTTGCACTTGTTTCAGATTTGTCCTGTTTATTTTTATGCTGCATGATGGTGGTGATTGTTTCTTCGATATGACCATTACTTCTGTTTTCTTACTATTCAGACTGATACCTTTTTTGTTGCTATATTTTACAATTATATCTATCATTTCTTGTAATTCATTCTCTGTCTCTGCTATTAAGATTGTATCATCCGCATGTTGCAAAATATTAATGTTGTGACCGTTGACTTAAATTCCTTTTCTGTCTACTATTGATCTCATAATATGCTCGCTGTAAAGTGAAAAAAAATCGGCGACAGAAAACAGCCTTGTCTGACTCCTTGTTTTATATATTGGAATTGTCCTGTTTGGTTGCTAATTCGTATAGCTGCTGATTGTTGCCAGTACATGTTTTTTTAATGATATTTAATGTATATACAAGGAATATGAAGAATATGGTATCAGTGACCATATTTAATGTATAAAAAGACCAACTTCAGATGGGCTAGATCGAGGAAACAATTATGTCACAAATGTCACATAAACATATTTGGTGATTTCTTTAAATTTATTTATTAATTTTGGCCAAGATTAAGCTTTAAACAATTTCAAGGACGCAAAGAACAAAATACTTGACAATAATATACATTTCTTCTTTGTGTTTTTTTCTGTTGAGTGTATGTAAATATAAAACCACTTCATTTTAATATTCGGCGTGTTACGTTATTATTTCTACACTGATAAATCACCATCATCAGTTAGCTGGAATGCCAGATTTGGATGCTAGACTCAAGAACAATAAGAAAAATAATCACTAGTGAGATGAAATATGTTAGACGAATGACAGGAAAAATAGCATGAGCAATAAGATCAGAATTGAAGAGCTGTAAAAAAAAAGCTTGCAATAATTTCCGCCAAAGAAAACAGAGTAATAACATAAAAATGGTTATAGGCCACGTGATTGACAGAAAGACTAAAACACAACACACGTTTTTAATAAAATTTACGGAAACACCAGACTCAAGGCTGGACTCAAGAAGGATTGTTGATTGTTTGAGACACTAGAGCATGACAGCAGCAGAGGCAAACAGAACAGCACAAGACCACAAATTATATCTCCTGTCGACGCTGAAAGAAAAATTAGGAAGGAAAGATTAAGAAGATCAATTTGCTTGACCAGTCACAGATGACATTCTTGTAACTGTAGCGCCAATCAGAATGTTCTCGATGTTTGCAAAGTTGTCTGGCTCTGTGATTGTCGACGTCTACTTCCGGATAAGAAGGTCCTGAGTTTGATCCCTCTACAGGTGGTGAGAATTTTTTCTTTTCGAATCCATTACTTCTTCATGACTTTACACTTCTCCAATCTCTGGGTAGTGAAAATCCATTGTCTAGCTCTCCCTATTGGCAGTGTACGGGGGTTGGGTCTCGTATACACTGCGCCGAGCCCCTGCATTTAAAAGGTTTTAAAATGTAAACAAAAATGACCGCCTTACGAGCTAAAAAATAACGTTAAGAGATTTAAGAATCTACCTAAAATATTTCAACCAACCCAACCCTCCTTTATTATCAATGTCGTGGTCAATGGACTGTACTCAGTCCAATGATCAATTGGAACGTCTGCAGTCTACAATTTTAATTTAATGAAGGCACATTCTAGAGCAAACTAATCACCTATAACTCCTAACATCAACTTTCAGTGACTTCTTTGTCAGAAGAGACGTTGAATACTTGGACGCTATGACGTACGCCTACATCACGGCCAAACTAAACTCCAGTTTCGTGGAGGAGTCGGGACATAAAAAGATGGACATGATAGCTGCCTGCAAATTTGGAGGGTATCAGTGCTCGCCGATGTAAGAATTTCTGTTACACTTGCTAAAGACGTTTAATATTATAACTTGTAGCGGATATGTTTTTTATTTCAACATTTGAATTCGCTAGAATGTGAACAAACCTATAAATGAAGAATGAACATTTGGCACTAATGGCGAGTTTCTTCCTTTTCTATGATGTTTCATGAATTCTATTCGTTCTCAGGCATCGTCCACAATCTAAAATTTCGTCTGAGACAATTTTATTAAGAAGTTATAGTATATAATTAACCTTCTCCTCCACAAACATAAACATTTAACATTTCAGTGCATCCTATATGCATTATAGGCTTGAAAAAAGTTAGGAAGGGATTGAAGGAAGAAAGGAAAGAGAGGGTGGGACGGAAGGAGGATGGAAGGAAGGAAGGAAGGAAGGAAGGAAGGAAAGGGAGGGTGGGAGGGAAGGAAAGAAGAAATGGGAGGGTGGGTGGGAAGAAAGAAAGAAAGGGAGGATGGGAGGGAAGGAAAGAAGAAGAGGGAGGGTGGGTGGGAAGAAAGAAAGAAAGGGAGGGTGGGAGGGAGGGAAGAAGGAAAGAAAGGGAGGGTGGGAGGGAAGAAGGAAAGGGAGGGTGGGAGGGAAAGAAGGAAGGAGATAGGAGGGAAGTCATCGAAGGATCAGTAACATCCAGTACACGTTTAGATAACAAACGTGTGCATCAAGTTCCTCACATTTATAAATATTGAGCAATTTATGGTCAAATATGGGGCGAGCTTGTAACTGTTAGATCTGTAGGAGACTCACTGCGGAAACCGAAGATTCCTCAATTAATCTAACACTATTAGAAAAAAAGGTCTGAATTTCGGTGACGTATACATGAGAAGTTTTACGGTCCTATTATATGGCTGTGAAACATGGAGAACAACAAAATTAACAATCGCGAAGATACAGACTTTCATTAATGGATGCTTACGCAGAATAAAAGGATGGAAATGGCAGGACAAAATCACTAACATAGATTTATGGAAATGTACCAGTCAAACACCAGTGGATAAAGAGATACAGCGAAGACGATGGCGCTAGATAGGACATACACTACGGAAGCCAACTGAGAGCATTACATAACAGGCCCTATTTTGGAATCCCCAGGTGAGAAGACAAAGAGGAAGACCAAGGAATTCTTGGAGAAGATAGATAGAAGCAGAGATGAAGATGATGGGGAAGACATGGAACGATCGTAAAAGAATGGCAAAAAAACAGAACGACTTGGAAAGTGTTTGTTGAAGACCTTTGCTCCACTGGGAGCTAAAAAGGTAGAAGAAGAAGAAGAAGAAGAAGAAGATACATGAGAAGTGTGGGATGTCGTTCCATCCTGCTGGAGGTATCCAATGGAAACTTCCTCATCGTGTAATTGATTTACAAAGGTGTCGGAGTTTCCACTTTTGACGGCTATTGGGATGGATGTATCGAATACGGGCCCAATTACGCTATCGGGCTGGGATTTTGACTAGCCTGAACACCTGAATTATGAGAATTAACACATCTGGACAGGTGAAACCACGCATTGTCCGAGAACCAAGTGTGGCGGAGAATTGTCCTGAAGAAATGTCTGAAATTATCGACGGTATGCTACTCCTTTTACCTGGCCAGACTCTTTTAATTAGTCGATCACGGACATGCGATACATGTGAAGCTTCGTTTTTGTTGCAGTAATTTTGAAAAGATTGTGTAACCCTGATTCATGTAAAAGTCTGCGCAGTAACTTCTTGGGAGTCGCCATTAGCCGGCCCTGCACAATATGGACCATTTCCTCTTACATTTTTGGACGACCTCCTTCATGCTCGTTCAATGAAGACATCTTGGCTTCCAGTTTAATCGACAAAACCCAAATTCAAAACTTGTCATTCAGATTATCGGCGTCCAAGCTCCTCCAGGAGCTGCTGTCGCGGTACGACAGGCAAACACATAGTTCGACAACAATGGTGATGGGCGGTTATGTCCAACCCGAATGTAAAAAGTCTATGACGGTGGATGTAGCGGAAGAATCAGAAATTATCAACGGCCAAGAAAGCGAAAACAGCAAAGTATGTGTTACACATGAGGCATATTCAGGACACGAAAGACGAATATGACCAGCGTGAAAGATATTGGAGCCTCATCACGTAACATTCTAAAGAAAGCCATGGAGAGAAATTAACATGGACGAATAACATCAAAAGATGGACAGGTCAGCCTATGACAATCTGCACCATCAAAACAAGAGACAGCGTGGAATGGCGCTCCATGGTAGCCAACCCTCGATGCGGAGACGGCCCTCAATGATGATGATGATGATATGTCAATGCTTTCATTAACTCTCAGTCATAATCAATCCTCTTGGTTTCCTGCTCCTGTAGTTACCGTTAATTCCCCTTTATGTGTTGTTTCTTTGCAACAAAGTTACAACTTATTCTACTTCG
Organism: Megaustenia siamemsis; assembly: GCA_032433765.1. Taxonomy (NCBI): domain Eukaryota; kingdom Metazoa; phylum Mollusca; class Gastropoda; order Stylommatophora; family Ariophantidae; genus Megaustenia; species Megaustenia siamemsis. The sequence continues at coordinate 60,749,997 of JAVIAB010000092.1, read as the reverse complement.
TCTCTTTTCTTTAATTCTCACGTTCTCACAAAGAAATGTATACTTGGTGGGTTAAACTGCAACCAGCACCAGCCCTGAGAGAGAGAAGTGAGCGGTTCTAACCTGACGACTAGGCGCTAGGATCGGTGAACCAGAAACATCCAACGGTAGAACCAGGACAAAATTGCCTTGTGTTGGACCGAAAAGTGCAGTTTACGGAACTTAGAAAACAAAACATCTTAACGCACTTTTAATTGCATCGATGAATAGTATTAGTCGTCTTGTGAGAAATATCATTTATCATTGTATATTTGGTGCATACAAACTGTGATTGGTTCATTTCAATTCTTATATTAACAATGTGCTGTATTGTATTCCTCTAGAATACTATCACTATTCTTTTCAAACTGCTTAAAGCGTCATTAGCAATCTCAAATGTATAAGCGCATCTCCAATTGGTTTCGCGTAGAATGTCATAATGTAAATTGTAATAGTGGTCAATTTGTATCATTCATTCATTACATTATAATTACAATGTTTAATAATACATTTTGAAGTAAGACAACTAAATGAAATACAAAAGATATGTTCTGTGCGTCTCATATTTACACTATGTTATCATTGACAGCACCCTAAAGATAATAATATAATTTAGCAAGTATTTCAACACCATAATGATTATCTTACTACTGTAAGGAAATTTCAAAGGGCAGACAAAAAACGAAGAGAAAGTACAAAGACATTTCGAGGGGTGGGGAGCGGTGGGGGGGGGGGGGTGGAGGATGTGTCATTGCGACTTCAGATAAATGCAACCTGATGGCTGTTTGCACTAAATCCGACAGCAGGTTATAAAAACTGCGGTCAGCAATTTAAACGGACTTTCATTTCCCACATTTTTTTTCCTCATAATTTTCATAATGTATTATTGTTAACTCCATTGCGTTGTTTGTATGAAATATGTGCTCGTATCATTTTTATTGCAGGAACTTCACTTACTTCCATAACCACAAGTACGGTAACTGTTACACCTTCAACTCGAAATTTGATAACAGCCCAACCCTTACCTCAAGGTTTCCTGGTCCTGAAAATGGTCAGTTACATGCACTACTTTTGATATATATATATATATATATCAGTCTTAACATATGGATGTGAATCATGGACAATAGGACAACAGACAAGATAATCACTGGAGTCTGTAGAAATGTGGTTTTACAGAAGAATGTTGAGAGTACCATGGACAACTAAGAAGAGTAATGAAACTGTTCTGAATGAGGTCAAAGCAAAAAGAGAGCTAATTTCCAATATTAGGAAAAAAAATCATCATTTTTTGGCCATGTAATGACAAGAGGCACTGAGGGGAGACACTGAGAAGAACATTGATGAGAGAGGCAAGAGCAGCAGGAATCGGCTCCCTCAATGAGATAGAACTGCTTGCACAGAACAGAGACAGATGGCGAGATTTAATAAAATATCTTTAAAAGAAAACTGCTAGAACAAAAATTCATATAGGAGAAGGTGTATCTTGGTCTACGCCCTATGGGCCGGTTACGGCTCGAAAGGTCAATAGATAGATAGAATGACAAGAGAAAAAATGGAATATATTGTAACAACTGGAAAAATTGAGGGACGAAGAGATAGATGGAAGCAAAGAGAAAAAAATACCAGACAGCTTAAGAGAATGGCTTGGCAGAAGGTCAACAACAGAAATGATAAATAACTGTCGTGATCCCGGTACTTGATGATATATATATATATATATATATATATATATATATATATATACACACACACACTATATTATTATATCCGTTATTAGCTTTTGTGCTTTCCTTGGCTTTACTGCTAAGCTGCAATTGTTTATAATCAGACCTGTCGGTCTGAGAAAGACAGCATAACCAGACCGACGAGTCTTTTCTAGTGAAGAGTCAGTTTTCCTTTTCTTTGGTGTGGTTGTGAGCAGCTTTACTTAAACTAATTGCCAGGTCATTAAAATATGAAGATGACGAGGGCTGGATACTTTCACTTATTGAAATCATTTTATCAATTACATAATTTGCATGCACAAGCAACTGTAGTGTAAAAATTCAGTTTTTTTGGTAAAGTTAAAGATTTGGAGGGGGTTGGAATATCACACACACACACACACACACACACACACACACACACACAGAGAGAGAGAGAGAGAGAGAGAGAGAGAGAGAGAAAGTGAACAAAGGAGGAAAATAGAAAATCTAACAAATATATTAGGGCTATTAAATGAATAGTTAGTTTCCCAGAGTTGGGCTTTCACTGCAGATTAATTACACTGAGCTATTGCGGAACAGAATAAATATATAATCCAAACTCCATGTTTACTGGAATGTAAGAAATTCCATATGTCTTGGCCCAATAGTGCCATGTTTTGTGCAACTAAATCGTGAAAATTTGCTAATTAACTTACCGTTCTCATTAAAATTTAATTATCACCCACCACCACGATACCTTATCTACACAGATACTAAAGACAGAACTATATAATTCTTTAAGTTTAGTAGGAATGACAAGAATACTACAAAATACTTCTGTTGCCTGAGAGTCTCATCATCTAACACCCAATGCCTTGTATATGTAAATGTACATATCACTCACTTTCACCCATCGATCCAGCACTAAAGACAAAATGACATCACCCATTTTATCTCGTGGAATGGTCAAAGGTAGAAAAGGCTACAGTCGCTTAAGTGTCTCTTTATCAAAGAGTGACCTTCGCCGCGTTTCACGATCAAAGATGTAACAAAATCATTTTACTTGTAACACCACTGTAAATCATTGTTTATTTTGAAATGTTGTTCGATAATTGTTGGTATACGGATGTGACCTGTCGACCATATACTGCACACCCTTGCTTAAATGGATTGTCTGTCAGGATTATCATTCTTCTTCTCTTTCATATATTTCATTTTTTTACTGAGTTCCCCCTCTTTTCCACTCCATCCTTTGCTTCGCGTCTGGGACGTGGTCTTTATGTGAGATATCGAGGAGTCAGTAGTAGAAGTTTCCTCCAAACCGTGATTAGAGAATATGATGTTACTGATCATATGATTAACTGCACAATTGCTTGAGTGATGTGGGCGGTATTACACAAGAGAGCCATTACTTCCAGTAAACCACATGGTACTATTTAGTAGAGGCTTTGTGAACTATGAAACCTTTTCGGTTGCAAAAATTCGTCACATATTGGAATGAATCCGAACCCTTCTGATCAGAAGTACAAACACTAACCACTTACATCAAGATTTGCTCCAAATAGCTGTGAAGAATTATTTTTCTTATTTACACTAACAAAAAAATTGGATTACATAATATTTCTGTCTTTTTCGTGGAATGAAGCCTTCTTTGAATTAGGTGTTTTGCACATTAACTCTGTTGTACATCTGTAATCACAAGATAACGTTGTTCATGGGCATGTCCTGTACTTTTGTCTCGTTACGTTTGTCTCTGATTATTATCAGTTCAACAATTAATTTTTTCTTTCATGTCAAGCTATTATGCTTATTGTTTTCCTCTATCTCTCTTTCTTTCTCCCATTCTCTTCTATATGCCGTATTATTGAAATTGTGTTTACCTTGCTCCAGTATTCTCATGACATGTACAAATAAGATAATTATTGTCCACGTCACTGCGTTTCGAAAGGCACTTGTATACCAAGATTGCCTTCTCCTTCTAGACTCCATATAGTCATACCTTAGATTTTCAAATGAATGTTGATACAAATCAGTGTTTAAACAAAGTTTACATTTCTTTTTCACGAGGACTGAGGCTAGAACTGTTCCTGGATCAGAAAAATTACATGAAAACTTTGGCCCCAGACGCCGGCGTGAGAGTTCTGGTCCACAAGAAAGGTTCGATGCCGTTTCCTGAAGATGAGGGCATCTCGGTCATGCCTGGTCGGTCTACTTCTGTTGGAATCAGACAGGTTGAGCATTACGTTTTTCTTTTTTAATGCTGCCCTTCATAAATATATTTTTGTTCAAAACTTATAAAATAACTTTAGATATCATAAGCTAAGACGTTAGTCTCTCTATTTAGATTACACGTCTAGAATTCATGCAATATCAATAAACCATGCTGCACAAGGAAACTCTGATATATGTGTTATCTCAAGGCTCACTAAGACAAAACACTAAGCAAACACGCATAAATAAGTGTATGTGTGTCAAAAGATAGAGAAGACACAAAGATAAGGAAATAATGATACTGATTACGCAAAATCATGTAATCGATAATAAAAGAGACTTCAGGGACAAATGACGGCCACTACTGGCCGTCTCTTTAGAGTGTCAACATTAAAATTGTTTTTTTTTTATTTGACTTTTGACAGAATATTATGTGTATTTTTTCTATTTATTCGAGTGAATTGGATATGAAAGTGAATGTCGACACTCTCCTTTCGGCGATGTCTTTTGACATTGTCACCAACACAGCCGACTTGGCACTGGAGTTCGAACTTACTAACGCCAACAGACGAAATCAAAATCGCTGCATTTCGTCCTGCTTTTAAAACTAATGTAGTCGCTTCAACCGTTTCGGTTGCTTTGTTTCGTTAAAGTGTTTGTTTTCGAAGAAACGTTAGTAATTAAATGACTATGCCCTCTATATGCCCTATATATGACCTCGATATGCCCTCTATATTTGATGGAAGTCGTTTGTAATCGTCGCCTTTTTAGCGCTGCACAGTAGTCGACCTTGTCAACAAACATTGCAACTCGCTTTGACGGGAGATGTGACATGAGTGGAGCGGATATGGGGAATTCCTGACTGCAGTGCTACTAATTCAATGAAAAAAAAAACAATGTAATAAATAACAATTCTACGTTAGATTTAACAACAAATAACAAATGAATAATAAATTTCAGCAGCTTTGGAATGAGTACGTAAACCGCATTGATGCATATTATACATATTCGTAGCAAGTAATAAATTGATACATTTTTCAATGGTGAGTATTCTGACAATTCACACATTATCTATGGAGTATAGAACTGTAATTAAGTTATAAATAAAATGAGGTAAATGCAAAGAGATAAAGAACTAAGAGAACCTTACCCACTGCTATCTCTTTTCTTGTTTACATTTTGCCTGTTTTTCGCAATTGTGATTACTGTGACCTATATAGTTTTGCCTATAGTGTTGTATCCATGGGCCAGTGGGTTTTCTTCAATCTACTTTATTCTGTACAGTCTTGAAATTCGTGACAAATGCTTGTGTCGATGAGGTGCCAATATTGAATTTGGTATAAATGTGACTATGGAGTTTATTGTGTCCTGTACTTAGGCGTATAATGATAACTTGTTCCCATTTATTCTTATTAAGGTAGTTGTCTTGATATGGGACTTTGGATCGTTTGATTACTTTGGTTATATGTATCTTCTGTCGGTATGTAACTTGTTTGCCTGCTACGTGTTTCTTTGCCAACAAATCGACCTGCGATGAGTCACGGGCCATCACACTTACACGCGCACACATACACACACTTACACACACACACACACATAATATATATTCGTGTGTACAGATAAATACAAACATATAGGTAAGTAAAAAACAAAAATTACAAGCAAACGAGTAAATATTAATTTTAAAAATGGAGAACGTTAAACAATTTACTCATTGTGATCCTTAACTCACTCCGCTGACTCCAACTGAAAATTGCGTGCTGGAAGACTAATTTAAGAACAGTCTGAAAACTCACAAAAACTTTGCTTTTATAGATAATTTTTATCTGGTGCCACCTATGTTCATGGATAAAACGTGATGATGATCAGCATTATTGGACCATTGTATGTGCAATTTCAGATAGCCATAGCCCCTCCCAGAAACTTTATACCTGTGGTCCAGAGTCGGGCATTCTATTAAAACCCGTCAATCAACCTTTTCTCGTTGTCTTAAAGGTGGTTAAGATTCAGCGGCGAGTGTGGCCTTCTTCTTCTTCTTCTTCTTCTTTCCTTCCTCATTTGTCTTTCAGCGTCGAGGCGAGATATAATTTTCGTTTTTTTTTACTCTTCTGTTCGCCTCTGCTGCTGTTATGTTTCCTAGTGCTTCTAATATTCCGTCAATCCATCTTGTTCGTGGTCGTCCAATAGGCCTGGTGTTCTCGCAACGTCTAATGAGGGCTCGTTGTGTTGTGTTTTGATCACTCTGCCTTGTCAGATGGCCAAACCATTTTATCTGTTGTTTCTATATATATATATATGTTCTATGGTGGGGGTTATTCCTAGCTGTTTTCTCAGTTCTTCAATTCTGATATTGTCTCTCAGGCAGTTTCCTATCATTCGTCTAACACATTTCATCTGAGTAGAGGTTATTTTTCTTATCGTTCATGCATCTAGGGTTTAAAACTGGCATTGGTAACACAACGTTGGGATGAAGATCCCAAAGAGTCAGTGTGGCTGATAGGGTGAAATTCCGTCCCACCTACCCACCTGCGAGGAGGGTATTCAATAGTCTAGAGTGTGCTTCGCAACAAGACGGGAAGTTCACACCTTTAACCCTAAATAGACGGTCATTCGCCAAAATCTAAAATTCAAGCGCCCATGAGAATAGCTTTAGTGGAAAGATCCAACGATCGATTTTCTCGAAGAAGTGTTGGTCAAAGCATGTTGAACCTCTAGTCTATTCGAAAGTATTATCACCTGTTACATTTCTTAACGCAGGAGCTACATTGTTACTCGAAAACAGAATGTTTTCTACCGCAGATTCCATGGAACTAGTAGAAAAGGTTGACTTATTTTCCAAACACTCACAATTTTAAAATTAAGGCATTGATCTATCCTCTATTATTGAAAATAGCTGAAGAGGCCCGCGGGCCACCCAAACAAATAACCCCACTGTTCTAAAGCATCCACCACGGTTTTTAACGTAAGCGTAACCGCTGTTTTTCAGATCTCCTTCTCCAGACTGCCCCCTCCTCACGGATCGTGTGGTGACACCGGCGAGACCACAGATTACTACAGAACATTTCTGGGTACAGATTACAGCAAGCTGGCCTGTCTCAAGTCCTGCTACCAGGACATGGCTATCAAATACTGCGAGTGTGCTGTCCCCTTCTACTACGTTCTAGACAACGTCACAGTTTGTAACATGACAGACACAACAACTGGTAATCCATGTTTAAGAAAATATAATCGGTAAACATCGGCCTCTCATGTATTGCATCACATCGTTTTAGCGAAGTGTACAGCAAAACGTGTCTACCAAAACTGTCTACTGCATGGATATCTGAGAATGCTTGAGTATTCTATTTCCGCCATCTTAGAACAGATTTGGATGACATAACTAACATACTAAACAAACATTAGTCAAACAGTTTTATACTGATCTTCTTACTAAGTGATTCCAGATGTGGAAGAGAAAAATTGAGTTACTCGTCTTTATACAAATAGCAACATTAAAAATCAACTGTGACTTTATTGAAGTGTTAGTTTAACAAGGTAGGGCAACGAGAGGCTCTTATAAATATATCCTTGTACATAAATTCTTCGGCTTCTTGTAGACAAATCAAGACAGTCAGAGACTGTTGCTATTCATTAGTTCAAAGAAACCCTTCATGTGTAAATAATGCTTTAATACTATTTTTTTCCAATTTATGTTTTATTGGAATATTCAAGCGTTGTTTTCTGCCTTACTTAAGGTGAGTGGAAATGTTGACATTAAAATTGGTTCACGCTGTTTTTAAACACATGGTACAGAGGACAGATTCATCTGAAGAGCAAGCGCATAGATAAGATATAAGAGCTGACCAGAAACATCCGCTTTATGAGAAGCTGACTGAAGATAGTGAAATAGATTAAGGATGGATAAATCATGGATAGGTCAGGCTGAGGTTCATCCTAAATTGATATGTGGACTGTTTAACATTAATACTCAGGCTGAATGGATACCAGAGCATCCAGGAATCTGTTATATCTATTCCGTCTGCCACTCTCAACAGAGTATGCAGAGAACAGACTCCGAATGTTGGTAATACATAGATTAACACCCTCATCTGCAAAAATGTAAATGCCACAGACTCTCTGATCTATACAGATGGTTACATAGTTTGCCGTCATCGGAGTGCTTCAGTGCGCGTTCTAGTGGCAAAACTATTTTCGGGAATAAAGTAGCGCCCACACAATGGCAACCAATAGTACTATGATGGAGATTATGTTCATGACAAAAACCGTTTATTTTGTTTATTTTCTGAGTCAACAGACTACACTGATGTCTACTCGATGAGCTTGATTCGTTAAGTCAAGACAGAATCCATCTGTAGCCAGTGAGTGGAGTCTGTAAAGTGGCCAACGATGTGCAAAGTTATCTTCTTCTTCGTCCTGGATCATGCTGTTATTGAAGGCAACGAGAGAGTAGATAAAATAGGAGTTTCGGCGATCATATCAGAAGGACGACAGAGAAAGGATATCATTAACCTCAGATATATGGGTAGAATGAAGGAAATAGAGGATGACATCACTATATAAAAAGTTGGAAAAGGGGGGAAGTTTGGCTTTCTACAATATTCAGGATGAATTAAATAAATGGCCAACCAATATCTATCAGGTACCTTTCGCTGTGTGCTGGTGAACATTTTGAGGAGACGATAGCAATATTTATGGATATGATTATGATCCTAACACAATATAGTACAACGTAACACGGAGAAATACTACTATAATAGTACATATCGAGATCATGGTAAACAACCGTCGTCAGCTCCATGGTTTACTTTTTTACCAGCGGATAAGACTGATTGATCATGGTTTTTCTTTATGCAATCACTTCTCTGAAAATATGAAGTAAATGGCGACCTTAGACACTTACGACTGTGGCAGGAGTGTTTATCAAACATTACCCAAGAAAGTGTCAAACATGACCCAAGAAAGTGTCAAATATGACTCAAGAAAGTGTCAAACATGACCCAAGAAAGTGTCAAACATGACCCAAGAAAGTGTCAAACATGACCCAAGAAAGTGTCAAACATGACCCAAGAAAGTGTCAAATATGACTCAAGAAAGTGTCAAACATGACCCAAGAAAGTGTCAAACATGACCCAAGAAAGTGTCAAACATGACCCAAGAATGTGTCAAACATGACCCAAGAAAGTGTCAAACATGACCCAAGAAAGTGTCAAACATGACCCAAGAAAGTGTCAAACATGACCCAAGAATGTGTCAAACATGACCCAAGAAAGTGTCAAACATGAGCCAAGAAAGTGTTAAACATGACCCAAGAAAGTGTCAAACATGACCCAAGAAAGTGTCAAACATGAGCCAAGAAAGTGTTAAACATGACCCAAGAAAGTGTCAAACATGACCCAAGAAAGTGTCAAACATGACCCAAGAAAGTGTTAAACATGACCCAAGAAAGTGTCAAACATGACCCAAGAAAGTGTCAAACATGAGCCAAGAAAGTGTCAAACATGAGCCAAGAAAGTGTTAAACATGACCCAAGAAAGTGTCAAACATGACCCAAGAAAGTGTTAAACATGACCCAAGAAAGTGTCAAACATGACCCAAGAAAGTGTCAAACATGAGCCAAGAAAGTGTTAAACATGACCCAAGAAAGTGTCAAACATGAGCCAAGAAAGTTATTCTCTGAAAATGTGTGATCTGGTTCTAAGCATAAGCTCCATTAACTTCGAGAAAATCATCAGCGGAAAATCAAGTTTTGCATCAGAACAACATCAATATCTTCTTCCTCTTCTACCTTTCAGCTCCCTGTAGAGCATAGGTCTTCAACAAACACTTTCCAAGTCGTTCTGTTTCTTGCCATTCTTTTAAGATCATTCCATGTTTTCCCCACCATCTTCATCTCTGTTTCTGTCTGTCTTCTCCAAGAATTTCTTGGCCTTCCTCTTTGTACATCAAGATAGGATACATAATCATACATAATGACGTAAATGCCGTTGAGTAAACGTTTTACAAATTAATCCCTGTTTGATCAAGTTACAATTCATGTAAGAGACGGAAAGCTTGATATAAACCTGGGTAACAAAATAATCATAACGCTGATTATAAACTCCTCTGTAATGAGAAGCAGCCCTTACCTCGAGACTGCCTTGCAAGAAGTCCAAGGCAGATCAAAGGTTATAAAAACATGTCATGAACAAATCTTTTTGTTCACGATACTGTCGAATTAGTTCAACAAATGTTGGCAGATTCAGTCACAAGAGAAGCTATTCAGTAAAACAGCATCTAACATAAGACACGAATATATTATCAAACAAATGACAAATCATGACGGCCTGCCACTACCCGCTTATAAGAAGGTCTTAGGCAATATATATATATATATATATATATATATATATATATATATATATATATATATATATCGCATAGATGTAACGAGGAGAAATACACTATAACAACACAGTGCTGAACAGCTATTAGTACACCGTTTTAACGAACGAAGATGCAGATAAATAATGATGTTGTTTTTTTTAGCTTGAAGCGATTTGGACACATTATTTTTGTCACAAAATGTTCTTTAAAAATCTAAATAACAACGGGACTAAAACGTTAAGAAAATATTTCTACATAAAACTGTACAATTAAAACAAACGGTATAAAGTGATTTACTTTATTGCAAGCTGCAAAATGCCAGAAGTTAATAATCATCTTCTTGATTCGTATGTTCTTATATTTGACCATAAAAAAAGTAAAGAGCCCCCGTCACGCCAAGTGGCGCATAGGGAATATGGTGTTAGTGACCATAAATTTTACAGACCTTCAACATATGATTTTTGGGGTAATGTGGTCCGGTATTATGCCCGTGCCGCTTTACTTTCCCATAAAAAAATTCGGTTCTCATTTAAGGCTGGGTGAACCTGGAAGCCGTCGATTGAGATCGAACCCTACCTCTTGTCCTTTGTAGTCCAGTTCACTAACCACTGAGCTATTGCGGCTTCCTTTATTTGTCCATACCTATCATTAAATAGTTTTCTAAATTATTAAGAGACCTTTTTTCAACTGCTGCAATAGAAGATTGAGACCAGTCTGATTCCTTTTGTTTGAGAAGAAGTAAACGCCCTACTCAACCTCTGATACGAGATACCCCAACCCCCTAATCTGATATATATATATATATATATATAAATCAGGTCGGCGTGTAAGGTTACCCCGTATGTTATACATACATACATATAAAGTATTTCATATTGCCTTTCCATTAACATTTATGTGAGTCAAAGCTGTTCATCTATTATATCATTGACATTTTCAGACGAATGCGTAGCCTACCTGCCCCAAAATTATTCTAGAGACTACGAGGTTTGTGACAAACTGTGTCCTGCACCTTGCACGTAAGTTAAATTGAGTTATTGAGTTATTTGCGGGTCATCATCATTGCACCCCGAACATGTCCATAGGTGCTCAGATCTCCTCCTCAGCAATTCCCTCAGTGTCCAGCGACTGACGACTCCAGTTCTATGTTGGTTGATAAGTCTTCTTACACGGCCACCATGTTTCTCATTTCTGGCTGTGCCCATCTAACTCCCATTTCCATCATACGAAGAAGTGACGTTGATCTGTGTTTGTCGAAGTCCTGTGCTCTTCCCACATCTCGGAGGGCATTGATGATGTCCGCCCGATCTATCGGTTGCCCGTCCTCAACGACAGCGCAGGTAGCCAACCTGTCAGCTCTCTCATTTCCCAGTACTACCGCATGTCCAGGGACATAGACAAAGGTGACCTTACGTATTTTGGATTTCTGCAACGACTCAACCCATTGCATGCGTACAAATCCCGCCTCCACTTACGTGTTTCCGCGTGCTGTTGAGCAAGTTACTAGAGTTGGCCAGTTTATAACGTGGAACGGGTTCTGGGCCGTGCGACTGAGCAAGTGCACGTGAGTCTAGACCATCCAAAGCATCGACGTTCAGCGACGTAAGTTAAATACTGACAGCTACCGTGTTTATTTTTAATCGTTAAATGCATGATGAATTAATGTTCGGTTTAGAAACCAGTAGAAACTTATATAACAATCCTAATATACGTCAGAAAGTTATACTATGACGATTTCATAGTATGTTTCATTTCATTTTCTGTGTTTTACGCTCGAATCAGAACGAGTCTCCTGACTTCAGAGTTTGTTTCGCGTTTTATCTGCAATCAGAATTATTCGGCTTTAAAATGGGCGTTGGCGAAATGACGTAGACTTTAGCCTTTAGAACGGAATGGTTTCAGTGCAGGCGCGAAACTTCCATATATGTTCAGCTCCCGTTCCAGCGTCTAACATAGTGTCCATCCCGATCGTTCACACTGTTCCACTGAACTTGTTGCGTTCTGTAAAAATAGCACGTTTTTTTCCGTTCATACTATTCTAATGAACGTGCACCGTTCTGGATAAATGGCATGGGGCGTTCTGAAATAAATGTCACTCAAAAATCAACACTTCCGGTTTAACGGGCAGCATAATTTCGATGCTCCAGCGCTAAATCCAGGTGGACTTCATGATCAGTGAGCATGCCACAACAGCAATTGCTGTTCCAACAAATAAAGTCCGGCCTCCACTTCGGTGATACACTCGTTCCAACCGCAGTCCAGCTGATGACAAACTGAAGTCGAAAACAGAAAGCGGCCATCTTAGCCTGCTGCACCAAACCGGAAATAAAAATTATTAACATTTTTGAAAATGTCAATTTCATCTTTCTTCTTTTCCTTCATAGTATTCACTCATTAATTAGACGTGAGTGCGTTTTGTCGATAGTTCACGTCAAAGCCACTCTATGTGCACTTTTAGGCCCGACACATCTGTTATCAACAAGTGCAGATTTGCTTAACAATGGCTTAACCGTTTTTTTGATCCACTCGTATTGATTTGTTAACTGCCAGAGTTCTTTAACGTGCACGAGTGCACATGAGACTTTCTGTTTTTAACCTTTTTTGCCAGAGGGCAAGACATCAGATTCCACTACCCAGAGAGGGCAAGACACCAGATTTCATAACCCATAGAGGGCAAGACATCAGACTTCACAACCCAAAGAGGGCAAGACATCAGATTTAACAAAAAAAAAGAGGGCAAGACATCATCTTTCACTTCCTAGAGACTTTGGGGAAGCCACGAGGAAACCAAGTATTCGAAGTGGAAAATTTCCATTGCCAGAACCTTCCTGTCAAGAGCCTGTCATCTTAACTCTAGACCACCCAATCCATCTTCGATCTAGACCAATAAATTCCATCTTTATTAAGTATACGTCATGTATGTTCTTTCATTCTTCGTATTTTTATTTCTATCCTGTGAAGAACATAATTTTCATAATGTTCGATACTCTAAAGGTAAACACCACACATTAACTTTCTCCTTCAACAAGTAAAACCAGAACGTGTTATGTCGAAGACGATGATTGTATCATCCGATACTAGCGACGGTGATTTGAAGCATAATGAATTGAAATATATAAGGTTTCTTTAAAGAATGATTCAGTTACGTACAATTGATTTTAATGGCTCTTTGATGCTCCAAAAGAACATGAATTGAAGCAAATTACGAAGTCCAGCATAAGTTGTGCTCTGCTAAACTGCTGTTTAGGTGGCGAGTCCTTTCTGTCTCTTTGCTGGGGTAAACAACGTGCCGAACTTCCACTGTCACTCCTTACAGTTATCAAGTTTTGACAATTGTTATCACATTGTCAGAGTTCATGTTGTTGTTTCAATTAATTGTCACAATGTTAAGATGTCATTTCTCTCTACTGCGTGAAATTGTGAGCATGGTAACACGTACCAAGAACAGCGTAACACATACCAAGAACAGCGTCACATATACCACGAACACCGTCACACATACCAAGAACAGCGTCACACATGCCAAGAACACCGTCACACATACCAAGAACAGCGTCACATATACCACGAACACCGTCACACATACCAAGAACAGCGTCACACATACCAAGAACACTGTCACACATACCAAGAACAGCGTCACACATACCAAGAACAGCGTCACGCATACCAAGAACAGTGTCACACATACCAAGAACACCGTCACACATACCAAGAACAGCGTCACACATACCAAGGTCACCGTAACACATACCACGAACAGCGTCACACATACCAAGAACACCGTTACACATACCAAGAACAGCGTCACACATATCACGAACAGCGTCACACATACCAAGAACAGCGTCACACACACCAAGAACAGCGTCATACATACCAAGAACAGCGTCACACATACCAAGAATGGATCTTTCATTGCATTGAAATATATTCTAGTTTTACGGACTCATGCGCAGACAGAAAGATTGAGACGAACACAGATTTGTAAATAGTTCTTGGCTGAACAAAACACACATCAGGTAGAGTGCTACTTTTTTTTAACCATAATGAGAGACAGGACACAAACATGTTGAGCCCGTGGTAACTTTTGAGTCAGCTCTGACACACAACATCCACTGCAAGGTGAGATCAGGAGTCAGAAAGTCAGCAGGTTAAGCAGAGCGAAATCCTGGATGTGTCATACCGAGGACTTTGTTCAACAGATTTGTTAACTTGAGGTCAGATAATCTGCTGAAGAATGGTACGAGTGCCAGCGGAGTGTCGTACATCCTTCTCAGTATGCATCAAACCGAAAAGAGAATACAAAAAATAAAACCTAGATGACGTGGATACAGAAGTATGTATTTTTAAAAATTCTTCTGAGGGTGAAATAGTCATATACACAGATAGGTCTGTTATTCGGCTTAGGCGGATTGCTTCACGGATCATATCAAATGGGAAGAACTGTCAAGATTGGCAGGGGTGCGTTTGTCTTGATTACAAGGTAGTTTGATGACGGATGTAATGGCAATGTTAAAATACTTTAATATCATTACTATTCTTTTGTTTATGTTTATCTTGCATTTCCATCACTTATTATAACATATACTAGCTTTTTGCATGAACTCTCTTCAATTTAATTTTATTTACCTTGATATTGACCTGTTAGTTTCTTTGTGTATTTTTGTGCTTTACTCTGTTTGTTATCATAGTTTTAGTCTTCTTAATACTATTATCCAGTCTTTATTTTCTGCCTTTCTTATTTATCTGTTTAGCTACTTGTGGTTATTCTTTGTTTCATGCCAATGATACAGTGACGGGATTGATACACACACAAAGTTATGCCGCTTCACAAAGTGAACAAATGCAACCGAAAACAATTGGCAAATTCTGGATATCGCTGCATTACCGAATGTGTACACTTTCTGTTTTTCTTGGATTTTCTTTTCATAATGCTAAAGTCTAGGACATGTAGATCTGAATGCATAGGTTACACTATGTATGACTGTGTCTTTAAGATTTGTGCATATTTTTGCAATACATTACTATCGACCTTAGATGTGTAGCTTATCATGAGTATATTTGAAATATGTGTGCGATATTTTGATTGAATTAATGGTAGTCAAACGTCTGGCAACGTAGATAATTATTTTGTTGATAAATGTTTTCACACTATTGTGAATGCCACAGTGACGAATTGTAACTTACCCTCTATTCACAGGGAAACCAAGTACGAATTTTCCATCTCCACAGCTATATGGCCATCAGAGAATTACAAAGTAAGTTAGAGTGATTGTTGTTAAATATAAACGTAAATCATTGCTTTCCAATACTTTGTTTCTATAGATCTTTCAACTTCCATAAAATTTGTATAGCCCGGATGTAGTTTATTCGTCTTACCAAACACATGAAGTTTACATGTCTCACTGTCTCCTTGGTTTCATAAACTTATTATCAGATCACTCGCGTTTTGTGCCGTTAAAATTAAAATAAAATGTCTGTTCGTGGACACTTGTAAGATAAGGAAATAGTCGTAGAATAAAGAAGCAATCCCTAATTATAACTGATAACATATACATAATGTAAGCCATATTTTACGAGTACACGTTGTAGTTTATATAATGACTGAACACAACTCGCCATCCCATTTGGAGATGTATTTGCTAAAGGTTTATAGTGTATCATTGTTACCAGTTGATTTACGAAGGGCGCAAGACTTCACTCATCGATTTACTTGATAACACTTTGAAGTAAGATGCAACCAAGTGTCTTTGTTCATTTACCTCTGTTACTTCATCAAATCATCTTTCTTGAACTTCTCCGGTATGATCTTACGCTGTCATTGTTGTTACTTAGTTCTTGCACGACGACTTTTCTACTTCAATGTTTCCACACCACAGTGGCTGGACAAAAGGAGCCCTATTATGACAATAATTACCTTTTCAAACATTGTTTCTCAGGGTTGTCTCCTTTCTGCAATTGCAATGTATTTGAAAACTTGATTAGATCTCTTACTTTGTACTATTTGTTTTCTGTCTTTATTTTGCAAAGAGAATTATATTTACCTACTTCTACCTTACATTTCATGATGTGACTAGAACATAATTACTGGAAGTTTAGTGGCAAGTTAATGAGATCATAAAGATTTGGTAAACCTAATCTAGACAAGAAAAACTATTTCCCGTGACTAACATGAAAACGTATAGTAGGGAACATGCAAATAACTACAGCGTTGCGGTAAACTGGTAGCAGTGAGTAAGTGGTGGGGTGTAACATACACTCCTACAAGGTATGGTGACAGCTTTACAAAAGAGTCATCATCATCGAGTGCCATCTCCGCAACGAAGGTTGGCTATCATGAAGCGCCATTCTGCTCTGTATCTTGCTTTGATGGTGCAGCTTGTCATAGACAGATTTGTCCATGTTTTAATGTTACTCGTCCATGTTAGTCTTGGTCTGCCTTTTTTACCTTGTATTTTCCCCTTTACTTTTAGTAAAATGTTGTGTCTTTTAACATGGCCCAAAAATCGCATTTGTCTTGTTTAAATTGTGTTTAGTATTTCTCTTTTAATTTTTAGTTGTTTTAAGACTTCATCGTTTGTTTTCTTTTCTTTCCATCAAATTCTACCTATTTTTCTATATATCCACATTTTAACGGCTTCAATTCTCTGTTCTGTTTTCTTGTCTAATGTTCATGTTTCTGCACCATATAGGAATGTTGAGAAGACATAACATTTTGCTATTCTTAGTTTTAGCTCTGGTGTTATTTGTTTTGATGTCATTATGTTCTTCATGACATTAAAATTACTTTTTGCCACCCCTATTCTTTTGTTTATTTCAGTTGTACATTTTCCATCACTGGTTATAGTATGCCCAAGGTAGTTGTAGTTCGGAACTGTCTCCAGGTGTATTCCATCAATTTTGATATCCACTTGTGGGTTTTGAGTATTTTCTTTGTTTATGATCATAGTTTTAGTCTTTTTTATATTCAAAACTAGTCCATATTTCTTGCTTATCTTGTTTATTTCATTAAGTAATTGTTGAAGGTCTTAAGGATTTTTTGCTAGTAGTACAGTATCGTCTGCATATCTTAGGTTATTGATAATCTTTCCATTAATTTGTAGGCCTGGCATCTCTGTGGTTCAATGTTTGTTACAAAAGAGTAACACATAAAAGTACCGACGTTTCGGCCTAGATGTGGCCTTCCTCAGAAAACGAGATCAAACCAACCAAACAGTGAAATAAGGCTAATTCTTGACCACCATTTACACCTTGTTATTACCTGTGACTCCTATCAGACCTTTCGTCTAGTCACGTGACTAGATCACACACACACACCCCCCCCATCCCCCACCCCCTGTTCTCATCACATGCGCATTTACCGCATAGTGTACTTCTGATCGTCTGCAATAAATCTCACAATTAATTTAACAATATTTTAATAATTTTGTAGCTTACTAATTTTTATGTATTATCCATTTTTATTATCTTAATACGTAGAGCATCTCCCTTTTATTTTATCATCTCATTTCTTATCCTTCTTCTTATCTTTCTTTGGCTTACTTGCACGCTTATTCTAGATGTCGTATAATTTATCCTTATTTCGTTGTCCGTTTGTGCTGGTCCTCTTTTCTGAAGAAGGCCGCATGAAGCCGAAAAATCAGTTTTTTGTTTAGTTACGTTTTGGTAAAGCTGTCACAATACCTTGTAGGAGTGTACGCTACACACCACCACTTGCTACTAAGTATATAGTAGTGTGTACGCCGTAATGACGTGGGCCCGGATGCGACTTCTTTCTTTGAATCACAACTCACCTCTTTCATGCAAAAAAATATTTCATACGTTATGCAAGTTATATAAATTATACTTTAAAATGTAATTTACAGGATCGTCTAAAGGAAAGGCTAAATATAACCAATTCATTGTACATCAATATAAATGACACGTGAGTATTTGTCCTCATTAATTTTGAAGCACCATATTTTTCTTCGCTTTTCGATGTGTGGCTTAAAACGTCACAACACAGTCACACGTATTACACATGATGTATAGTTGAAATAAAAGCTGATTTTATTATATAGAAAGGGACATTCACAACAATCACGGGACACACTTTTATGAAATAGTTGAGCAAACCTATCATATCGTATTCTGTTTATATAAGTCATGAATAAACAAGAGGTAATAGTAAATTTAGGGGTCAAATAGCACATTAATGCATTGATACATAACTTGCAGGGTCGTATGGAATTGCAACTTTATTCAATAAAACCTTTTAATATGATCGAGAATACATTATTACGACATATGTCAATATAAAAAAAATAAATGATGTAGGCAAAATCAGTGCTCTTCAACACAACCTTCTTATCCAAGTTGTGCCATCTATGAAGACCTGGAACTAGCTCTAGAATAAACAGTAAATCAAATACTACATAAATGGTATGTCATAAGAGACACAATTACACGTAGACATTGATGGGATGCTGGGAATATTTTGTCAATAACGTCGAAATAGAGGAAATCAAAGAGAAAAAAAAACAAAGTAAGAAATTGTATTCTTTTTCTTCATGCTAAAGTCCAAATAGGGAAGGACCAAAAAAACACGTGAAAACAGATGCATATTTTAACACTGTTGTATTCCATCCATCCATCCATCCATCCATCCATCCATCCATCCATCCATCCATCCATCCATCTCTGCCTATCTGTCTACCTGTCTGTTTGCTGCCTGCCTGTCTGTATGTCTGCCTGCCTGCCTACCTGTCTGTCTGTCTATCTCCCTCTTTCTCTTTTTTCATATACGAGAAGTATGTCTTGTAAAACCTAGAAGCACAACATATATACTTTTGAAATAGGTTGTTTTTTACTGTGCAGTAAAAAATGTATTCTCTTTATGAACACCGAACTATTTGGTTAAAGTTTCATTTTTTTCATGTTAATGTTGTATTTTGCTTATGTATATATATATATATATATATATGTAAAACGTGTGTTGGTTCGAAAAATCCACAAATCAGTAATTTCGTCATGTTGAATAGAACATTTTTGTAGCCTTAGAGAATTCATGAAATGTTGTTGATCTACTTCTTGATAACTCAAAGATCCATGACAATAAATGAGCTGATATTTGCTTCTGCGGCTTCTATAGTGATATCATAACCTAATTGCAAGGATGTTTTGAATGGCTGCCTATAGCTTTTTGTTAGAACAGAGCAAATGAAAAAAGATCATTTCTGAGTTTCAAAACCATAAAATGCCATAATCTGTAAATGTGTGTGGGAATGTCGAACTGAGTTTGCAAAATAGAAATAAGTAAGTGTAAGAAGGCTAAGTGTGTTAGTGAGTTATGAGAGTTTAACAATCAGCCGAAAGAGAGTAACAACTAATTGAGAAAGTATAACAACCATCTGAAGGAGTGTACAATGAGGTACATAAATGAGGCCACGAAATGACGAAGCTTGGCTACGGAATTAGTAAGTGTGGTAATGTGGATGATAAAGCGAGACTAGGCAATGACGAAGAGTGGCTACGAAATCAGCAAGTATGATATTGAATTGAGTGAGTGTAATAGCTGAGAATGAGAGAAAACACATTAAAGAAATGTAACAACCAGTTCAGGGAGTGTGACGAGAGGAGGCAGGGTAACAACCAGTTGAGGAAGTGTGACAAGAGGAGGCAGGGTAACAACCAGTTGAGGAAGTGTAACGATAGGAGGCAGGGTAACAACCAGTTGAGGAAGTGTGACGAGATGAGACAGTGTAACCACCAGTTGAGGAAGTGTGACGAGAGGAGGCAGGGTAACAACCAGTTGAGGAAGTGTGACGAGATGAGGCAGTGTAACAACCAGTTGAGGAAGTGTGACGAGAGGAGGCAGGGTAACAACCAGTTGAGGAAGTGTAACGAGAGGAGGCAGGGTAACAACCAGTTAAGGAAGTGTAACGAGAGGAGGCAGGGTAACAACCAGTTGAGGAAGTGTAACGAGAGGAGGCAGGGTAACAACCAGTTGAGGAAGTGTAACGAGAGGAGGCAGGGTAACAACCAGTTGAGGAAGTGTAACGAGAGGAGGCAGGGTAACAACTAATTGAGGAAATATGACGAAAGGAGATAGGGTTACAACCAGTTGAGGAAGTGTGACGAGATGAGACAGTGTAACGACCATTTGAGGAAGTGTGACGAGATGAGACAGTGTAACGATCAGTTGAGAAAGTGCGACGAGATGAGACAGTGTAACGATCAGTTGAGGAAGTGTGACGAGATGAGACAGTGTAACGATCAGTTGAGGAAGTGTGACGAGATGAGACAGTGTAACCACCAGTTGAGGAAGTGTGACGAGATGAGACAGTGTAACCACCAGTTGAGGAAGTGTGAATGATCACTTGATAAAATTGACAACGAGTTGATGGTGAATAACACACAGCTAGTAAGTATACATATCAATTGAGGACATGTGGCATCGAAATCAGAGAAAGTAACAATCAGTTGAGCTCTCATACAGAACGAGCTGACAAAATGTAACAACTAGTTTAGGAACTTTGGCGAACTGAGGTAGTGTAACAAACAGTTGAGGAAGCGTTGAGAGTTGAGAGAATATTTAAAGCATTGTGAGTGTGACAACCAGTGGAGGAAGTGTAAGAATTAGATGCTGGAGTGCAACAACCAAATGTGAAAGCATAACGAATTGAGGTAGTGTAATTATATTACATTTTATTTGTGTTTAAAGCAAGGTGAGGTACACTGGGTAATGAACAAGAGCAATGAAGATAAATTAAAAGATTTCAACATTAAATGGAACTGGCTTATAAACACTGTTCTACAGAGGCAATTAAAATATTATGGCAACGTTAAAAGACACAGCTGAGCGGTCTGGAAAGAACAATTATAGAAGGCCTGGTTAATCAAGGAAACCATGAACAGAACATGACAGCTAAAGAATTGAGAGACCTGGCAAGATATGGAGATTATTTTCCAGACGAACTTTTGTGAATGCAACGTTCTGCAATGGACATGGCACCTGATGATTAAAGCAACGTAAAGGAGGGACCGATGAAACTGCAAACTTTGCCAAATTTATTGAGAGTTATTGAGTGTCCATGAGTCCACATATGACTTTGCTCTTATGTATACTTATATGTATTTATATAATATGTACAGTAATGAGCTCCGTGGAGCACATGTGCTTGTTATCATCCACAAAATCGCATTGTCATCGACATCATATTTTTAGTTGATTCTTGTTTGAAAAAAAACACATTAAAACGTCTACCATTCTACTACTTAAAGGCCAACTCCGTTAACAATGATTTATTGAAGATCGTTAACGAGTAAAATGGGTAAATTAATTATGTTAATAGTGCTGTATGCATTCGCAAACCCTTTGAAAGTATAGTCAAATGTAATGATAGTCCTGGGTTTCGGGTGAAATCGTTGCTCTTCTCTGATTTGAAATCGACTAGAAGATGTAGCTGCCATCATCCAGTTGTCTGTGACTTGATCTGAGACATGAAACTTTACGACACGTTTTAGATGTAAATAATATTTACTTTGTTTTTACAACGGTAAAAGTCAGATTAGACGAAGTACAAGAACTTTGTGTTGCTTTAGAAGACGCTGCAAGACGTACCAGCTACCATGGGCGGATCTAGGGGGGGTCATGGGGGGGCATTGCCCCCCCCCCCCAAAAAAAAAAAACGTACTTCTTAGTACATTCATTAATAAAGTGAGAGCAACGTTTGTTTACTTATTATTATTATTTTTAAAGAAGAAAAGAGGTAATATAAAAAAAAAAAAATTCACAAATATATAGGTCTATTTATTCAATCTTTTGATATTGAAATCATGTCCACGGAAAAACAACTAAAAAAATACGATATTTTTTGTGTACGATTGTTCTTCTGTGAAGAAAATGTTAATTATTTATCGCTCTGGCGGTGCCAAAATTGCCGTGCTGATTTGATTTTATGACAGCACAAGGGACAAGGGAGTAGATATGTTTAATGAGTTGTTTGCCGGTGTACATATATTTGTTATATATGCTGTAAAAAGGACTTCATTTAGTTGCGGACTACCTGTTTTATTTTAGTTGTTATTAATGTCTAAAGGTTTTTAATATATTTTAAAAATGAAACGAATTACAAATTTCTTTCAAAAAGTTTCAAAATCACACGAAACTGAAACTCGATCTGCTTTTATGCTTCCTGATTTTACACCTACATCTAGGGTCGATATTAGTCCTAGTGAAACGAAGGATAAAAAAATTACTATTACATCAACAACTACTAATACAGTTAACAGTGAGCCAGTTTCTGAAAGTGATCTCGTTTCCAACGCTAGTCTGCCTAATACTCGTACAATTACATTTATAAAAAGTGAAGCTGGTCCACTCAATAGTGATATTAATAATCAGTGTGAGACGGACTTGGGCAATTTAAATTATGGACCAGTGGCAGGACCCAGTATGGGATATTAATAGTCAGTGTGAGATGGACTTGGGCGATTTAAATTCTGGACCAGTAAGGCCAGTCTTAAGATCTTACCCGCCTTAAGCTCATCAGCATGTGAAAGAAGTTTTTCTGCGATGAGCAGGATTAAGACTTGGCTGAGGTCATCAATGACACAAGATAGACTTCGTAATTTGGCGGTGCTTCACATAGTAAAAACATTGCTTAAAAACACCATCACGAGTGAAGAAGTTATGCAGAAATTTGCAGAAAAGCCTAGACGAATTAAACTGATGTAATTGGTGAGTACAGATTTTCTTTTTTTTTTGTGCCGTTTTAATTTTTATAAAATGCATATTTTATGCTGTATACTTATTCCCGTTATTATTAGAAAAGTCAAATTGCGTCAAAGGTCTAATGACGATTATACACAAGTGACTCACACCCTTATTGCTGATAGCGCGAAGATGTCTATGCAAACCTGAAACAAAACAGTAGGCCTATAGCAGTGCCCCCCCAAAATTTTAAGGCTAGATCCGCCTATGCCAGCTACTGATAAAGTTATCGGTATGTGAGAAGTGAAAATACAAAAAGAATAGATACAAGTAAAAAACGACAGCCCTAAACTCGGATGCAAAGGAAATGAACACAAAAGTTGTGTACGTTTTCAGATTATGTAACACTATGTCATTTTAACACATATTTCCACCTCTATGTATGATATGTATGTATGTAAAAATGTAAAAACGTTCGTATTGAGCAAAGTTAACTATTGTCACATTGCAGTAACATGGAGTTCACCAAATTACAAATCTATTTTCAAGATCTTATTTATGAACAAGTGGAGCAACAGAAAGCGTATGAGGTAATTCTTGTATCTGCTTCAAATCTGTCGTTCATACTTTATGCATGCGCTGTACGTCATGAACTCTATATTTCAACAATAAATTAATCCATACATGTATATATATATATATATATATATATATATATATACACATATAAGCAGTGCTTTATTTTAATAAATGCTAACCAGAACTTCATCATCTCATCCCATTAATACAAGAAAATCGTACAATATGTTGTGTGTGTCAGTGTTTAGTCAGATCTCATATCTTAATGTGTATCTCTGTTAGTCATGTGTCATATCTTTGTGCGTGCATGTCTGTGTTAGTCATATCTCATATCTTTATGTGCATGTTTATGTTAGTCATATCTCATATCTTTGTGTGCATGTCTATGTTAGTCATGTCTCATATATTTGTGTGTATGTCTATGTTGTCACATCTCCTATCTTTGTGAGTTCATGTTTATGTTAGTTATGTCTCATATCTTTGTGTGTTTGTGTTTAGTCATATCTCATATTGGTGTGTTAGTCATATCTCATATTTTAGAGTGTGTCTGTGTTAGCCACATCTCATATCTTAGTGTGTGTGCGTGTGTCTGTGTTAGTCATATTTCATATTTTGATATGTGTCAGTGTTAGTCATGCCTCATATCGTTGTGTACATGTCAGTGTTAGTCACATCTCATATCTTTGTGCGTGCATGTCTGTGTTAGTCATATCTAACATATCTTTGTGTGCGTGTCTATGTTAGTCATATCTCATATCTTGGTGTGTGTGTCTGTGTTAGTCATATCTCCTATTTTAGAGTGTGTCTGTATTAGTCACATCTCATATCTTAGTGTGTGTATGTGTCTGTGTTAGTCATATTTCATATTTTGATATGTGTCAGTGTTAGTCATGCCTCATATCGTTGTGTGCATGTTAGTGTTAGTCACATCTCATATCTTTGTGCGTGCATGTCTGTGTTAGTCACCTCTAGTGACTCGGGCAGATGGTGCTCGTGAACCTGGGAGGGCCGACCATCTAAGGGCAGAATCCCCCTACAGAAAAGACAATCTGCTGCCTTGCAGGAAGATTGGGGACAATCAAAGGCTAAGGAAAGCAAACCTGAATAAAATGCTGGCTGAAATCGATGCACTGGGCCACTGGCGCAGAACACAGTGCAACGTTTTAACAGGTATTCAATCAGAGTAGATCTAGCAGACTCTAATTATGATGTTCTGTCTGTGGGGTCGATCAATTCACTTAAACAGACAGCTGTCTTCATGTGAGAGTCTGGAATCCTACTCTAATTGAGTCCTGACCGCAGAGAGAGAGAGAGAGAAAACGCTGCATGATAGCATTTGGGCAGGCAATCAAGTTAAAGTTAGACGAGAAAAAGACACGATCCCTGCACATAAAAGTATTTTTGTTCACTCTGCAGCCGGATCTACCATACCAATATTGACACGATTATCCATGAGAGAAGATGCTGAGCAAAACTTCGCCGGATAGATACTAATGAAGACGACGTTTTGCCTAACTGCAACAGTAAATGCCATATTGTTAATGTACTCAATTTCAGAGCATGAACCTGATCAGTGATTTTGGTGGCCAGTTAGGATTATGGCTAGGCCTATCAGCTATTACACTTGGAGAAATCTGCAGCTTCCTGTTTGGTATTGGAAGATCATTGTGGCACAAACGTTCATGCAAAAAAACCAACCCTGTAAGTTCAGCTTCATTTGTATTATTTTCTAGTTTTTTATTTGTTTTGTTTCTCACATATACTTTGTTTTCTAAATTGTAGGAGGTTTCTTGTTTTTCTTTATGGCCCAGAAACATGTTCACAGAGAATGGAAAATTTCATGGAAACATTTAAGCAAAATGTTAGTTGTCGTTTGACCAAAACATTGGCCATTAGCAAACCAACTGTCGTCAGATGAACATTCAAACCAGCCAAACGTTTTTCCTTCTCTAAGTCACAAGAAAGAACGATTCCAGCTTATGAGATTATATTATAGTTGTGGTATTTTACCTGAATAAAAAAAAAGTTGAAGGTGAAATTAATGCATCGCCAAAAAAAAAATGTTGAAAATAAACTCTGCAGCAAACACATTATAAAAATCAGAGTGAAACAATTTGTTCCTCGTGAGAGTGGAGATTAACCAGTTACCAATATGTACTTACAACAGCCACCAATCCAGAGCTCTAAGACTGACCAAAAGAATCAAATGATTAGTTTGTGTAATAGTATTCTTACACTAACACGAGCTAGTATCTTAAGGTAAGGGAAAGTACGAGACTTGAACCGGCGTCTTATCACGCGACTTTACACCCATATGTGCTCGGCCGCCTATCCAGAAATATTTGGAAATTTCTGCATAGCGTCGCTTCAAGCATCGAAACTCAGATGCAAGACGACATTCCTCACCTTCCCAGGGTAATACCCTGGTACCCATTTCTGCCAACGGCTGAGTCGACCGTGGGGGTATTTTTTTTTTCCAACCACAAGTACAATTCACACTGCTCCCAGTGGGAATCGAACACGAGTTGTCCGGTACGTCGGTAGTCCAGTCGGGTGGTTTTCCCAACTAGGCTTCCGAGGCCCCCTAATTGCCTGGCTGGTTGTACACCCTGAGCTAGTATTTGCCGCTATCTATTATACAATGGCCCAGGATAGATAAATAGCCACAATATTACTCAGCATTTCTATACAAGATAGATAAGAACGAATGTACAATCTAACATATGGTAATTAACTATACTACAGGAAGAGTAGAGTGATGTTCCGCTTAGTGCAGCAGTCAATAAGGTGGTCACAATAAAATATTTAAAAGAATATGTACAAATTAAAGGTGGATAATGTCAAATGAATGAAAAATATTACTATGTTACAATTAATACTATTTTACGTTAGGTAAGTATCATGACAGATATCAAATACCAGTGGATAAAGAGATACAGGGAGGACGGTGGCGCTGGATAGGACACACACAACGTAAGCCAACTGAGAGTATTACACAACAGGCCCTTTTTGGAATCGCCAGGGAAAATGACAAAGAGGAAGACTAAGGAATTCTTGGAAAAGACAGATAGATGCATAGATGAAGATGATGGGGAAGACATGGAATGATCTTAAAAGAATGGCAAGAAACAGAACGACGTGGAAAGTGTTTATTGAAGACCTATGCTTCAGAGGGAGCTGAAAGGTAGAAGAAGAAGGAGAAAAGTATGATGCCCCAGTGGCGTGCTGTCAGTGGGGAAGGGACAAGTGGGATGGTTGCCCTGAGTGTATAAATAACAATAACTTTTAAAAATCAGGATTGAGGGAGAATTGCTTGTCTTAATTCTGGAGATAGCAACCCACACACTGATGATTTGCCTTGCCAACCCAAGGTGCTGACAGCCCATGTAACCCCACTGTCTTGAACAACATGTATGTTGAACAACACACGAAATGCTCCTTAACATAAACGTTTTGCGTTTTGTGAGTGTGTATGTGTGGGTGGAGGGCTATTTTTATTCATGTTAAAAAAAAGTGCTGTGAAGGATAATAAAACGTTGTGTGAGATAATAAAATGTTGTGTTGGATAATAAAATGTTGTGTGGGATAATAAAATGTTGTGTGGGATAATAAAATGTTGTGTGGGATAATAAAATGTTGTGTGAGATCATAAAATGTTGTGTGGGATAATAAAATGTTGTGTTGGATAATAAAATGTTGTGTGGGATAATAAAATGTTGTGTGGGATAGTAAAATGTTGGGTGGGATAATAAAATGTTGTGTGGGATAATAAAAGTGTGTTTGTGGGGTAATAAAAATGGTTTGTGGGATAATAAAATGTGAGGTATAATAAAATGATGTGTGGGATAATAGAATGATGTGTGGTATAATAAAAGGTTGTGTGGGATCATAAAACGGTGTGTTGGATAATAAAACGTTGTGCGAGATAATAAAATGTTGTGTGGGATAATAAAATGTTGTGTGGGATAATAAAATGCTCATGGCCACATTCACTCTTTTCTTCAGGCTCAGATTGACTTGACACCGATCTCATACATAGAATCAGCAAATCTAGAGGAGCTGTTTCAAGAAATCACTTCACTGCCAGCAAAGTACACACCTCCTGATGTGACAGCATCATCGCCAGGATCAACGGGAATCTGATCTGCTCCGGGAGCAGCAACTTTTATCATTCCAAGTTCTGGTTGCCTATGTCTAGTAGTATATTTGAAATAACTTTACTTATCTTATTTGCTCTAGTGTCAGCCATACTGTATCACTAACATAATTATATATATATATATATATATATATATATATATATATATATATATATAATAAAAAAATCAATACAAATAAATTCCAAGGAAGCAGTGATGAGCTCAAAGAATTGATATCGATACCTAATTTGTTCTTGAATGGATCCGTGGTAGCCGTATGTCTATTTCTGTGGTCTGGCCACGTCTAAAGCATATGTTCATCAAATGTTTACAAATTCCACGGTTCACTCAGGGGGGAGGGGACTCTCATTCTGAGGGTATTTAAAAGGCGGATCTTTAATCTGTTACTGCATGTTCAAATTTTGAATTTTGCTATTTTCTAAAATTGTGTACTAAGTTAGACGATGAATAATTTTTCTATTTATCCCAGTGTTCTGTATCCCAATTTTCCATGTTGCAATTTTTTTTTACACTTCATATATTGTACAAAGTTTAATCATCTCTTGCTGTATATATATTTTTTGCTAGTAAATTAATAGTTTCATCAATCTAGTTAGCAACATGGCCCCTAGAAACAAAGAGTTTGTTTGTTGTCTTCTAAGAACAAGCCACAGAAGCCAGCAGTAACAAAAAAATGAGTAGCTGGTTCACAGAGTTGTGTTGTAGTTAACAATAGTGTAGGAAGGCCCATGCTCCTAGTCAGAATTATGCTGCTTAAAAATACTTTACACTGTTTGGATAACGTATGCTCTAAGGTTGCTTTTACATTTTAGTAAACAATTAAGTGAAGAATATTTATCATAATTTCTTGAAGTAAAAGAAAATAGAACATAATTATAGGCCTACTAAGGCCAGTTCCAAAGGGTTTTAGTTTTTAGCTAAAACGACATTCTCAAAATTGATGTGTAAAAGAAATATAGTACGCTATATATATATATATATATATATATATATATATATATATATATATATATATATATATATATATACAGTAAAGTCTCGATTATGCGGTACTCAATAATCCGGAATTCTCAATTTAACGGACTTTTTTTTTTTTTTAATTATTATAGGGAGAAAGCTTGAATCATGTTTTGTTCAGTTAAATTAAATGCCTTTATCCGGAAATCGAAAACGCTACAACACGGTTTGTGCGCTGCGCTTACTTCTACAGGCTCTATCATTACACAATATTGCGTTTACAATAGTGTATTTACAGTAATATACTTCAAATAGGAGCGAACATATTTTATTCAATCCAGACATTGTGTCTCCAAATATTCCAAGTAAAAGCGACAAACAGTCTATATCTTCACTTTTTCCCCCGACTAAATGTTTTTGTCGGGAAATCTTAGTCGTGCCAAAAACACTTATCTACATGATTTTACAAATTTGCTTAATTTTCTCATAGCCTGCTTTAGATCTAAAGTTGGTCATGAATTTGTCAAAAATATGGCGTTTGACAGTCTGACCGAACATTAGAAGCAGACGTATTGTTTGTGAAAATTGAAGAGCCCATAACTTTGATGATTATAAATCAAAGGTTGAGCAGCCGGCGTGCAGTGACATAGAGATGGTGAGAAGAAAGGGGGAGGGGTTCAAAAATTACCGACTGGAAATTCAAAAAGAGTAAGATACAGAGTTTGACGTTAGTTTGTCTCAGACATTTGTGCAAGCTGAAATTCGTTCCATCAGTATAAATTATACATGATATGCTATAAACGCATGTGTGCATACTTTTTAACGGAATACATTTTTGTGTTAAATAATGGCCTCTGCGAGTGCAAACCACACCTCAATTTCCCGCAAAGGTAAACGCAAGCGAACTGTATTGACACTGAACCAGAAGATTGAAATCGCTAGTAGACTTGAAAAAGGCGTTAATCGCAACGTTTTGATGACTGAATTTGGCATAGCCTCTTCAACATTATATGACATACGAAATCAAAAAGATGAGTTGTTTAAGTTTGCGTCTGAGTCTGAAAGCAGCAACAATATACACCAGAGACGAAGTATGAAACGGCCAAAATTTGAAAAACTCGACGACGTCCTTTATGTGTGGTTTTTAGAAAGAAGAAGAAAAGGAATGCCAATATCAGGACCCATGTTGATAGAGAAAGCTAGTGAATGTCACACGAATTTAAATATTTCTGAGCATTGCAATTTTTCAATCATGTTTTTTCATAAATTTTGAGTTTGGTTTTCTTACTCTCGATTATCCAGAAAAATTCAATTATCCAGAATGGGTTCTTCCCCGAGCATTCCGGATAATCGAGACTTTACTGTATATATATATATGCGTGCGTGTGTACACAAATAGCATATAATCATCACCAGGTCACATGTCCTTTACAGAACGTTGCATTCACCACATCCCGTCTGAAAGAATCTCTTATCTCCAGCCAGATCTCCCACTTATTCAGTTGTCATTTTCAAGGTTTTCTTGGTGCCTTGAAACCACATTTTTCTTGGTCTGCCCGTGATGCGTCGTCAAGGAGCCATGCTTTCCTTTATTGTTTTCTCCAGCCCGCTTTATCTATTCACGTTGCCCTTACATTTTAATTTCTTGTGGTGAATAGTTTTTATAAGCCCAGTTTTTTGTTTATGTTGAAGTATTAGTAATATATCCGCGCTGCTCGCTTTTCATTTTCTAAGTTATATTAAGAATTTTTTGGTAGCTTTTTGTTTCAAATGAATCAATTTTCTTCCTTGCTGTTTGCGAGAATGTCTATAATTCAAAACCGTTTGTTGCTATTTGGCTACATACACTCTCAGTAATTTTAATCTTACTGTCCTGTTGTATAGACCACATGTTCTTCATGGCGTTTAACTTTTGTGTTGCTATTGTTAATCTTTCTGTCTCTTTCTGGCAGT
Source organism: Megaustenia siamemsis (assembly GCA_032433765.1). NCBI lineage: Eukaryota > Metazoa > Mollusca > Gastropoda > Stylommatophora > Ariophantidae > Megaustenia > Megaustenia siamemsis. Next base: position 60,719,371 of record JAVIAB010000092.1, on the reverse strand, counting down.
CTCAACTGTTAGTTACTACAGATCCCAGATAAAGATATTCATAGTTTGTCACAATTTCAAGCTTTTTGTTGTTGATGATGATATTGAGGTTGACTTTTCAAATAGCAAATATTACCATTAAATACTTTGACAGCATTCTTTCTGGCACTCTGGCTTGACGATAATGTGATCAAGGGTTTTTTTGTAGACTGGCACTCTCCAGTTGACCAAACTAAGGTAAGAAGTGGTACCTAACTCGTGACTTGATAACTATATATTACCAGCAACAACCAGCAAGGAATGACACTGACCCCCTCACCACTGAAGATGTATAATGTGGTGAGAGTAATACTCCACTACTCTACAACTTTATTATGCTCAGAGCCATAATTGTTAAAACTCGAAAACACGGATCGACAAAACTAGGAAAAATCTACAAATAATCAATAGAAAACACAAAGAACAATAGACCGCCCGAATTAGTATCGAGCCCGTGCTCCTCGACATAGAGCCTTTCCACGGGAGACTTGCGTTACAGCACTCATGTGAAACTTGCGTTACAGCACTCATTTTATTTTATTTTACAGTTAACATCAATCCAATCAACAACTCACATCAACATCAGAGACAAATACAACAAATAAATAAAACGCATTCTATTTCACAAGCAATTCTTATGCTTATAAATTTTATTTATTGATTATATATAAAATACGAATTCTAATTCTTATAATTTGTAAGAAAAACATCAAAATCAACTGCTTACACTTTGTGTTCACACTGAAACAGTTGCTGAATACATTAAAACCGTTCTACAAATCAGATCGATGTAGTTTCGAATCATGGTATAGTTGACAAATTTGTTTCTTTGCCTTAGAGAAAATTTGTCTTTTTAAATATGATATTAACACTTCCCTTGACCACAGTATGCCAACTATATTCTCCAACTCTAAAGATGCCATATCCACTAAAATATGAAGGAAATAACCAGTTGAATGGATAATGATTTGACCGAGAGGACAAAGAAAAATACCCAAATTCAAGTTATATATTGTCGGTTTTTGTATATTTCAGTTAGTTGTAAGATGAATGTTGTCGAAATTTTAAACATTTTACTGTGTAAAATGTCTTATTTTATTGGTTATTTAGAAGCTAACGATTATATTTTGGTCCTGTTGAGTTAAATAATTGCTTACAGAAAATAATTATGATGGGCATAATTTCAGGTAAACGAGTGAGAGTAAGACATAGACAAAGGAGCGTGCAAGGTATCACAGACGAGCTGTGATATTATTTTTTTTTACAGACTGCAATTCACGTCTAGTTATAATACACAACACTAAATGGGAAATGACACTTCAAAACATAAGAAAGAAATAAACAAAACTGGCCAAGAAGGCAACAACCATAATCCAGTGATTGCCATCCATCTGGGGAAACTAAGGAAAAAAGGCTGATGCACTATCTAAAAACACAACAAATGTAACAGTTCTTCCACCATATTATCTACAGAGAGACCAGATCCATCATACCTGACTAATGCCACTTGCAGTGGGAAAAACTAAAAATTAGCGCTTGTGATGACTCCATAAACCAGTTGCAAAGATTCCAGTAAACCATGTTCTGAGACCGGCCACTGCAGACTCCTGGGTCATCTCTATCGCTTCAAAGTGTCCACATACAAACATTTTCACGTGAAACTGGTAACCAGGATCCAGAGCTTATCCTCCATATGTGGCCAGCCCACAAGGAACTATAGCGCCATGTCTGATCAGAGGGTGCTGAAATGAGCCAGAAACAATGGGGCATTCGCCACGACCTGGAAAGAACAGTGAATTTCATCAAGGCGGCGGGACTTCACATTTGATCCCACCAACTGAAGACTAGATAGAAGACTTCACCTACCAGGACGGGGTGACGTATATAAATTAGGACTATTACACTATCAGAAAATGCTCCAAATGTCCAAATACCAGGGATGCCATTGGAGTAACAAGCTCGAGGAGTCAGCTATCCACTGGGTAGGAGACCCCAGAATATAAAACACTGTTGTCCAGCAGTTGTCATCGGGAAAAGAAAGAGATATGGGTGAACGCTCCGACGGGGTGGATAGAACAGTCTGGGCCTGCATTCATCCCCACAAGAAGGATATAACTCCTATGTCAAACCAAAAATCCTGTCCGCATTTTCTGGCTGCTGTCTGGACCAATATCGCTTTGTTTTATTCTTTAACTAACCGACTTAACTGTACCTAGATTATTCATTTTAAAATTATTTATTTGTGGAAAGTTATTAAATTTTTAAAAAATATAAAGAGGCTATCGTAAATATATTAAATCTTTCATCAGCAATATGATGGACTGATGAACTATTTGGCACATACTCAGAATGAATGAAACATAATTACATTTCACATCAGTGGGCACCAAATGACAAAAGAAAAGGATCAAGAAAAGCGATTATAAGGACGAATTATCAAATGAGAGGAACTCACCATCGATTGTTTAAAAACATGCAAGATCTACATGAACGAAGAGTGCAGTATTCAAGATGGAGAGCTGTGATTTATATCTTCATCATCATTATGTGCCATACCTGTTGGTGTAGAAATAACATAACATTCACCACAATAAAGCATAGACAAAATAAATGAACATATTACAAATAAATATACTCATATATATAGAGAGAGAAAATATTTACATGTATACACAGAAAAAGTAAAACTGCTCTCATGTACGTTGCCTTCAAAAGATTATGAATATCAAATTGCAGGACAAAGTAACTAACTCAAAAATCTTACAACGAGCCAAACTACCATCGATCAAGGCAACACTTAGGAGTCGTAAACTATAGTGGCTGGGCCATGTAAGAAGAATGACGAACAATCGTATTTTCAAACAAATATTGTATGGCGAACTTAAGGACGGAAGGAGACCAAAGGGCAGACCAGTGCTGAGATATAAGGATGTTTGCAGGGCTTCCTTGAGGGATTTTTTTAATCAGTGAAACGAACTGGGAAAATGTGGCTATGGATCGAAGCACATGGAGAACAAAAATAAAAAATGGCACAGCAACTTTCGAGACAGTGATGATATCAAATTCAGAAGACAAAAGGCGCAAGACAAAAGCGACAAGGCCAGGTACCGCAAATACACCTTGTTCATTCTACGGATGGAACTGTCTGTCCAATATTGACAAAGTCAGCCACGAGAAAAAAGGTGTTCAGTAAAGCAGCACCCAGTCTAGACACTAATACTTTACCAAACTACTGACTTATCATGATTGCTTGCTACCAACCGTCTGTCAAGACGCCAAAGGCCATATATATATATATATATATATATATATATATATATATATATATATATATATATATATATATATATATATATATATATATGAGCTATATTATTATATCTACTATTGATAAAAACCAAACCCTTTAAGATCCTGTGATATCTTTCTTATTGAAGTACTTAGAAACTAGAATTTCCGCATGTTTATAAATATATTCTCAAGCTATGGTCGTAGACGGCAATTATACAAATGGTTATACACCAGAGCTTCAGAGGCCGAATACTATAGTCACAGCTTTCTCGTTATATTAAATGGAATGATAGGTAATCTTTTCTATCAAAACTATCTGTAGACATATGCATAATGGGAATGTAGTGAACTTTTTATTTACAGAAACAATAGTTATCTAATTTAACATTAGTAGTAATTTATGCATATCACATAAACACTAAAACAAATTACTATAAAAAGAACAAACATTAATAATTAATGGTCAATTTATTTGTATCACTATAAGTGTATATACTCTATGGGTGTTTCACGTAACATTTTCATTGAAGTTCTATAGGCCTGCCAGCTGGTTATAGAGAAAATTTTTATTTAAAATACAAGTAGTTCATACTATGAGAACACCAGCACTAAAATATGATCTTCTCAAAACATTTGTTTTAGCTGATCACTTACATTAGTGTGTTCTTTTCAATACTTTCATGACGATGAATAACAATGACAAGCGCATCGCATTTGTTACCATAACAACAGATATCACAACAAAGCTATTCATTCAATGTCTTTTTTAATAGAATTATTACGATCACTAATTCTTCTATATTGTTAACTCCGTTATTAACTACTATATATAGAATATGTGTGTAATTATAACTGTTTTGTGCTTAGTAAACATGGACACGAGTATGTCTACTTGTTAATTTCTTCGTGACTTTTATTTACCAGGATTATTTTTTTCAAATAAAAAAGAAAACTTGTAAGAGAGCCAATTACGTTTTCACAATAACTTGTATTATTTTTGGTTATTACTTTCAGTTTCTTCAATATGTGAATCTGTTGATAACAATATATTATATAATATTCTGAAGGATCTACTAAATTAGAAATTCATGTTAGAACATTTTGAAAGCTAAAGATAGAAATATTAGTTGTAAAATGATTTTATTTTGGATAAACAATACACAGAATTTTCACGCTATTCCTGTTCCTTAACTGAATTGCTTACTCCAGAAATATTCCTGCATATGATATTTCTATGGCACACACAAAACAATTAACGGCTGATAGACCTTTAAACATAATCAAATTTATAACAAATTTAATTCTTCATAGGAGAAGGTGCAAAACTGTTTGAATTAAACATATTTATTCTCATAAGTATGAAATAACTAGAATATTATTAACACAAACATTGATTAAAGAAGAAAATTAACACTGTCTGAAGTGTCATAAATTAAAATAATTTCCATGAAATATAAATTTAGACAATGATCAATCATAACGTAACAGACTCGGCGTAATTTCGTTCATAAAAGCTAAAATAATAAACTATTGTTAGGGTCAAAATGCTACTTTTAAGTTATAACATGCACTAGTTAAAGGGGCGATTACTGTTGCTATTTCCTGGTGCTTTGCAAGGCATCCGTCGATCCAGGCAGCGATGTAGTCATCTCAGGAGGTGCGTACTTGGCAGCTTCCGGACACATCTCTTCAACCATCTCCTGTAGGGTGGCTGGCTTGATGTACATGATTGGAGTTAGGTCACTGCGAATCTAAGTCAAATAATATACGAGTCAATGAATATGAAGTGCTTATATATGTATATATATATATATATATATATATATATATATATATATATATATATATATATATATATATATATATATATATATATATATAATATATATATATATATATAATAATATATATATATATATATATATACACGACCTACAAGAACACTTAGACTTAACAGCATAGGCACTCTATGCAATATGAAAATCAACAAAATAGAAATCATGAAGATCACAAAAAAGAAACAGAATATCAACATAATGATAGACGCAGGCAATTAAAACAAGTGGATGAATTTAAATACCTAGGAAGTCCAGTGACAAACGACAGTTCACAAGCAGCAGGAATAGACTCAAGACGTAACAAGGCTTGTCAAATCATCGGACAGCTATCACCTCTATTGTTTAAAAAAAAATTAATATAAAAAAAACACTAGAGACAGACCGAGCACTCTCCAACACAATCTCTATTTCAACACTGTGCTATTAATACCCGACCTGGGGAAAAAAAAAACTTAAGAAGAATAATTACTTAAAAGAAAAATAACCACCATCGAGATGAAAAGTATTAGATGAACGGCAAAAAACAGCCCGAGAGATAAAATCCGAAACGAAGAATTGAGAAGAAAGCTAGGAATAATTCCTGCTATAGAATACATAACGAAACAACAGATAAAGTGATTTGATCATAAGATAAAAAGACCAAAACAAAGACAGTAAGCGTTGCGAGGACATCGGATTGAAAGGTCGACCACGAAAAAGATGGACTGGCGGAAAATTATGAAAGTTTGGAAACATAACAACAACAGAGACCAACAGAAGAGGGAAATATATTTCCCCTCGACGATGAAAGGCACATTAGGAAAAAAGTAGGTTAAGAATATATTTATACATGCATACATTTTGAAAAATATTTAGACTAACACACAACAAAAGAAATATATTTTCCACATACTGGAAAGTGACAAGCACTAAAGGACATGTCCGATGTACAATGAGGATGATTCGTCGACTAAACTAACTAAATTAAACAACTGTAGAAGTATATAGTTTTCTTCTTCTACCTTTCAGCTCCCTACGGAGCTTAGGTCTTCAACAAATACTTTCCAAGCCATTCTGTTTCTTTCCATTCTTTTAAGATCATTCCATTTCCCCATCATCTTCATCTCTGCTTCCATCTGTCTTCTCCAAGAATTATTTGGTCTTCCTCTTTGTCTTTTCCCCTGGGGATTCCAAAAAAGGGCATGTTGTTTAATACTCTCAGTTGGCTTCACCAGTGTTTGTCCTATATATAGGTATATATAGTTATAGTAGAAAGTAATACATATTTTTTTATCCGCCGTTATTCGTAATGAAAATAAAAAACTGTTTTTGGTTTTTAATTTATTATGAAAAAAAAGTCTGCATAAAAATTAACAGATAACAGAAACCACTGTGCTTACAGGCTTAATTTTACTTCCACGACATTTAAACGACAGTGATCTCCCCACGCCAAACAGAAAGCTGCAGATTTCTCCAATTGTAATGGCTGACAGGCCTAACCATAATCCTAATTGGCCACCAAAGTCACTGATCAAGTTCATGCTCTGAAAGAAAGTCAATCAAGAAAAAATTACTGCAGCATGACATCTTTTCTTGGCTCAATACGATGTTGTGATTATTTATATACAACTGTAATTAATTCTGTTTGTTCGTTTGTAAACGTGTATGTTAAACAAGAAAAAAAGAAGTAACATTGAAAATAAAATAGCAGCACAGAATCCGTACCTCGTACGCTTTCTCCTGCTCCACGTGTTCGTAAATAAGATCTTGAAAATAGATTTGTAGTTTGGTGAACTGCTTGCCGCTGGAATATTTATGAAAATATTTGCTCTTGTCGTACTTACATACTCACATATTCAAAGACAATATAAATATAGGACCTACAACTTAATGATTGCAGTACTCAAAGCTGGCTAGAACATGACACTGAGAACCGTGCCACTATCGTTCTAAAGTTACAGAACTGAATACACGACTTGTGTATGCAGGACCGATTTGGTAAACATTATAAATTAGATTTCAAAACCATCAAAATTTGCTCAAATATATGCTAAAATTGCGATTTTATATAAATATTTTGAAAAATATAAACGAAATTGTATTTATTCTTGTTCTTTCTCCATTAACAACTGCGTGGGGGGGGGGGGGGGGGGCTAAGGGATGTGGACGCTTGTCCCGGGTGCAACATTAGGGGCGTAACATTTCAAAATTAAAAGAAGAAAATAGTAATAAAATAATAAAAACAAACTGGTTAGGGAGGACAATAATTTCCTAAACCTGGACTTTGGTACGTCACTTCTCACTACTGTTTATCATTGTCTCTGAAACCATCATTTGAGTACGTTTAACGTTTACCTTCACTGATACATTATGACACAATAGAGCAACAAAAGTGAAATATTACAGGTTGAGATGCATCCAGTTCTAATGGATTCATTCCTTTTTTGACAACAAAAGCAATATTGTGACCCACATTCCAAAATGCCACAGCAACGTTTTAGCATCCCTTTAACCCTTCTTTAACGGTTACATTCCAATCTGGATTATTATCACAACGTTTGCAAAATCATCGTCATCATCGAGTGCCTTCTCCGCAACGAAGGTTGGCTACCATGGAACGCCATTCTGCTCTGTCTCTTGCTTTGATGGTGCAGGTTGTCATAGGCTGATTTGTCCATCTTTTGATGTTACTCGTCCATGTTAGTCTTTGTCTGCCTCTGCCTTCCAGGATTACTTCTAGTAGGCTGTTGTGTCTTTAACAGGCCCAAAAATCGCATTTGTCTTGTTCGAATTGTGCTTAGTAGTTCTCTTTTCATTTTTTGTTGTTTTAAAACTTCATCGTTTGTTTCCTTTTCCTTCCATCCAATTCTACCTATTCTTCTATATATCCACATTTCAAAGGCTTCAATTCTCTGTTCTGTTTTCTTGTCTAATGTCCATGTTTCAGCACCATATAGGAATATTGAGAAGATGTGACATTTTGCTATTCTTATTTTTAACCCTGGTGTTATTTGTTTTGATGTTAGTATGTTCTTCATGACATTAAAATTACTTTTTGCCATTCCTATTCTTTTGTTTATTTCAGTTGTACATTTTCCATCACTGGTTATAGTATGTCCAAGGTAGTTGTAGTTCTGAACTGTCTCCATGTCTATTCCTTCTATTTTGATATCCACTTGTGGGTTTTAAGTATCTTCTTTGTTTATGATCATAGTTTTAGTCTTTGTGATATTCATATCTAGTTTATATTTCTTGTTTGTTTTGTTTATTTCATTAAGTAATTGTTGTAGATCTTTAAGATTTTCTGCTAGTAGTACAGTATCGTCAGCATATCTTAGATTATTGATTATCTTTCCATTAATTTGTAGGCCTGGCATCTCTATGATGTTTTTAAAAAATTGGTTCAGTGTATAGATTGAACAAGCTTGGTGATAGGATGCATCCCTGTCTTACTCTTCTTTTTATATCAATAGGTGTAGAATTCTCTTTGTTACATTTTATTATTGCTGTTTGCTCCCAGTATAGATTACATATTAGTCATATGTCCATGTCATCTAGATGTATCTCTTGTAGACATTCTATAAGTTGTTTGTGGTGTACACTATCAAAAGCTTTGGTGTAGTCCATGAAGCAGGCATATATTGGTTTGTTTACTTCTGTGTACTTTTAGATTAATGTTCTCATGCAGTATATGGCTTCTTTTGTCCCGCTATTTTTCCTAAATCCAAATTGCTGCTCATCTAATTCAGTATTGATTTTATTCTAAATCCTTCCTTGTATAACTTTTAGCAAGATTTTTGTAACATGGCTCATTAGGCTTATTGTTCTAAAATCTCTGCATTCAACTACACCATTCTTTTTAGGCAATGCAATGAAAGTTGATGTTTGTAGTTCATTTGGTATATATCATGTGTGGTATATGTCTGTAATCACTTCAATGCCAAAATCTTTTAGTGCCTGATACAGATCTCTATCTGTATGCTATCAGGTCCTGCTGCTTTTCCCTTTTTCATATTATTTTGCATTCATTCTTTTGCAAAATACCATATCATTTTTATCTACATACTTGTTCCTGCTGTCAGTGTTATCAAGACTTTGTTTTAAATGCAATAATTGCTCCAAATCTTACACTTTCTGCCACTCTCATGTTGTTCAAGTTCACAGATAAGGTCTTCCAATTCCTCCCTCATTTATTCAGCAACTGGTGAACAGCGTATAGACATATGTTGCCATTGCCAACACTATTAGCCAAAAAAAAAAAAATAAATAAAATATTCCAAGTCAATAAAGAGAAAAATGCATACCATATCCTTAGAGTGATTGAATATTTACACTATTTTGCGACTATCCTAGACGACACACTGTACACCCCAGATATCATCTATAAATGATTGTTGCATTTTCTCCCACAAAAAATCATTAGTTGTTACTATCTTCAGGACAGTATGACTGCCAGTAGTCACTCTCATTTATATTAAATTCCACAATTAACCATTGGCAAACACAGATTGTCCATACTAAGCACTTCCACTAATTTCTTAAGGTGCACATTTTTCATTGTTTCCACTTTAACTATAAAGTTATTTTGAAGAGCCTACACATGTGAAATGTTGTCAAACAGACAAGGGCAATTATAAATGTGAGCACTTCTATCAAAGAGTAATACCACAAGAGGAAAGGATTGTTCTTGAGTAGATCACTCTCATTAAATATAATAATAATAAACTCATCTTAAAGGGAAATTCTCGGTAATTCTTGTTTTTTTCAGTACAAATTTCTACATATTAGCATATTATGCAGATTCATATAATATTAAAAGATAATTGGACTAAAATCTCACTTACGCATCTTGTACATTTCTGTAGAGGGCATTTGTCTGATTAAGTCGTTTCTCAAGAAAACTCTGACGAGATAAAGGAAAAATTGCAATCTGTTTATATTAAAATGTTATGATCAGTTTAGTTAAACTGTGAGTTGAGTTGTCTCTCAGTAAAATATTGTCGTTAACCTTTGTGAACCGCTGAAGCTGCTATTAGTTATAAATTAGTCTTATTAATTTGGTTATAGCTTAAGAGGAAAACTTCAAAATAGTATAACTACTACAATAGCTTGAAGGAGGAGAGAAAAAAAAAAGAGGGAGAGAGATGAGAATTACAGGAAATATTAAATATTTAATAATCTAGTAGAGACGTAGATGAGCGGGAGAGTTTATAAGATACCCCTTGGATATGAATATTTTCAAGAATATAAGCGCTTACAACCGTCGGCATGGTACATGAAGGTTATGTTAAATATGCTGATGATGATGACGACAATGAAAAAAAAAAAACTTCGAATTAATGCAGACCGCTGTTTCCAAGAAATTAAATAGAGTATCCAGTTTCTCCATTTAAGCATCAAAGCGTTTTACACATTAAATTATTTACATTTTTTATTATACCGCTAAAATTAAAATAAATCGGACTTTTCAATAACAACAAAAATCAAATCATGCTACAGCCAATGCTGAATTAAAAATTTAAGTTTACATTATTTTTACATGAGCATGTCTTTAATGGAGGTTATCTGAGATTGTCTAAAACTATATTTGAATTTCATAAAAATACATTCTTCTATGTGTTTACACGCTCTTCTATGTATTATAGGACAGCGACTATTTAGTACTCCAATAACGTTGGTGATTCCCCAAGAAGAGCACATCGCAGTGCACAGATTCTCTAGCACGAGCCAGAGTGCCTGGGGTCTTTTCTGAAGATGAATTACCATTATTTCAATAATGATTAGAATGTTACTGCAGGGTGTTTAGCCATTCATTCGCCTGGGTTGCGATGTTCAACTTATTCTTTTATATTTATTAACTGCCAGTGGTGTATTCTCGTGCTCTACTCAAACACGTAATCTTTGTTTTACGTTCGTCACATATATAAAATAGTACTGTTATCTCACATATTCCAGAGATACGGGGGAAAAAATGGGGTGGGGGGTGGTCATGCTGACGATGTTCTTAGTTTCATGAGCTCGACATTAAACCCTGAGATTTTAGTCTCTCATGAATGTGATGTGGAGGGTACAATAGCTATCTCAATTTTCTAACTTTCTTTTTTAAACATACGAGCTCAATAGGGCAGGGTCTTCTATATCAACAGGCCCCACCACATCTTTGCCAATCTGTTTTGACTTAATAAAGCACAAACTGTTTTAAATACTATTTGAAATGAACACATTTGGGCATAGGGCTAGCACAGTATCGTAGCTGCACAGTGATCTTTAAAAGCAATTTGACGTAACAAACAATATTTAGAAAACTCTGACATGAAATAAACTTTCAATATAATTAATGTATGAGAAAATGAATACTCTAATTGTATTAATTTTAATGGATGTATTTATTATCGTTTTAAACTGTAACAATATCGCTTATTTTAAATGTATATTGGAACTATTAAAACGTGTTTTTGGCTGTTTAAAAACGTGTTTTATGTATGTTTAACGTATATATATATATATATATATATATGATTTTATGTCTGAATAAACAATACAAATATTATATTTATGTTTTCTTCCTTTTTTCGCCTATTAGCATATAGTACTGCACTGCATTTTTCATGGTCTTATGTTCACTGTATCTGTCTACTTAAAGTATTTTTGGGATTTGCTTCTTAACTTCCATGACTGTGACCTACCTGCAAGACAACTGTTATTTGTGGAATGAGTTATCTCACCTAGGAGATTAGTCTCTCCAGACTAACATGTCTAATTGAACTGACATCGAGTTTTCTTCTTTTTGCTTTGAGTATCTGATACCAGTTATAACATACTCTTACTTCATTGATTTCTATTGGGTTTTCTATCTTGTGCCTTCAATAATATATTTCTTGGGATTGATGGTGTTAGGATGAGTGTGTACATTAGAGTGCTAAGTAATAGTCCTCTCTGCGGTATACTCACCTCGTACTTCTGCGATGGCCATTTAGATGTGGAGGCATACATTTCATACTTGGTTTCTCTGTAATAAGCAAATTGTCATTCCATCATAGGACAATGTTTTGAGATTTCATGGAAGTGTTACGTCCATATGTGAAATTATATTTTCCTTCTGTCAGTTACACATTTTAAAAAAAACATAAGAACGTGCAAAAAATATACTAATTGAACAAATCATAATCGTTCCAGCATACGAAATATGTATACTTTTGATGCAGCGGTTAGGGCTCTGGCTTTGCGATGAAATCATAGTGGTTCAGTGTCAGAAGGTCACTCTCAAGTTACTGACAGTGATAATGGGAACCTGACTCACCGAGTTAGAAAAAGTAGTGTCAGTAAAGGAGATTAATGGTTCACACGTCTTCAAATGAGCACGTCAAGATATAGGTTTGGCTGGAGTGTCATGATGTAAACTTTACTAGCAATGAAGAATAAAACGCTTTAACCTGATATTTGATATTTTGGGACATAAATATAAGATTACGACACTTTTCACAATGTAAAATAGTTCCTTAAATAACTTCCGTCAATTAACATAATTATAATTACATCTAAGAATAATAATCTAATTATCTAAGAATAATAAAGAACATGTCCTGGCAACAAACAGCGGCCATAAGAACTGGAAACCAATTGGAAATGTTTCAACAAATAAAACAGGGTGTTAGACAAGGTTGTGTGCTGTCACCAGATTTGTTAAATATTTATAGTGAGATTATTTTAAGTCCATAATGGGCATGCCTGGAATAACAATTGGAGGTCATGATATAAATAATCTATGGTATGCTGATGATAGTCTTAATCGCTAAGAGTGAAAATGAGTTACAAGAAATGTTGGACATTATAGTGAAATAAAGCAAAAATAAAGGACTCAGCCTTAATAGCAAAAAGACAGAGGTAATGGTAAAAGATCCAGTACTTCATTTACTGAATGCGATACTGAAATGTGGTTCCGAAAAAACAGAGAATGTACTGAAGCTTTATTTACCTTAAAACAGATAGCATAAAAGACGACGGAATACAATCACAATCTGTACATAGCTTTCATTGACCAGCAAAAAGCATTCGACAGTGTAAACATAGGACAACTGTAGGAGATACTAACAACACACGGAGTAAGCCAACATCTAACAAACCTAATTAAAAGCCTGTACATAAACAGCAGCTGCACAGTCAGAACAGCTGCAAGTTACATAGACCACTTTGGCGTTAGATGAGGTGTAAGAAAGGGATGCGTCCTATCCCCCCTACAGTTTATTACATACATGGACTATATATGCAAGTTAGCCAACCCATCAGAGACAGAGGAGATCAACGAGCTTCTATTTGCAGATAATCAGGTGCTATAGAGAAATATTTCTATAGAGAAATAGAAGACCTACAAGAACACTTAAATAGCCTCAACAGTTCAGGAACAAAATACAACATGAGACTCAACATCAACAAAACAAAAGTCATGATTATCGCAAAAGAGAAACAGAACATCGACATAACTATAGACGGCAGACAACTAAAACAAATAGAGGAATTTAAATACCCAGAAAGTCTACTGACACTACTGACAAACGACAATTCACAAACAGTAGAAATAGACCCAATATGCATTAAACCTTGTCAAATCAATGGACAGCTATTACCACTATTGTCCAACAAGGAAATATCTCTAGAGGCAAAACGGAGACTCTTCAATATAATCGTCATTCCAACGTTGTGTTACCAATGCCAGCCCTTGACACTTGATGCGAGAATAATAGGAAAAATAACAGCAATTGAGATTAAATGTGTTAGACAAAAGACAGGAAACAGTCTGAGAGATAAGATCAGAAACGAATAACTAAGAAAAAAGCCAGGAATAATCGTCTCCAAAGAATAAATCAAGAAACAACAGATAAATGGTTTGGCTGCGTGACACCGCAGAAAAATTAAAAAAAAAAAAAAAAAAAACACAACGAGCTTCAATATGCATTGCAAGAACACCAGACCCAAGGGTCGACCACGAAAAAGATGGATTGATGGAATATTAGAAACACTAGGAAACATAACAGTACCAGAGGCGAACAGAAGATCAAATGACTGTAAATTATATTTTCTCTCGATGCTAGAAGGCAAATTGGGGAAAGAAAGAAGAATTAGAAGATTTACTAAATGTAAATGTAATTTGTGTCTTCTTAACAAACATGTGTGTATTTTTTTACAACGATATTCTTTCATTTATTTTTATTAAACGCAGATTTCAAATGTTGCTTCAGTTAGAACTTAAAGAAGTATATTTTCCCAATCGTGTTATTATTAATTGTATATATTTATGAAGGATTCGAGACCCTAGAACACGACCTTATTATTCGTCCTACCTCTACTACCTTCTCGTGTTTATTGAAATTAAACAAGACCCATCATTTTTTTTTTTATTAATTAAATTATTTCCACTATGTTCTTTCAAAACTTTACACGCATTTTTTAAATTCGTGTAACCACTGTACAAATATCTATGAGATGTACTGTATCTTTCTTCCAGTATAAGGGTTTGAGCAGCTGTTTTCAAGCCATTCACTTTTTTGTTAAATTATTGAGGCTTTTGTGATGTTTTATTGTTACTAGTAACTGTTTTGTGTTTGCAAAAATACTTTTACTCTTAGCAATTATTCTGCTGCATTTATTTTTCTTAAACTGCAGAGTTACCATGAATCCAGAAGTTGTTTTAATCATTTTTATATTATTGTTTTTGTGGCAGAGACAAGGGGATATAGCTCATACAGAAACAATAAAAGGGGGAAAAAGTTTACATATATATAGATGCATACGAGACTATGTATACTGTAATTAATGAGAACTTCTTGTATGGTCACATTCGGTACACGAGAGAACCATTTGATTGCATATATAAGCTATCTCCTGGTGGAATCGGTGTGTTTAAATAGAAAAAAACTGTGTTCATATTGTAAAACGTACATCTCAGATTGTGACAAGAGCGAAAACTTGTGCACTGTACAACCAGAGTTATCCTAGACACAAAAATAGAACACTTACGAGATGTTTCTGTTGTTAACTAGTCAAGTGTTTAGACCATAACAAACGTGTTGAAGACATGGTCTGTATAACTATAGTGCATACTTTACCAACTAAGTTGATTGTTTTATTGTGTATTTGGTTGTTTTATTCATCTACATTTCTAAAAAAATTGTTTGCAAGTTCTTGTATTATGTAAAGATAAAAAAAAAATAGATTGTTCACAAATTGTGTCTACTGATTGATTAATTCTTTGAAGTTATGAGCGAGATAAATCTCAGCTTATTTGGCATTTAAATCCATCCACTATTTGTCTCACATGCAAGGCACGGGGCATAACGTGTCACAGATCTCGTAGCTGCTGGAGTAAACATGGGCCAGACTGTTTACACAATCCTCTGGAAATGAAAACAAACAATTATAAATAAATGAGTCGCTTTTTGTGGACTTCACTGGATTATCAAACAATGTTATATTTAATTCATGAGACAAGTATATTACGTAGTCCTAAACAAACTATTGTGATGAACCAAAACTTAGATTTAAAAAAAAAAACCATAATGGAATATCATTAATATAACCAAAGTATGGGCTTGATATTACATCACTGATGACATTGATTGCTTACCCCTGAATACACTAGGGGTCGGCGGGTTATTACCATTGCGACACCACAGAAACCATCATTAAACAAACTGGAAGTGGGATCAAACGAGACGTCCGGCACTGAGAATTCAACACTGAAAGTACACATTCTTCTCTTTTTTAGTGATTTACATTTACAGGTCTCATTATCTCAGTAGGTTCCTTCTTGGAGAAATCTTATACCTATAATTGATTCCCATTTTATGTTTGAGTTTACATAATTTAAATTCTTATGCATCACAATAGGTACACGCACCGAATGCCCGAGTGATGGTTCTCTCGCTAATCTTCTGCAAACATTAGAAGATAATTAGACAATGTAAACGGGACAATGGTCTCGTCAGATTACCGCTGTGTAAGTCCATAGAGTATGAAATGTTAGAGGTAAATCTTAAACGATCTGTTTTCTTTGTATCACGTGTTCATCACTTCTGTTGCAGATAGAGGCCTCGGTGGCCTAGTTTGGAAAACCACCCGACTGGGCTACCGACGCTCGGACAACCCGTGTTCGTGTTCGATTCCTGCTGGAAGCAGTGTGAATTGTACTCGTGATTGGAAAAAAATACCCCTGTGGTCGCCCAAGCCGCTGGAAGAAATGGATACCAGGGTAGTACTACTCTGGGAAGGTGAGGAATGCCACTTCGCATCGTGAGTTTCGATGCTTGAAACGACACTGCCTCCAAACATTTCTAGATATGCATCAGAGCAATATATGGCCTGAAAACTCGTGTGCTAAGATGTCGATTCAAGTTTTCTACTGCAGATGTTCATAATCAGTTTTATCCACAGTCAGAAAAGATTATTTTTTTAGAATGTCCTACCTGGTATTACAGATTATTATATAATTAATGTTATGGTGTATCAGATTCTAAATAAATGCATACCTGCTGAACTCTGAACATTCCTCACCTTCCCAGAGTACTACTACCCTGGTATCTATTTCTTCCAGCGGCTTGGGTGACCACAGGGGTATTTTTTTTTACAAGTATATTTTTTCAGCTGCAAACGTTCGGAATGCATTCCCGTAAACTTTTCAGGCTGTAATGCTCTGGAGGTGAATATCTAATAAGTGATTAGAATTACAAATGCCAACACTTTACACTTTCATGTTTTTGTTATTGACAATGATAATACAATCGTCAATATGTGTTAGGTTTGGCATACACAACCACCTAGTGCTGAACATCAGTGGCTGTTGAAGTTGACTGGTTAATTTTCAGTAATTAAAAAAAAACACAAAAAACTAATGACTGCGGCCCTGATCGCGAAATATAGACTTTAAACTTTTAAACGGAATGGCTTTACTTTCATTCACTAGTATTCCCATATCTGGTTCGCTCCCGTTCCAGGAACCAACAAAGTGTTGGTCCCGATCATTGACACTGTTCCATTGAACGTGTAGCATTCTTGATAAATGGCGCGCAGCTTAAAATGAACAATTCCGAGTAGCCGTCATGGGGCAGCATGCGCCAGCGCCAAATCTACATGGACTTTATGATCAGAAAGCGTGCCACAACAATAAATCGCTGTCCAAACAAAGGTCTACACTTCGGTGAGACAATCGATCCGACTGCAGTCCAGCTGGTGGCAAATTTGCAGTCCAAAACAGACAATTCACACGATGCCTTCCAGGACAAAGCCGAGACCTGGTACCGTACCACCAAACTCCACACTGGTCGCCTACGGCACTATTGCAGCGCGCGGGCGCCAAGACCATGTTGACTCAGTGGTCAGGTGAATGCGACTGGACTACAGCTGTCTTCACAAATGAGAATCCAAACCAGAAAGAGTCACTTGAAATCACACTACAACAAATGTTCCACTAGCCTTGAAACTGATTCCCAAAACGGACATCTTGGCCTGTAATACCAACAGGAAGTGAAAACACAACATTGTTTAATATATTTGCACATTAATTTTGTTCACTATTTATAGTTTGTGTATTTTTCTTCTTGCTGTTTTTTTTTCTTTTTAGGTCCTAACTTGTTGTTACTGAGATTCCGGATTCTCTTATCACTTATAAGTCTTAAGACTTATGCTGTTTGCTTCAGGACTTTAGTTCTGTTAAACGTTTTCTCTTCCGGGGCAGTTGGGATGGGCTATATTATTCTCGTCAAGTCTGCATGCTGAAAACTTATTTATATCATTCAGTCCATTACTGTTCAGTAAAAATAAGAAATCCATTGAGTTCATTGAATTATTTGATAAATTTTATCATTTTTATCATTCATTTAGTATTATATAATTACTATTGGTAAAATGTACAAAGAAATTACGACGGTGGTTTTCTGTTGCCTTCCGTGGGTTTGTTTACGGTTGGCTCCGCTAGCCTTTAACTAAAAAGTCTCACCCACAAGGCAGTGGGGTTGTTTTACTTCGTGGTACCATCCCTTAGCCTTTTACTCTCCCGAGCTAACCTGCAAGGCAGCAGGGCAGCCACAGGTTGTACTGTTTACTGCATACAGTAGCAGGTAAAATTACCTGACCTGACTATTACCTGACCTGACCAGACGACATGCTCAAATCAATATTCATAGCCCTACCAAAGAAATCGGGTGCGATTGAATGCGATGATCGCACAATAAGTCTTATGAGTCATTTGACTATGATATTACTAAGAATTATCATGCGAGGAGTGCGAAACAAAATCAGTCCAGAAATTAGTGATGAACAGGGTGGTTTTGTTAGAGATAAAGGAACAAGCAATGCCATTTATATCATAAGATCTTTAGTAGAAAGAGCCACAGAGGTGAAAACAGATCTATACCTATGTTTCATAGATTACACCAAGGCATTTGACAAAGTAAAGCACAAAGAAATAACAAAATTTTAGAAAGCATAAACGTAGACAGCAAAGATCTAAGAATAATAAAGAACATGTCCTGGCAACAAACAGCGGCCATAAGAACTGGAAACCAATTGGGAATGTTTCAACAAATAAAACAGGGTTTTAGACAAGGTTGTGTGCTGTCACCAGATTTGTTAAATACTTATAGTGATATTATTTTAAGATCCATAAGGGGCATGCCTGGAATAACAATTGGAGGTCATAATATAAATAATCTAAGGTATACTGATGATACAGTCTTAATCGCTAAGAGTGAACATGAGTTACAAGAAATGTTGGACATTATAGTGAAAGAAAGCAAAAATAAAGGACTCAGCCTTAATAGCAAAAAGACAGAGGTAATGGTAACAACAAATAAAAAGACATCACCTCAGTGCAAAATAAAGACAAGTGAAACAGTATTAAAACAGGTAAATGAATTTAAATATTTGGGAACTTTGTTAACCTCAGACGGAAGATGTACAAAAGAAGTGAGATGCAGAATGGCTCAGGCAAAAAAGCAGCCTTCCAAAAAATGAGGAAAATACTATGCAATCCATTTTTGACAATAGAAACAAGAAAAAATGGTTCTTAAATGTTATGTAGAGCCAGTCTTAACATATGGAAGCGAATCATGAACAATAGGACAACAGACAAGAAAATCACTGGAGTCTGTAGAAATTTGGTTTTACAGAAGAATGTTGAGAGTACCATGGACAGCTAAGAAGAGTAATGAAGATGTTCTGATGGAGGTCAAAGCAAGACGAGAGCTAATTTACAATATTAGTTAGAAACAATCATCATTTTTTGGAATGTAATGAGAAGAGAACAACTGAAATATATTTTAACAGCTGGAAAAATTGAGGGACGAAGAGATAGAGGGAAGCAAAGAGAAAAAATAACAGACAGCTTAAGAAAATGGCTTGGCAGAAGGTCAACAACAGAAATGATAAATAGCATTCGAGATCGAAAGTTGTGGAGAGACATGATCACCTACGCCAGTAGGCCCGGTACTTGATGATGATGATTGGTAAAATTAAACTTAAATAACAATTATTCTTATAATATTGTAACTGTCAATGTGAAATATTAATATTCACCTGTACTTATGTCTGTCATGTTGCAGACTGTGATGTTGTCCAGAACATAGTAGAACGGGACAGCACACCCACAGTATTTGATAGTTACGTCCTGGTAGCAGGACTTGAGACAGGCCACTTTGCTGTAATCTGTTCCCAGGTATTTTGCGTAGTAATCTGGTGTCTTGCCAATATCACCACATGACCCGTGAGGTGGGGGCAGTCTGGAGAAGGAGATCTGAAATAAGAGCAATGAAAAATAATGAAGTGATTAAATTTCTTTAAAATATTTTATATATTCAGCATTTGGACGATTAAACAAAAATTGAAATTCAATTTGCAAATAAATATTGGCGTATGTTTTTTTATAAACACTTATTGATTGTGTTCGTAAGAAACATTGAGGACTCATTACTTGTTATTTTAAACAGCAGAATGGTCTCATGTAAAGATAAAGCAGAATACAACGATATATTATATATATATAATATATATATATATATATATATATATATATATATATATCCCCCGAGAGATTAATACATGAAATAGTTTTCTTTAAGCTAACCTTATATAGCAAGACAAGACAATAAAAGTTTCTCTCCATTAGATCTTCGTCAAAGCACGTTTTGAATGTGTTGTACTGTTCTAATACTGACAGCACTGGAAGACGTCAACCATGTCAAATTAGAAGTTAGGCTGGAGTGACTAGAAGACACACGATGAGCAATGTGAAAACAGAACAAAGAATTGGTATGAGAACGTGAACGAGATACGCATATGACCGACAAAAAACTTGAACATCTTCAGAAAATAAATTGGGATTTTACCATATAAGAGTTCGAGACAGACCAAGAATGGAGTGGTGTCATATAGGAAATAGCACAACAGTTTAATCTACGAATGACTGAGTCTAACAGAAGAGCTATAGAATTGTGTATTAGCGAAAGTTCATCACACATAACAGGTCTTATAACTCTTTAATTTTGTGTTTGATCAATAGCTAACAATACAACCTACCTGTCTAATCCCAACAGAAGTAGACCGACCAGGCATGATAGAGATACCCTCATCTTCAGGAAACGGCATCGAACCTTTCTTGTGCACCAGAACTCTTGCTCCTGCCTCTGGGGCCAAATTTGCAACGTAATTTTGCTGATCCAAGAACAGCTCTAGTCTCAGCCCTTAGAGAAGGTGTCAGTAAAACTGTGTATACATGTTTATTAATGTTTTATTTAAAGTTGAGTACATGTGCCGGCTGGGTGTCCGGTTAGCGCAATCGATAGGCGGTTGGCTTACCACGGCAACAGCCGGGGTTCGTACCCTGGCGAGGACACCTGGGTTTTACTAATTCCCTAAAAATTAGTGGGAGCCGCGATAGCTCAGTGGTTAGTGAACTGGACTACTACGGACAAGGGGTAGGGTTCGATCCCAACCGACGGCTCCGGGTTCACCCAGCCTTAAATGGGTACCGGATTTTTTCTGGGAAAGTAAAGCAGCACGGGCGTAATACCGACCACATTACCCCAAAAATCATGTGCTGAAGGTCTGTAAAATATAGGGTCACTAACACCATATTTCCCTATACGCCACTTGGCGTGACGGGGGGTACTTTTTTTTTTTACATGTGCCGGCTTATGTTATTAACAGCCTGTGTTTTCTCGTATAAATAATACCCCCCCCCCTTTTTTTTTTTGCCCTAGCCACCAAATGTTGGATTTAGCTTTTTTTAAATGTCGTGATTTTACAGTATTGGTAAAGAATAGTCCTCGTGTTTGTGAGCGTTGTACTAAAAATGTAAGATTGTAAAACAACATTATATCGTGACTAGGCTTTCACCAGGGATAGATAGATCTGATTTTACTTCCGCGTGTAATTAGTAAATTATAGAGCTCTTATGGCTGAAAGCCACACAGAAAAAAAGAAAGAAATAAAGATATGTGTTTTCAAAGTCACGAAGAATGTTCTTATATCAAGTGTGGCAATAGACGGCATTGATGATACTGAACCAGTTAATGTTTTATCCCCTGAACAAAAAATACACAGGGATTTAGAGCAAACTGTAGTTGAGTTCCTGGCGCTGTGAGATGACAGATGTTATAAAACTAGTCTTCTGAGGATATGAGGTCGACGTCAGTAATGATTGACAACTTTCTGGTTCATTTTGCCTTTAACAGGCATCGGATAATTCATGTAAAGGAAAAGGACACTGGCGTAATACTGTCCACTCTATCTAAAGGTGTGTCGATCTAAAAAATGGACATAATGGAGCCAGAGTGGGTTCTGTTTAGAATAAATTCAACAATCACATATACCACATCAACCCAGGAGTGTTTTCATCTGTGCAGTTAAGCTATTTGGTATTTTTGACTGGGATAAACCATTTCTTTTCTTAAATAAAAAAAAGATATGGTTATTGTTTTTCTTATCTATAGATGTCTACATTGCTTTACATGAGAAATAGCACTAAGTTATAGAGGTATGCGGAACAGGCTAGGGTCATAAACGTCACAAATTTACATGCTTACACACATGCATGTATACAAACACAAACACCACAAACATACATACAAATGTGAATACATACATACTTATATATATATATATATATATATATATATATATATATATATATATATACACAATACATACATACATACCTACACACGCACGCACGCGCGCGCACGCACACACGCACACGCATGCGCACACACACACATACATACATACATACATACATACGTACGTACGTACGTACATGCAAACACAAGCAGACACACATATATAATGTGTACTGGTTTCACTCCAGCGTTACAGTATTTAAAGAAAAGACATCGCAAAATACATTCAAAAGTTTCACATTTTAGTCACATGCATTCTTTGGGAAAGGCAAATGGAAGAAGCAAGAACATAAGACATTAAGGACATTGACGAGGACTTAGTCTTTTATCGGTAATGTAGTCTTTTATCGGTAATGTTTACATCCCACTGCTATATCTTTTCTGTTGAAAATCTTGGCTGTTCACAACTACTAAATTTTATTTCGTACTTATATGCTTTTTAATCATTTTCTTTGTCTCTTATGATTACATCATTATTTTATGGCGCAGAAGAAAGGAGACGAGGCAAGAATTGAGTTAGCTGTGTTCTCTAGTGTTTGGCATCTCGTGGCAAGGCGCTGTGCTACGGAGTACGGGTTCGAACCTGCTTTGGTCCATATAATGTTCTTTGTTTTTTTTTTCTGTTGTTGATTATTTGCCATTTTTTCCAAGTGCTGTAAACATACCTCTTCCTCTGAAATGATTCACCATCAATACATCTTGTTCATTCTGCAGCGAATCTGTCTATCCAATATTGGCAGATTCAGCTCCGAGAGACGCTGTTCAACAAAACAATATCCAGCATAAGACACTAATATGTTATCAAACTACTTACTTATCATGATTGCATTCGTCTGTCAAGACGCCGAAAGCCCTATTATGTGTGTGTTTGTATATATATATATATATATATATATATGTATATATGTATATATATATATGTATATGTATATATTATATATATATATATATATATATATATATATATATAATATAATTTAAATATATCTGGCTTGTATATTGATTGATTAGAGGATAGAATAGTTACAGAGATGAATTAGGTATAATAGCTATCTGAAGCTAAACTGTAACTGTAGATGGAGAGTAGAACAAAGACGTTGCAAGCGACCTACCATTCTCGGGACCTGGAAATCTGGTGGTAAGTTTTGGGTTGTTACTAAATTTAGAGTTGAAAGTGTAACAGTTGCCGAACTTATGGCTATGGAAGTATGTGAAGTTCCTGTAATGAGAAAATACGGTGTGATGTCAATGTCTACTCTCAAGATGCTTAATTTTCAGAGATCTACCACTAACAGAATAAATTTAATGAGCACCATAATAAGCAGCATACGTTATATGTGTAGTAGTCTAATCTACATAAACAATTTAGCTTTAATTTTACCATAAACACATAGATTAAAATGTGTATCTTCTATACTGATAAGTTTTACTTTCCTGAGCTTACCTCTGACAGTTTTAACTTTAACTCTATTATTAATTATGTAATAAATTTACCTTAATTTGTAAAATAACATTTTAATTCCATATAGATTTCTATAATACAGATAGACGGACAACGAGTACAATTCTTATGTTGTTGTTTATGGAATCATTATCCCTGCATTCAAGAATTCCCCATATCCTTTAACATTTATATATTTTTTAAAATATGTGTTCCCCTTAAGATATTGCCATTACTGTGGATATAAAGTGAGTCCACATACATAACTTACGTCGGCGAGCACTGGTAGCCTCCAAACTTGCAGGCCGCTATCATGTCTATCTTGAGATGTCCCGAGTTCTCCACAAAACTGGAGTTGAGTTTGGCCGTGATGTAGGCGTACGTCATAGCGGCCTCATACTCGTCATCTCGTTCTTCATAAAAGCTGACATTTGATATTAGAACGTATGCATCAATTATTGTTTGATAACAGCGTTCTTATTAAATATTAAAATCAGTGGGGAATATATGTCTATTGAAGAATTGGAAGAATTTGGCGGATAGAGAAGAAATCATATAATGAAGAACTGAAACAGCTTACAATTAAAAAAGAATTAGTTAATATAATTCGAATAACATAAATAATTTGTTTATACAAAAAGAGACTCGATAACGTACTGAAATTATCTAGGAGGAAACAATACAAGGTGAACGACTAGAGGAAGACAGACTAAAATGTGTTGATACCATCAAGTGATTGAACCTATGGCTGCATGCAACATCAAGCGAACACGTAATGACTATACGTGGTAGCCTTCGATGCGTAGACTGCAGAAAGTCATGATGAATCTAGACAACTACTCAGGACACTCACATATTAGGCAGCGGCCGCCCAGCAAGATCTATCGTGAAAAAGAATACGATCGCCTAGCCTATACAGCTACATAACCATTTTTGGATTAACGTTGTTAATTTCTTACTTCGTATTTATTTTATAGTCTTTGCTGAGACTGCAGGAATGTCAACGTTATATCACATGTTCACTAAATTTGTTTCGTATCGCCATATATCGTTTACTTTGCTTCATGCTAAACAAATGTTTTACTTTAATTCTATGAAAACCTGATGTAGGTCTTGTTGGTGTTTGATGTATTTCTCGCAGGCAATTCTAAAATGAAAAATATTTCTTTTGTACTTCGACCTACTCGATAGTGTGCCTTTATTGAGTATTATTGTGGATTTATTTTGTGGTTCTGCAGTTAAAACTTTAACCATGTTATGTTATATGTTGCTTAAACTATTATCTTGCTTATGGTATCCTCTGCTTCTTTACATTACGCTTTATCCAGTTCTACTTTGCTTTGTTTTCATTTTGTTTCGAATGTTGCAGTTTATTTCTATCTGCTTTGACTGCCTTTTGGTGTATTTTTCTTGTTTTCGTTTTCTGCTTACATCTTAAAGTTTGTTGTGACCTATGTGATTGTTTCGTCTTTGGGAGTTTTCCTAGAATATCTATGGATGTGTCTGTTACAGCTGAATTGAATGTAATGGTCAATGGTTCAATATCTGTATTATTATTTTCAAATAAGGTGAGACGTGCGAATTTTCCTGCAGTCATTGCTCGGTAAGGCATCATTAACGGAACAACACATACACATTTTTACATACAACTATAGCTTCAGCTATAAAAGTAAAAATAAAGTAATTTTTCATTAACTGATAACATCATTTACAGAAGTTAAACATAATTACTGTTGATATTTAATTGAGTAAAAATGAGAATTTGCTCGTGAATATGAAAATGAATGTTTTGATTGATCTGTGTATCAAAAATACAAAAACTCACGCCGACATATTTCCATTTTCGAGAACTTTCCACTTATTGAAAGATGCGTTTTTAAATAAAGTATCCAGGTCCACTGGACCAGTCGAGTTTTTTGGCACTTCGGTGGGTCGAGTAAATCTTTTCACTCTGCCTGGGGCTTCAGAAACTACAACAGAGTTTTGTAACGTGTAAAATAAAATCAAATGCCGGTAGAAAACACTAATATGACTTTATACAACAAATTACAGTTTTCAACGACGTAGATGAATACAATTCAAATGTGAAACATACCAAATGTTGGTATATGCTAATTAAAAATCTACATTAGCTTACAGTAATCGTTCTGTTAAAATGAGAACAGCTCTGAAAATAAAATGTAGTCATTTGTTTAATTAAACTTTATAAAGTACTAAGACAACCCAAATCAAAGGTAACAGTAATAAATATTGACAAATTTGAAAAAACAAAAAAAACACATTGTATGAAATGGCTAATGCTCGTTTTATCATGATAATTTAATGAACTTATTGTTTAAAAAGTATGTTACATAAAACAAACAATGAAGAGATTTTGAAAGTATGTGGAAATAAATCATGAAAATGAAAACTATTATTAATATTTTTTTTAATTATTTTTATTTTTTGTTGGGGGGGGGGGGGGGGGGGGTTGGTGGCTGTTTAATATGGAAGGGCTTTACACTGTGTATTGCACCGTGCGTCCAGTGCGCTGTTTTGGGGGAACGCTTCCTTAATCTTTGTGTTTCCTGGGCTGGGAATAAGAGATGGAAATTTTGACTTACTCAAATAGATTAAAGACGATGAGTTGAAATCGGTAATCGCAAAATATATGAAATTCCTGGGCAAAAAATAATTTGGTATCCTATACAAGGTATACATGGATTTATATTATCATAAATACACAATTACTTTGAAAGATCTTGACATTTTCACTTGTTTTTCTTTAAATCTCATTTGGTTATTTGGTTATGGAAGGCCCCGGTAACACTGCAAACGAATTAAAATTCATAATTGCTCAACCGCCCGTGTTAGCGTAGTCATCTGAAGTAATATCTCATCTCCCAAACAAAGAAAGGTAACTGTAGTCCCCATCGTAGCAGTCTCATCACACGCCAAAAGACATAAGGCGAAACCGCGCAGAAAGTGAACACAGCCAATTGTTCCCTGTTATATGATATCATCATTCATTATAAACAAAGGAAATATCGAAACATGATCAAAACGGATGAGACACAGCTCACGGTGTGCACAGAGCACTTAACTCAGTAGCTCCTGCAACAAGCCGACCTTGGAATATGAGGAAACTGCAACAAGGAACACTTTTCATGCATAGCCTTCAATTGTTCCCGCCGCCTATCCACCACATACCGGAAGTTCACGTCCTCTTGAAAATGAGGATCGTGGTATTTTAAAAATGTATAGCGCTTGATGATGTTAGGCCATCGTTGTTGACTCCAATTCCGAACATATAGACACACAGTTAGTCGTCAGATTATCCCCGTCACACATCAAACAACAGACCATAAGATCAGCGTACGGTCGATCTAGGGATTTACGATGAGCCATTACGATGACGTAGCAGCACACAACAGTGTCGTACACAACAATTTCGCTCCCTTTAGATTCTTGATTACTCTAGTGAAAGCAGCATGCGACGAACAAAACACGGTGCAAATTCCCTAAAGAGATAAAACTGCGGCTGACGAACTAGTTTACATTAATGAGTAACATGGGAATAACTTGCGTCAAGGAATTCCAACAACGGTCATGAACAGCACCAATGTGACGTAAAGCGCAGAACATGTCTAGACGGTGGAAGATCGCATTCACAACACTTGATTTGTCAAAAAGAGACTGTTGCCGGCGTACGACTTCGCTTAAGCGGCGCAGATGTAATAAATAGATCATCATTTTTAGTTTAATCAGAAAAGAGCATTGAAGAACCGAAATTAATCAGATCCAAAATGCACTTTCTGCAGCGATCAAGAGAACGTGACCTAGATCCACCATCTTTACAACGGAATCATATCGGGGCATACGCAAAGTAAGTGAAAATAATAAAATATACATATCTACAAACAAAAAATATACCTTTTTGCAAATAATAAAATATACCTATTTAGAATTAATAAAATATACATATTTACAAATAATAAAATATACATATTTACAACTAATAAAATATCTATTGACCTTTCGAGCCGTAACCGGCCCATAGGGCGTAGACCAAGATACACCTTCTCCTATATGAATTTTTGTTCTAGCAGTTTTCTTTTAAAGATATTTTATTAAATCTCGCCATCTGTCTCTGTTCTGTGCAAGCAGTTCTATCTCATTGAGGGAGCCGATTCCTGCTGCTCTTGCCTCTCTCATCAATGTTCTTCTCAGTGTCTCCCTGGGTCTTCCTCTTTTTCTTTTACCTGTTGTTTCCCATATGAGGGCTTGCTTTGCTATTCGATTATTATCTCTTCTCATCACATGTCCAACGTATGACCATCGTCTTTTCTTTATTACTGAAGATATTAGTGGTTGATTGGCGATTTCTCTAATTTCCTCGTTTGTTTTGAATTCGTTCCATTCTATACCAAGTATTTTCCTTAGACATTTATTTTCGAATGCGTTCAACTTTGTTTCTATATCTCTTGTTGTTTTCCAGCTTTCACACGCATACGTAAGGGTTGATAGTACATTTGATTTGAATAGCCTAAGTTTTGTGTTTGTGCTAATGAGTTTTGATTTCCACAACTTTTCAAGGCTTCTGAAAGACATTGCTGCTTTAGCCAGTCTGATTCTAATTTCTTTGCTCGTATCCCCTTCTCGATCAATGTGACTTCCAAGATAGATAAAGTGATCGATCTCTTCCACTGATTTGTTTTCCATGTATATTTTGTCACTTGTTGGAATTAAACTTTTCATGACTAGTCTTTTCATGATTGATCTCAAGCCCAATTTTGCTGGCTATTGATGATAGTTCATTTGTGTTTTCCTGCATCGTTTTTATCTGACTGCTGATGAGAACTATGTCATCAGCAAAATAAAATATACATATTTACAAATAATAAAATAATACGTTTTCAGGGGCCAAGACACCAACGAGCAATTAAGGTGACAAAGGTCAGTGATTCGAATTTGACATCAGGATTGGCAAAAAACAAATCTGATCAAGACCCTACTACACTTCTTTGTGTGTGTCTGGCCGAGCAAGTAAAGAAGAAGTTACAGTTTGCTGCAGACAACGACCTAATGCATCTACATCCACTCTCTACGAAAGAGTATTAGTCGTTGAAAGAAAGAAAACATATTTATTATTCTAAAATAAACAATAAATTGCTGGAATTTTAAAAAGTCATAAATGACTTAACTATTTTTCTTTTATTTGTTTATGAACAAGACTGGCGCTCTAGTATTTATTAATGTATCTAGCCCTGATCAAAGTGCGCAAACTAAATTCTAGTTTAGTTTAATTCGTTCGACAGATCATCTTCTATGCGTATCAGGCATAGACATCACCATAGTGCTTGCATCCAATCCCCAGCACACCTCCATCTCCTCCTTCTCCTGCGTTCAACACCGCGCCACACACACTGAAAGTCGTGTCAGCTCATATGCACGAATTCCGTCCCGCCGATGAAATTGTAGGGGTAATTTGGGTTGATTTTAATCTTGTAATGATTTTCCCGGTATTTTAAGTATTTACATACTCTTGTCAGTGTTCAACTACAGCACGTTTGAACGTGGCCGACTGAACATGGGACAACCTGATTTTGGCCTTTATCCGCGAAAGCAAAACATCGCAACCTCACTATCTAGATACTGGAGAAGGGTAAAGCTCAGAACAATTTACGGATTTGGAACGAAACTTTCTAACCGGCTATGGCGGGATTCGAATTCGGGACCTTTCTGTCTGGTTGCGGACATCTTACCTCCAGACCCAGACCAGCTCCACCTCCCTCTGTCACTGTTCTGATTCAGACTAATATTTTATCTACTTGATATCGTGTTTATTTTGTTATTTCCCAAATGTCAACATGTTATTTACGTTTGTATTGCGTCAGTGCTGACAAAATTAAATACATATTTGTTAGTGCTTTAAGTCATAACTCCAACAATCATTACTTTCCTAAAATTATTAGTACTTTCTTGCCTGTTTCCATATTTCTTCGATTATTGTTAATTTATTGTTTAACGATAAACATGTCAGTTCACTTACCAGGACAATTAAGTTCGTCTTCGGCACAGTCCCTGTAGTAATCACATACCCACGAATTGGGTATACAATTGCCTGAGCTGCATCTAAAGAAGCCATCCGGGCACACATTGCCTGTCGCGACAGAAACATTAATGGCAAAGTAGTATTTCATAGAAAAATTACTTTGCGTGCACAAACGGAGTGTCCTCTAAGAGCAAATTTCGTAGTTGAGTTTCATCTCTCCACACACTGGTAATCTAAGTGAACAATTTAATCTGTGCCTTCTTATCTCACCTTTACGTATGTTTACTCGTCAAATTTTCAGTCCTAATGCTATTGAATACTAAACAAATGAAAAATCAAGAAGCTTTGGAGGTTCTAATATAAGGTTTTATTTCTAAACTTTCTTATGTTCTTCCTTCGTTTGTTCTATTGTTTGTACCGTGAAGTGTTGCTGAGAGGAAGTATTGTAGTTTTTTTTAGTTGTTTTTTCCATCGTTACTTGTGACGCTTGAGTCCTTCTTGAGTGTACCTCCATCACCATTTAGCTTAATTTAGTAACACAGTTTATCTCGATAAAACGTGGACCCCATTGTCTAGTTTACTTTAGTCGACGATTATCCACATTGCGCGTCGAACATGTCCATAAGTGCTCAGATGTTCCTCCCAGTATGTCCCTCGGTGTTTGGACGACTCCAGTTCTGTGTTGATTTGTTATTCGTCTTGTTTCCCCGCGCAGCGCTCCTTTCTGTCATCCCCAGTTTTGACCTGAAGTTTGTGCCGTCTGAACTATGGTTGTAGATTCATGATCATAAACTGAAGTATGAAACCGCCCTACCTCCCTGAGGACATTCAGAATGTTCTCGATCCATTGCACGCCCGCCATCCACGGCAAATAATCCACCTCTGCTGTCAGCTCGTTCTGGACTACCTTCGAGTGGGATACACTGCATTCCACGTAGTAAGCTCGTGCTGCTGGTTGGTTGAGTTTCTTCAGATCAAAGGTCTAAAAAGCGATTCTTAAATTTGCCTTTATCATGGACCACCATTAAATATCTTTTATACACTCGGATCCCCAAAACTCAACTTAATATTTAAAACCCGAAAGTTTGTTTGTTTTTAAGAGGCGGTAGGTATAAAATACAAGTTCTACTCAAGAGAAGGAAATTAAAATTTCGTTCAATTTTTCTGAGATCCATTTCATAAAATATACCTCCTTGTTTTGTTTGAAACATATCTTATGGATCTCATTTCTTATGATGTAATTTTTTGTACATGTATCTTTCAATGACTCTATATACCTGGTAGTAATAATACAGTATAGGTACAAACGATGTTAATAATATAGTGTAGATACAAACGATGTTAATAATATAGTGTAGGTACAAACGATGTTAATAATATAGTGTAGGTACAAACGATGTTAACAATATAGTGTAGGTACAAACGGTGTTAATAATATAGTGTAGGTACAAACGGTGTTACTAATATAGTGTAGGTAAAAACGGTATTAATAATATAGTGTAGGTAAAAACGGTATTAATAATATAGTGTAGGTAAAAACGGTATTAATAATATAGTGTAGGTAAAAACGGTATTAATAATATAGTGTAGGTAAAAACGGTATTAATTATATAGTGTAGGTAAAAACGGTATTAATAATATAGTGTAGGTAAAAACGGTATTAATAATATAGTGTAGGTACAAACGATGTTAATAATATAGTGTAGGTACAAACGATGTTAATAATATAGTGTAGGTACAAACGATGTTAATAATATAGTGTAGGTAAAAACGGTGTTAATAATATAGTGTAGGTACAAACGATGTTAATAATATAGTGTAGGTACAAACGATGTTAATAATATAGTGTAGGTAAAAACGGTATTAATAATATAGTGTAGGTACAAACGATGTTAATAATATAGTGTAGGTACAAACGATGTTAATAATATAGTGTAGGTACAAACGATGTTAATAATATAGTGTAGGTACAAACGATGTTAATAATATAGTGTAGGTACAAACGATGTTAATAATATAGTGTAGGTACAAACGATGTTAATAATATAGTGTAGGTACAAACGATGTTAATAATATAGTGTAGGTAAAAACCGTGTTAATAATATAGTGTAGGTAC
The DNA here is from genome assembly GCA_032433765.1 of Megaustenia siamemsis. Classification (NCBI taxonomy): domain Eukaryota; kingdom Metazoa; phylum Mollusca; class Gastropoda; order Stylommatophora; family Ariophantidae; genus Megaustenia; species Megaustenia siamemsis. The sequence goes on along the minus strand of JAVIAB010000092.1, from coordinate 60,687,489 downwards.
AAACGATGTTAATAATATAGTGTAGGTAAAAACGGTGTTAATAATGTAGTGTAGGTAAAAACGGTGTTAATAATATAGTGTAGGTAAAAACGGTGTTAATAATATAGTGTAGGTAAAAACGGTGTTAATAATATAGTGTAGGTAAAAACGGTGTTAATAATATAGTGTAGGTAAAAACGGTGTTAATAATATAGTGTAGGTAAAAACGGTGTTAATAATATAGTGTAGGTAAAAACGGTGTTAATAATATAGTGTAGGTACAAATGGTACATCGATACATTTTATTTGTTGTTGTTGATGCGTACTACTATGTTTATGTTTCAAGATTTATGTTATTTTGTAGCTTATAGTATTTATTTTCACTTATGATTCAATGTCAATATCTAATTTGTCATCGACGATGAAGATACTGTACTTAACAGGCAAATAATTGCAGTGCTGCTGTAAAGCTGGTAGCAAGAACACGTAGTGGGGTGTAACGTACACTCCTACAAGGTACGGTGACAGCTTTGCAAAAAATAGAACACAACAAAATACTGACGTTTCTGTCTTCATGCGGCCTTCTACAGAATCTTCTGAATCATTTACTTAAAGCTATAACCATATCTTTTATTTAAAAATATTTATCCTCAATAATAAAGAACCGAGAGACCAGATAACAGAGAGTATAAGATATTGACATTACAGAGTTAATAGTAAATATAGTCAACTTACTCTCACAGTTGTCTTCATCTTCTGTTGTACTCCCGTTACAATCCCCGGGATACCCGTTACATCTTGATAAAATATATATATATTTTTGCATTGTTGGACACTTCCATATATAACCTGGAGGTTGATAATCTAGAAGTACAAATAGATTATACTAAATTAGTTGTAGCTTTATGTATAATCAATTGAAGAACAATCAAGAATATCATAATCAATCTTTTTGTGTGTCATATTACATTTGTGGTTGTTTATCCATCTTGATATGGTTATCGTACAAAATCTCATTTGTATTTACATAATAACACATCCATTGAACCATTTTGAGTTCTCCCTTTTATTTTATTTTAGTGTTTGTACTTTTTTTCTTATTTGTGTTTCTATCTTGCTGAAGACTTGTTAGTCTAAAAGCTGTTTTGTCTACTTTAGTCTTATCTGCAAACGTCATATTTTTCGTTATTACAGTGCGTTTATATCACTGCCAGAATGTTCAATAATAATTTATAATTGAATGTCCGTCTTTACACTTGTTAGAGAGTGCACTGATGTTGCTGGTTCTTCAATCAATGCTATGTGGTATTGCCAGCTACGATGATTTCTGAAAGGTTACTTTATGTTAGGTCAAACACAAAGACAAACATATGAGTTGACCTTCCTGACCAGGTATTTGTGCATGGCCAGTTATGTGTGGCATTATCTACAAGTTGGTACAACTTGGACCAAACAACAGTAATTCAGGACGAAAGTAATACAGCTCGCAATATTGCTTTTATTTTAGTTTCATTTGATTAGTTTTAAATTTAAGTAAGACACATTGTTGACGATTACAATAAACCATTCGAAGAATATATAGAATTATATCATCCTCACCATAATGATAGCGTGTCTGTTGGAGTAGGCGATCATGTAAATGCACAACTTTATATCTTTACACCTGTTTGCCATTTCAGTTGTTGTCTTCCAAAAAATTATTCTTTCAATCTGTCATGAGTCTTTTCTCTCTATTTCCCTGTATAACTTCGTGCCATAGGACGCCATGGGACGCACCAAAATGGCAGCTTATTTATATTCGAACCATGGACTAAGCAATGTTTACTTTGAACACCACGATATCTGTTATTGCAGCGAGTTGGCAGATTTTTGAAAATGTATTCAAGGGTTTGAACATAAATGTTTGTTCACAGTTCGTTAACCTTCGCTGTAGATAAAGTCTTTATTTTGATGGCTTCGTTTGTGACCTTGATAGCTAAGAACCTAACTTGTGCAAATGGATGGGATTTGCAAGGATCATTTTGAATCTATGAAGTGGGCTCATTCTGTGTTTAACTCAAAAGCATATGTGCTTTTTAACCAAAGACCTTGTTTTTTGGGGACTCAAGGAAGATATCCCCGATGGAAGAATAAATTGTACTAATAGTCCCATAAATGATTCGCTTCCAGAGGTTTTTGATGTAAACGAAGCAGTTTTATCATTGCAAGTGAATAATGTCCACACCTATAATTGGTCAGGATTGTGTAGCAGCAGCAGCTTTATAGCGAACACAGAAAACATCATAGGATTGTGCTGTTCTGAAACAGCTATGCCATGCTACCCTAGAATTGCCTTTAATGGGATAACTGTGACCACAAACCACTCTCCATGTGTGTGCCACATATTTCCACCCCAGAAAGAAATACTGAATATAACAACATCATATGCCGTCTGTGATATTAATGACTACAAACCAGGAGCCTCCTGTATGATTGACACAACTGTTGCACCAAGCACTTCATCAGCAGAGCCAGATCTATGGAATGTTAATCTGACATTGTTCTTGAATGATGTCCAAGTTAATGACACATCAAAATCGTGTGGCAGCAGCTACAAGAAGGGAGCAGAGAACATCAAGGTATGCTGCTATAAAGGAGACTTGCCTTGCTATCCCAGAATTGCCTTAAATGGGATCACTGTAGTTGAAAACTTCTCCTCTTGTGTAAACTACACATTCACATCCAAGAGTGAATCAGTGAAGGTCACAAAATCATATTCTCTCTGTGGTTTTACTAACTACAGGTCAGGTGGCTTCTGTTGGATTGGAAATGATAACTTACCACCACTGTGTGTCTATATGTTTGGAATTGGAGTCATCAACGATGGCCTAACATCATTAAGTGCTATGACGACCATCATTTTCGGGAGGACGCGAACTTCCATGGTATATGGTGGATAGGCGGCAGGAACCATTGAAGGCTATGTCTGAAAAGTGTTCCTTCTTGCAGTTTCCTCATATTCCAAGTCCGGCTTGTTGCAGGAGCTACTGAGTTAAGTGATCTGTGCACACCGTGAGCTGTGTGTCTCATCCGTTCTGATCCTGTTTCAATATCCCGCTTGTTTACGATGAATGATGATATCGTATGACAGGGAACAGTTGGCTGTGTTCACTTTCTGCGCGGTTTCGCCTTATGTCTTTTGGCGTGTGATGAGACTGCTACGATGGTGACTACAGTTACCTTTCTTTGTTTGGGAGATGTGTTAGTAATTCGGATGATTCCACTGGCACGGGCGGTTGAGCAATTATGGATTTTAATTCGTTTGCAGTGATACCGAGGCCTTCCATAACCAATAACCAATAACTTCGTGCCATAAAGAATCCAATAGTCTCAATGTAAATCAATTTTTCCCTTCAAATAACACGGTCAAGATGTTATGATCGTTTCATTATAGTGTTTTAGATAAACTTTCCTTTCTCCTTTGATCTCTTTTAAATCGTTCTCATAAATCTATTTGCTGCCCCCCCCCTCCCCCCAACAATCTTCTGTAAAACCACTTTTCTATGACCTCCAACAATCTTCTGTAAAACTACATTTCTGTGACCTCCAACAATCTTCTGTAAAACTACATTTCTGTCACCTCAAACAACAATTTTCCTGTAAAACTACATTTCTGTGACCTCCAACAATCTTCTGTAAAACTACATTTCTGTCACCTCAAACAATCTTCTGTAAAACTACATTTCTGTGACCTCCAACAATCTTCTGTAAAACTACATTTCTGTCACCTCAAACAATCTTCTGTAAAACTACATTTCTGTCATCTCAAATAATCTTCTGTAAAACTACATTTCTATGACCTCGAACAATCTTCTGTAAAACTACATTTCTGTCACCTCAAACAATCTTCTGTAAAACTACATTTCTGTCACCTCAAACAATCTTCTGTAAAACTACATTTCTGTCACCTCAAACAATCTTCTGTAAAACTACATTTCTGTCACCTCTAACAATCTTCTGTAAAACTACATTTCTGTCACCTCTAACAATCTTCTGTAAAACTATTTTCTGTCATCTCAAATAATCTTCTGTAAAACTATATTTCTATGACCTCGAACAATCTTCTGTAAAACTACATTTCTGTGACCTCCAACAATCTTCTGTAAAACTACATTTCTGTGACCTCCAACAATCTTCTGTAAAACTACATTTCTGTAACCTCAAACAATCTTCTGTAAAACTACATTTCTGTGACCTCAAACAATCTTCTGTAAAGCTACATTTCTGTGACCTCCAACAATCTTCTGTAAAACTACATTTCTGTGACCTCCAACAATCTTCTGTAAAACTACATTTCTGTCACCTCAAACAATTTTCTGTAAAACTACATTTCTGTCACCTCAAACAATTTTATTGTTTTTTGTCCATTCGACAAGACTTCTTTCAAATGCAACCTTTTATTATGAGTTATTCTGCACCTCACCTAACTTGTGCACCTATCAATTAAAATTAACATTGATCCAGGTTATTTAAAAACATTGACCTGTTTTAATACAGTCTCATTTACTTTAATTATACATTTATCGATTTTTTTTTTGTAACCAGTTTTATATAAAATATACAAACAAATATTGTTTATAATATATATATATATATATATATATATATATATATCATATCATATAGTTTATATTAAGTTATATATTATTTTAAAAAATAAATACTGTTGTCAACTTATAACAAGAATCGCCGGTAAGTGGACTTCAGAATGTAGGAAAAAGAGAGGGTGAATAAAGGAAATCAGTGGAGAGTTAATTAGTATGAACTGGACATGTGGTATCCTCTGAAGGAACTTTGTTTTTGTCCTACAACACACCATGAAACATATGCACCATTGACGGAACTTGACAGTCTGTGACTAAAGAAATATAAAATATATGCCCCACTGACGGAGCTTGGCAGTCTGTGACTAAAGAAATATAAAATATATGCCCCACTGACGGAGCTTGGCTGTCTGTGACTAAAGAAATATAAAATATATGCCCCACTGACGGAGCTTGACTGTCTGTGACTAAAGAAATATAAAATATATGCCCCACTGACGGAGCTTGACTGTCTGTGACTAAAGAAATATAAAATATATGCCCCACTGACGGAGCTTGACAGTCTGTGACTAAAGAAATATAAAATATATGCCCCACTGATGGAGCTTGACTGTCTGTGACTAAAGAAATATAAAATATATGCCCCACTGACGGAGCTTGGCTGTCTGTGACTAAAGAAATATAAAATATATACCCCACTGACGGAGCTTGGCTGTCTGTGACTAAAGAAATATAAAATATATGCCCCACTGACGGAGCTTGGCTGTCTGTGACTAAAGAAATATAAAATATATACCCCACTGACGGAGCTTGGCTGTCTGTGACTAAAGAAATATAAAATATATGCCCCACTGACGGAGCTTGGCTGTCTGTGACTAAAGAAATATAAAATATATGCCCCACTGACGGAGCTTGGCTGTCTGTGACTAAAGAAATATAAAATATATGCACCATTGACGGAGCTTGGCTGTCTGTGACCAAAGAAATATAAAATATATGCCCCACTGACGGACTTTGCAGTCTGTGACCAAAGAAATATAAAATATATGCCCCACAGACGGAGCTTGGCTGTCTGTGACTAAAGAAATATAAAATATATGCCCCACTGACGGAGCTTGGCAGTCTGTGACTAAAGAAATATAAAATATATGCCCACTGATGGAGCTTGGCAGTCTGTGACTAAAGAAATATAAAATATATGCCCCACTGATGGAGCTTGGCAGTCTGTGACTAAAGTAATATAAAATATATGCCCCACTGACGGAGCTTGGCAGACTGTGACTAAAGGAATATAAAATATATACCTCCTGACGGGGGAGCCGCGATAGCTCAGTGGTTAGTGAACTGGACTACAAAGGACAAGAGGTAGGGTTCGATCCCAAGCGACGGCTTCCGGTCCACCCAGCCTTTAATTGGTACCAGATTTTTTCTGGGAAAGTAAAGCGGCACAGGCGTAAACCGACCACATTACTCCAAAAATCATGTGCCGAAGGTCTGTAAAATTTATGGTCGCTAACACCATATTCCCTATATGCCACTTGGCGTGACGGGGGTACTTTACTTTGTTTTACTACGTAACGGTACTCGACAGTATGTGACTAAAGAAATATTAAGTATGTACACCCCCTGACGGAACTCGACAGTCTGTGACTAAAGAAATATAAAATATGTGCGCCACTGACGGAACCTGACGATCTGTGACTAACAGGAACAATAAGACATTGTCAACTTACTCTCGCAGTCGTCTTCATCCTCTGTGGTAGTGATGTTGCAGTCACCGGAGACCCCGTTGCACCGTGAGAAAATGCTGATACATTTTGATGTTGACGGACATTTCCAAGTAAATTTTGGACACTGAAAATCTGAGTTTAAAAAGTGATTGGATGACATTAATTTAATTCACAATTCATTCTGTAATCTATAAATAAAATAATCATTCAGTGTAAATTTCCGATAATGCTAATATGTATGTATTTTAATTTTAATCATTGAGTGCCGTCTCCGTATCGAAGGTTGGCTACCATGGAGCGCCATTCCACTCTGTCTCTTGCTTTGATGGTGCAGATTGTCATAGGCTGACTTGTCCATCTTTTGATGTTACTCGCCCATGTTAGTCTTGGGCTGCCTCTGCTTCTTTTACCTTGTACTTTCCCTTCCAATATTACTTTTTATAGTTCTCTTTTTATTTTTAGTTATTTTAAAACGTCCTCGTTTGTTTTCTTTTCTTTCCATCCAATTCTACCTATTCTTCTATAATTCTACATTTCAAAGGCCTCAATTTTCTGTTCTTTTTTCCGGTCCAATGTCCATGTTTCTGCACCATACAGGAATATTGAGAAGATATAACATTTTGCCATTCTTAGTTTTAGCCCTGGTGTTACTTGTTTTGATGTTAGTATATTGTTTCATGGCATTGAAATTACTTTTTGCCATATCTATTCTTTTATATATTTCAGTTTTACATTTTCAATCACTGGTTATAGTATGTCCCAGGTAGTTGTAGTTCTGAACTGTCTCTATATTCAAATCACTTGCCCAACTTCAAAACGCTATTGCTCAGAAACCGTTTGTTAAATACTTTTGAAATTTTCCAAATGTTATTAGAATGGAAAAGACCTTTTAAATGTATATTTAAAAAATATCTTGCAGCTGCAGTTTTCTTAAAGCGGCGAATTTCTTTGATGTTTGTCAAAATTGTAAATTGTGAACCCCTAAATAATAGAAATTACCGTAGTTGCTGGTCTATGATTAATTTTCACTAGGTAAAGGCGTGGCCGTAATGGGGAAATAACTGAATAAGGAAAAACACCAGGAGAATTATTGTCTTCTCAGTTCGAGGACGGACGATAATATCAAGGTATACCTGTATGTCCAATTTTCATAGTTGTGTGGTCCTGAAAAAGACCGTTTGTTGAACTAATTTAAGGTAATATAGGGGCCAACATTGTGGGGGCTATATACTTTCATTCTGAATCAGACGAGTCTAAAAGAATAATAACTGTTTGGGGTTGAACATTCCACAAACCATCATTTTTCCAATATTCCTCTTCCTGTTTTAAGACGTGGTCTTCACATTTAGCCCAATAATCTTTGTCTATATTTAATAAAGCGAGATTAGCAAGAGTCTTTACATCGCATATTTTGAATGTTGTATTTTCATCTGCCACTTGTCCTTTTAATTTTGCCCAGATTAGTTCTATTGGATTTAAATGAGCATGGTAAGGTGGCAGCCTCAAACTTATATGACCGTGCTCTTGGATAATCTTATCTATTTGAAAAATCTTTGTCCTTTGTTTTTGCTTTACTAGAGATAGTAATTCAGGTTTTAAGTACATGTTATTAAATTGTATGTGCTCCTTTGTGAGCCATATCTTAATAGCATCTTGTGTACTGGATGACGTCTGGACTATATCTTCAAGTGCAACAATGTTGTGGTACGCTGCATTGTCCATTATTAGGCAAGATGGTCGATCTAGTGCTGGGTGAACAGAATTTTCAATCCAATGTCTAAATATGTGACCATTCATCTCAGAGTGATAATCCCGATTGTCTATGGATTTTGAAAGAAAAATGAGCTCTGCATTCTGTATTAGTCCATGTTGTCGACTACCTGCATGAGCAATTATCAAGCGCTGTCCTTTGCTGCTAGGTATTAATCTCTTAATCTTTCCATCTGATGACTGCCATTCCCTTTGGTTAGTGTGGTGAGCATTGATCCATGTTTCATCCAAGTACACAATATTATAACCTTGCTTGCGCACCTCTTTTACTTCACGTAAGTACTTGCTTCTCATGACTACTATATGTGGCTTCTCACAGATGATGTTTCGTCCATTGGAATACTTTCTGAATGTAAAGTCTGCAGCTCTCACATTCCTCCATAATGTAGACTTTGATATTTCAATACTGTTGTTCTTTTTCAGCGAAATTTTTAATTTTCTTATTGTAACAGTTTCATTCATACCCAACATTTTGCGAATTTCACTTCTAATAAGTTCACTGTCGAAATTATCCAACATTTTTGCTCTTCCTTGTGATTTTGTATATTTTGAACATTGACGGTCACGTGCTTGAATCCAGCGATTAAATGACCGTTTAGATAAATCCAAAATGTGTCTTGTCCTATTCTCAGGGTTTTCTAAAGAATTAAATAATCTTCCTCGTTTAGCCTCTTTGCAAAAATAGTCATACATTTTTATTGCGATGTTTTGTAAACTGCAGAATTTCATTTTAAGACTCATGATAAATGTTACCGTTCCACGTCTACACCTATGAATGAACGGAAATGGGACACACAATTTCTCAAGTGTCTAATTGTGTCAAAAAAACCACGGGGAAAGCGTGCAAATACGTCAATTCTACCGTGTATGGATTTGTACTCGCTATTTTTAGTTTAAAATACTGTAAACATTAAGTTTTGACTACATCAACGGGTCGTTATAAATTTATATAAATCAAATAAGCAACAATAATAACCAAATGTTTTTTTAAAATGAAATTAATTCCCTGTTGGGTTCTAATCATTATAACTTTACATGCAAATTTTGAATAACTTACAAAAAGCGGTTAAAAAGCTATCGATTTTAAAAGTTGGGCACTAGTTATGAAACAAACTATAGATGTATTCCTTCCACTTTTATATTTAATTGTAGGTCTTGAGAATTTTCTTTGTTTATGATCATAGTTTTAGTCTTTTTGATATTCACATCTAGTCCATATTTTTTGCTTGTCATGTTTATTACATTAAATAATTGTTGTAGATCTCTAGGATTTTCTGCTAGTAGTACAGTATCATCAGCATATCTTAGGTTATTGATTATCTTCCCATTAATATTTAGGCCTGGCATCTCAGTGATGCTTTTAAAGATTTGCTCAGTGTATAAATTGAACAAGCTTGGTGATAGGATGCAATCTATTCTTACTCCTATTTTTATATCAATGGGTGTAGAGTTCTCCTTGTTATATTTTATTATTGCTGTTTGCTGCCAGTACAAATTACATATCAGTCGTGTGTCTGTGTCATCCAGATTTATATCTTTTAGGCAGTCTATAAGTTGCTCATGGTATATTCTATCAAATGCTTTGGTGTTGTCTATGATTATATATATATATATATATATATATATATATATAATATATATCTATATAATTTTAATAAATACTTTAATTAGTCATTGTACCATCAATTTCACTAAGTATTTACACCCACTCCTACAACTTTAATATATCAATGTATCCTACTATTGTAGCTACTAACACCTACTATTGGTGTTATACAAAGTTACATGACTATTAAAGTATAACTGTTATATAACTATTATAGTATAACTGTTATATAACTATTAAAGTATTAACTGTTATATAACTATTTGGTTGTCGCGATAGTTCAATGGTTAGTGTGAACTATTAAGGACAAGATATTCACCACGTCTTAAATAGGGACCAGATTCTTTACGAGAAAGAATAACGGCACTGACGTAATGCTAACCGCATTGCTCAAATACAAATGTGTAGAAATATATTAACGCTAACACCATATTCCCTATGATCCACATGACTTGACAGGGCTATTTGTTTCTCATTTTTTATATAATTGTTTCATTCTCGGTTTCTTTTGCTTGTATGTGTTTTTGGTTTTTTTTTCACGAGAAAGCCCTAAAATGTGTATGAGTAATGCTAGAACGATGCACTGATGACAACAGACAATCCTTCCTGCTACATACATTTAGCACATGGCTTATTTGCATTCTCATTAATAAAACATCGCTGTGTTACTGAAAACCTAAGCGTTACTAGCTAGCAAACCGGCAGACTTTATTCAGAAAATGTTTCTATCGTTCACCTAGATAATGGTGATCTACTCTACTCTACTCTACTCTACTCTACTCTACTCTACTCTACTCTACTCTACTCTACTCTACTCTGCTCTACTCTACTCTACTCTACTCTACTCTACTCTACTCACTCTACTCTACTCTACTCTACTCAACTCTACTCTACTCTACTCTACTCTACCCTACTCTACTCTACCCCACTCCACTCCATCCAATCCGCTCCACTCCACTCCATTCCGCTCCACTCTACGTTACTTTACTTTATTTTACTACTTTCCACCAACTCATTTGCCAGGTAATCGTCGACAGGACATGGAGTGAATAATATGTCGTGTGTACGTCACTGGTTGTGACATCTGCTGTGTCATTAATTCATTGTCTTCAAGCTGATTAAATCAATACCCGCACATCACTTTTGATTCTTCAGGCTTGTGTACCGTCATGTCTCTCGTGTTCATTGAAGCAATCACAGAGTTCAAGTTTGACACAAAATTGCCTGCCACAGGTATGAAATGCATGACCACAGTTGATCAAATTTTTGCGATGATTTTTCAACTCCTTTCAACAAAGTTTTTTTCTCTATGTTTCCATTGCCGTCCCAGCAACGCCTTATTTGTGAGTGTTATTGATGCACTCTGTGGGAAAACTGTCTAGTAAAGCCCTTTAAAATGTTCACAATATTCAAATGTTTTCATTTTCTCTGATGTGGCCCGCGAATGTTGTAAATTCGCAGACGGTTTCCTTTTATCGTTATTTTTATTTGTGTCTGATCGCAGAGAGAGAGAGAGAGAGAGAGAGAGAGAGAGAGAGAGAGAGAGCGAGAGAGAGAGAGAGAGAGAGAGAGAGAGCGAGAGAGAGAGAGATTTGTGTGAGAAGAGGCATATTCACCAACAATACATATAAAATATGTTCAACAAGTGATGGGAAGTTGTATTTTGGAAATATTATCCACTATATTGTTTGGCTCTCAAAGAAGAAGTGGAGGACACCTTGCACAATATACAAGCAGGAAATGCACCTGGGCCAGATAACATAACTAAAGAAGAGATTACAGTCATGGGTTATTTTGGAATAGAAATGATAACAAAAATATTGATTGATTTCTAGAACAGCGGATATATAACAGACGACTTCATCAATAATAACAATAATAAATAATAATAAAATCAATATTCATAGGCCTACCAAAGAAATCTTGTGCGATTGAATGCATTGATCATCCGCAATAAGCCTTATGAATTACTTGACTAAGATATTACTAAGAATCCATCGTGCGAAGAGTGCAAAACAAAATCAGTCCAAAAATTAGCTATGAACAGTGTAGTTTTGTTGGAGGTAAAGGTATGAACAATGCGATATACATCATAAGATCTTTAGTAGAAAGAGTCATAGAGATGAAAACAGATCTATACCTTTGTTTCATCGATTATACTAAAGCATTTGACAAAGTAAAGCACCAAGAAATAGCCAAAATTTTAGAAGGCATAAACGTAGACAGCAAAGATCTAAGAATAATAAAGATCATGTACTGGGAACAAACAGCGACAATATGAACTGGAAATAAATTGGGAATGTTTCAACAAATAAAACAGGGTGTTAAGCAAGGTTGTGTGCTATCATTAGATTTAATTAATATGTATGGTAAGTTTATTTTAAGACCAATAAGGGCATGCCTGAAATAATAATTGGAGTTCATAATATAAATAATCTCAGGTATGCTAATGCAATCTTAATCGCTAAGAGTGAAAATGAGTTACAAGAAAAGTTAGACATTATAGTGAAAGAAAGCAAAAATAAAGGACTCAACTTCAATAGCAAAAGACAGTAGATAAAAGAAAGGCAGAAACAAAAAAAGACATCACAGCAATGCACAATAAGGAACAGTGCAACAATATGAAGACAAGTAAATGAATTTAAATATTTGAGCACAACGTTAATCTCAGATGGTAGATGTACAACAGAGGCGAGACACAGAATAGCACAGGCAAAATTAGCTTTCCAAAAAATGAGGAGGATACTGTGCAGTCCAAGGGAGCCGCGATAGCTCAGTGGTTAGTGAACTGGACTACAAAGAACAAGGGGTAGGGTTCGATCCCAACCGACGTCTTTCGGGTTCACTCAGGCTTTAATGGGTACCGGATTTTTTTCTGGGAAAATGAAGCGGCACGGGCGTAATACCGACCACATTACCCTAAAAATCATGTGCCGAAGGTCTGTAAAATGTATGGTCACTAACACCATATTCCCTATACGCCAATTGGCGTGACGGGGGTACTTTACTATTTTTTACTTTACTGTGCAATCCATTTTTGATAATAGAAACAAGAAAGTAAGTTATTAAATGTTATGTAGAGCCAGTCTTAACATATGGATGTGAATCATGGACAATAAGACAGCACATGAAAATCACTGGAGGCTGTAAAAATGTGGTTTTACAGAACAATGTTGATAATACCTTGGACAGCTAAGAAGAGTAATGAAAACGTTATGAAAGAGGTCAAATCAAAAAGAGAGCTAATATCCAATATTAGGAAGAAACATGCAACATTTTTTGGCCATGTAATGAGAAGAGAACAGCTGGAATATAATGTGAGAAATTTGAGGGACAGAGAGAGATAGAGAGAAGCACCCGGGTGACCTTTGGTCTATCTCTCTTTCGTCTAACAAGGATGTATATTAATTCTAAATGCATAGCGTAATAAACAAAATACAAGACGACTGTTTAACAAACGAAAGAAAGAAACAATCTATATATATATTTTTTTTTTGCGAATAGTTTGGTAGTGTCAATATTGTGTGATCACTACAAAGCAATTGTGGGTAATTGCTTTAAACATCAATATCATCTATGCTTACTCTCACAATCGTCTTCATCTTCTGTGGTACTCTCGTTGCAGCTCCCTGAATTTCCATCACATCGTGAAAAGATATTGATACATTTTTGTGTAGATGGGCATTTCCACGCATCACTTGGGCACTGGTAATCTGCAGAAGATGGGGTTAAAGAATGCCCTGAAAACATCGTGAGGTAGATAAAATATTAAATCAAGCGATAAATGTTAATGTTTGAAATAGTTGGCGCAATAATCTCTCTATTATTACTGTCTTTCAGCAATATACAGGTACCCGTTCTTTTTAGGTTGGGTTAACTGGAGAGAGGTATGTGGGATTAAAAGAACCTTCATTAAATCTCTAAGAAACAGCACTAACCGCTCAGTGTGACACATTTGATAAAATCACGTAATTCGTTGTTTCAAATTCACTTAAAGTCATTTTGCTAACTTGCATGCTACCCATCTGTAAATTTGTATACTACCAACAGGTCGGTATATCCATCAATTATTTCATCAAAATATCTAATAATGTTTTTCCATTATTTCTGAATCTTTCAACATTTATACCTTATCACATCGGTGGTGGTGTTAAGCATCTCTTCTTCATTTTCACTGCTTCTTGTCCTTTTAATATACTGGAGGGAGAAGTTAAAGACAATCTCTCCGGAGTTATGTAGATGCAAACTGAAATAAAACTCAGATCAGCATTGTTGCTTTTGAAAAATACTGATAGCAGAATTACAAGCAATTGATTTAAAACTACCATCGACGCCTTCATGAGGAAGTTGACTGAAATGCTACCTGCATTGAGGGGATGAAAAATTGGAATACGTATAAGTGCAGCTTCTTGTGTTAGCCAAGAGACGTGCCGAGGAAATTATTTCTTAAGAGATTCATGGTTCTGACCAACCACTTATTTTCAGATATCATTTAGTTCATCTGCAAATGAGCCACTTCTTCGGGCTGCAAAGTTCAGAGGAAGCACTGGGTGATCTAGGAGTAAGAGGTCCGCCTCGTCTAGATCTTTTACAAGAAAGTCCCGAGTTCAAATTCGTGCAATGAGAATTGTTCTCTTCGTACTTTATTCGTGGCTTTGCCCTCCTTGATCTTTGCGTAACAAGGCCCGATGTCTAGCCATCTTAAATGACTGCCAAAAAAAACACACATTTGGTCCTGTGCGCACTCTGAGCATGTTAAAGAACCCTGTCAGGAAAACAGCTGAAAAGAGTCGACCAATAAAATGGGCTTTGACATATTTGGCTTGTGACTTATGCATTGCAGCTCCTTGTGGAGCAAAGGGCTGCAACCTCACTCTGTCAACGGATCCGACTCTGTGCCATTTTCTGCTACTGAACCCACCTTCAACCTGCTGCCTTTGCATCTGTCTCGACGGTTCTTCTCCAAGTATGTTTGGACCTTCCAACTTTCATAGTTCCTTCTGGATTTTAATTCATTGACTGCCTTGCAGTACTGCTTGATAGTCTTCACAATGTATAGCAAATTCACCCTCATTTCATTTTCTTGAGCTCCGTTCCTGTCGGTTTCTGGGTAGTTCTTTCCCAAAGGTTTTCATTTGCAAGCATTTGCTTATGAATGATTAGTATTTTAAACAGGGAACAACATGTCTAGGGACAACCTCACAAACTGACTAAAAGGAGAGCAACATGTCTAGAGACTACCCCACAAATTGACTAAACAGAGAACAACATGTCTAAAGAATACCCCACAAATTGACTAAACAGATAGCAACATGTTTAAAAACTACCCCACAAATTGACTAAACAGAGAGCAACATGTCTATGGACAACATCACAAACTGACTAACAGGGATCAACATGTCTAAGGACTACCCCACATATTGACTAAACAGAGAGCAACATGTCTAAAGACTACCCCAGAAATTGACTAAAAGAGAGCAACATGTCTAAAGACTACCCCACATATTGACTAAACGGAGGGCAACATGTCTAAAGGTCCTGGGTAAGAAAAAAATAGAACACATTGAATGACTTTCTAAAGCAACAAATATAAATAATACACGAAATAGATGAAGTATAAGTAAACCAATGCCAAGAGCAGTAGCACAAAACAGAACTACAGAAGAAAAAATGTTCTCTGAAATTTACTACATCTGCTCTCCTCTTTCTTTATTTTCAGGGTTTTCACCCGAGCTACGGAATTCCTGCATCTGAACTGAAACCAACATCAGAGCTTTCATTAGCGTGCAGTGGCGGTGACGTTTATGGAATTGTTAGTAGTTACATCTTGGTGCAAGTGCTGAGGAAGGGATATGAGCATTCTGGAGCTCTTCGATATGCAGTGAACATGATCAGTTGACAAAACTAAACTAAGCTAAGTAGACGAACATTTATTTTAATTATAATAACGTTTTCACAATTTACTTATCAACGCGTTTTGCAGTTTGGATATGAATATCGAAAGATCGATTGGAAACAAAATGAAGTACATTAACGTTTCCTAAAATGTTAGGTTGGATTTATTTAAATGACTTCGGGTCCGCTTAATAAACAACACCCTTCCAAGTTTTATTACTAAAGTAGTTTGCAAGTTCATGTATCTTGACATACTCGGAAATAATTTGATGTTATTTTCAACTCAAAGACACGATTACTATTTCATTTTGTCAACAAGGCTCAATGCGGAGGAAAACACAAACATTCTTGCCAGAGTGTATACTTTACAAATTTATTTAACAGAGGGAGCTGAGTGCGCATGATTTCATGTGATTCACAGCTTTATTTAGAGAATGAAGATTATTTTACCGAGGAGCTACATGTCTTACTGGAAAGAGTTACCACTGAACCATGAACTTTACCTAAGGAATCAGTTCGGTTACTCCTTGTCTGAAACAATTCTGATCCTTGCAACTCTGATACTTCATCTGTTCACATCCATAGAAGGTCGATCCATAACGGATCATCAGTTTAAAAAAAGAAAGGTTTTCATCACGCCCATGCTCTGTCCCTCTATTATAGAAGTATGAAGCGAACTACAACACATGAACTCTGTTGTTCTGTGCCATATGAGTAAAT
Organism: Megaustenia siamemsis; assembly: GCA_032433765.1. NCBI lineage: Eukaryota > Metazoa > Mollusca > Gastropoda > Stylommatophora > Ariophantidae > Megaustenia > Megaustenia siamemsis. Next base: position 60,671,206 of record JAVIAB010000092.1, on the reverse strand, counting down.
TAAAAACAAAAAAAAACCAAGTGAGAAACTTGGATTGTATTCAAATCCGTCTCTCATTAAGGCCTACTTATGGTAGTAACAAAAATTATATTCGCAAATAAGTTTTTTAATGCACAGGAGAAAGGGGGCGTGACCAAGACCATACATGTGTTTTGTTCGTTCTGCAGTCGGATTTGTATATCCAATATTGACATATTCTGTCAGGAGAGAAGCTACCTGTAAATCAACATCCATCATAAGAAACTAATATTTTATCAAAACAATGACAAATCATAATTGCTCGGTACTAATCGTCTGTCAAGACGCCAAAGGTTCTCATTTCACAACGTCAGTGAATCGAACGTTTGTGGTTATCGCAACAAAATAGTGAGACATATTTATGTGTATGGGACAGCTCTGACTACAAACAGCTGTTGAATAAAGTTCAAGGAAATAAAATGCACACGGGAGAAGCCTAAAAAACATGCGTGCTGAAGATGGAAAGGGAGGGGGGTACTTGGTCCGCAAGGTGAGAACAACAGTGAATTACAGACATCAGTTGGAGCAGATTCATGTATCGCTGTTATCTACTTACTCTCACAACCATCTTCATCTTCAGTGGTGCTCGCATTGCAGTCCCCTGGATATCCATTACATCGATAATAGACAGCAATACATTTCTTTGTAATTGGGCATTTCCATTCATCACTTGAGCATTGGTAACCTATATGTGATAAAATGTTAGATTACAATACTTACAATGTACTAATTTCTCTGTCCTGTCATATAAAATTACTTACAATTTAATAATTGCATCTAGTTTCTCTGTCTGTCTCTGGATGTAACTGTACCTGCATGACTGTCTTTACGTTTGTCTTTCACCTTACACGTTTACCTGTCTGCATTTGTAGTTGTCTGTTCTTTCTTTAATCCATTTTACCATTCAATCAGTAATTTATTTGTACATCTGTCAGTCTTTATATCTATTAATCTATGTTTCATTTTATTGTAATATTTTTTCCTCTTACTGACTGTTTCTATCCATGACTCACTGACTATTTATAAAACTGACTGACAAAACTGCTGTAAAAGAAAAGTCATTTTCGGTACAATTAGTATTCCTTTTTTTCTGGATAATAGAAGAAAATAATTTAATGGATGTTATTTGCTAAAGATGTAAATAATAATTGTCTTGAACTTGGCAATAATGAAATGAGAGAGAGAGAAAAAACGAAAGGGAGAGAAAGACACAGAGAGAGAGAGAGAGAGAGAGAGAAAAGATAGACCTCTCACTGAAGGAAAAACTATCAATTTAATACAAAGTTATTTTATTTACCAATTACAAAGAAAGCATGTTCTCACTATTTTGAAAAGATATTCTTTGAAAGATCCACCCATATCACAGCTTAGTGCATAGCATAAGGAATGACAGAGAATCTATAATGAATGGAGCAAATGAATATTATTGTAAAGCGACACCAGTTCAAGTAGTTCAGGCATGTGATAAGACATAAAGAACTAAATCTCATACAACGAATTATCAATAAACGATAGCAGAGTACCAGACCAAGAGGCCGACCAAGAAAAAGGTGGATAAACGGAATAGTAGAAACACTCCATATATACTCGGTATATCAGCAGAAGAGGATAATGGAAGAGCAAGAAACCGAGAACCACTTAAAGGAAAGTCAATAATGTTTTGGGAGAACAAATCTGTTCAAAAGTATTGATGAATTCTTCCACTGACGTTTCTGTAGCTTTTCATACCAGCTGTAGAAGCAGAAAATTGTAGTAGAGAGAAATAATCATCAACGCCAATGAACGTGGCACGTGATAACTAAGATAGCAGCAATTTGTTTGTTCGTGACCAGTGCATTGTAAGATCTAATGACTATTTTATAAATCGTTGCCATCCACTTACTGTCACATCCATCTTCATCTTCTGTAGTAGTGTAGTTGCATGCTCCTGGATATCCGTCACATCTTTGAGAGTTATAGATGCATTTTTTTGTAACAGGGCATTTCCACTTAGTACTTGGGCACTGGTAACCTAGATGAAATAAAATGTTATATTGCATAACTTATAATTTAATTCCCTATTGCGCTACGATTTCGCTTTCCTACCACCGTTCCTGCTTCCCTATAGCAATGACTGTCAAATCTGTGCTACTGAGTCTATCTATTTATTGTTTTTATATTACCTGCCTATTACACAGCCAATCACTTTACTTGTCACTTTCCCTATCACTCTCCTTGTCACTTTGCCATTCACTGTACGTGACACCCTGCCTACATGCTGCTGGCCTATCAAACTATATTTGACATCTGTTTCTTTGCGTGTCTTCAAGTCTGTTTACCTGTATGATATTTCAATTTTAAAAAAATAAACTTCGCTGAGTTCAGGTAGCGCAGCGGTAAGTGAACTATACTACTAAGAACAAGAGATCAGTTTCGAATCTCAAGCAACGGTTTCTGGGTTCAACCAGTCTTAAATGGGCATCGGATTTTTCTAGAAACGTAGGTCAGCTGGACGCTATTGTGATCATAATGCTCATATATTTGTGTCATATGTTGGTCCTTGAAGAATATGGTCACCAATAGTATGTTCCTCATACGTTATCAGACGTGGAGGGAATTGCTTACTATTCCTTTCTCTGATCGTCTCTCTCTCTCTCTCTCTCTCTCTCTCTCTCTCTCTCTCAGTGTCTCTACCTTTCTCTCCAACAATGTTGATATCATGGTATTAAAGTAGGTAATATTATAGTGGTGGATTGCTCTCCTTTGAATATATCTTCTAGTATTCTCTGTCTTAATCTAATGACCATTTGTGTATAAAAACAAAACAAAAAGCTATGAACAACTCTGGCCGCTTGACCTCCAAACGTTGTGGTCTAGTAGAGAGATGTTAAATGTCACAGGATATCCTTTTTAAAATATCACGGGATATCCTCTAAAATATGCCATGGGATAATCTTTAAATCTGTCACGGGATATCTTTTAGAATATGTCACATGATATCCTTTACAGCATTTACCATGTTATTTATTTCAACGCCATCTACCAGATTGTCTTACATCCGCCTATCCTTCATAAACTCTTCCGGAATCCGCAGCTTGGCAGTTCTGGCGGTTCTTTCTTAACCTATTGTATGCCCATACCATAAGCATCCCCAGCAGCATAGGTGTGTATACAAAACATTGAATAAATGTTTGTGCCATGCTTGTGCCATGTACATATATTTCGTTGCACTCACAGTCACCCTTTAAACTCTCCGCATTTTTCCGTTAAATGACATCAAAGTAAACTTTTCAAAGTACTTGTTAGGGTGATAGTAGCGAAGTGGTACCGGGCTTGCTTGGCGTCAAAGTGAACAAGAAAGAGTTGGAGATGTAATTGTGTTGGAGTCCCTATTGGAGAAATGAGAACCCTTGGCAATATGAAACATCGACAAGAAGTTCGAAGTCCAGGTTCGTTTATTGTAGGATAGGCGTGTTGCACGAACAATAGATCTGTTCGAGAAACAGATGGCGCATGGACAAATCTCATATGTTATGTTTGAATAGATTTAGTCAGAGAACAGCTTTCATCTAGGTCAGACGTGTTCTAATGACATCAAGATTCCGTGTATTCAGAATGTAGAAACTATAGTGTTGTGGGCAGAAGTAGTGTTTATTAGGGTGAGTGAACTTTAGAGGTGGTCAGTTATAAAAGAAACATAACGTGGCTGGTGATATCAAGACAACCATGTAAGGAGTACTAAATAATTTAGAAGTTGAAGTTTTGAAAGTTTATATATCATAACGTCAGTTAAAGTCAGTCATAGTCTGTTATAGAATATAATTCATGGATTCCAAGATAGATGGAAGAGGTAACCTGATAGGAGGCTAATTATAACTATCAGAAGGGGGTCTCCTAACTGAAATATTCATGGAGTACCGATTCGTGAAGTTATGTCTTAAGATATGTAAGACTGTTAATGTTGTCACAGACTATGTTATAATATGCAAGCTCATGGAAGTAATAAAGACTGAGTTATTTTGTAATTACAGGTCTGATATATATTTATGTATATAGGAAAAGATCAAATGCTTTGTTTACTATGCTATACGTATTAAATGGGTCATTACCTTTGTCCTTTTACTACTTCTTCTTAGCATGCATGGCAAATAACTACGAGTCGACCCAGATGGGGAAAACAAGTCAGTAGCTCATTGAAGTGATGACGAGAATAGCAAGGGGAAGTAACACTAGCCCTCACCTCTGGACGCTTTAGTCTAGTGTCTCAGAAACAGATTACAAATGTGGCCAAACTGTAATGGATCGTGTATCCTCTGTAGAGTTTCAGTTAGGTCTCGACTACAAAAAAAAAATAAAAAATTGGGTTTCTATCTTGATCGACTGAACTTCTAAGTTCACCTGCCCTAAAGGGATACCGAAAATACTAGGCGGAAAAATGGCGTTAGAGCCAGTGCTGACCATGGAACCCAAAACAGTGGATTGTTAAAATAAAACATGGACAGTAACACAAACCCACCGGACGCGATATGGCTTTTTCTTTCTTTCATTCTAGCACAGATCGAACAGGGACTACAAACGTGGTAATTAAAAAATGACGTGCTGGGCCAAAAGATGCTAAAATGTGCGCTCCCTGAAAACATATGTCAGTCTACACTTATTTCACGCACATTTGTTTACTGCGGACCAGGCCACGTATAAACTACCATGGAGAACGCCAACAAGTAAAACCAGAAAACACGACACATAAGACACAAATGTAACAAAGTTGTATTATCATTTATATCTCTCAATGTGCACTTGAATGTGTGATTCTATAATTAAATATTTACACCAAGCAATCATGGAAGCCGCGATAGCTGAGTGGTTAGTGAACTGGGCTACAAAGGACGTTAGGTTCGATCCTGATCGACGGCTCCGGGTTCACCCAGTTTTAAATGGGTACCGGATTTTTTTTTTCTGGAAAAGTAAAGCAGCGCGGGCGTAATACCATCCACATTACCCCAAAAGTCATGTGCCGATTGTCTATAAAAATTATGGTTACTAATACTATAATACATATAAGCCACTTGGCATGACGGGGCTCTTTACTTTTTTTTAAACCAAATAATCATAAATTTAACACTCGGAAAGAAATGTCCAAAAGAAAAAAAAACACGCATTTCGTTAGGTAACTTGTTTAGAAATGGAATTGCTTACACATTATGTTCATATTAATATATAGCATACATATAACATATATATAACATAAAATTATGTTCAATAAATGAAAAATAGTGTCAACGAAAGAATGAACACTTTGTTGGTTGCTTTAACGAAGCACGTATGGGAATTCCCCGTCTGCAGTTACACCAATCCGTTCTAAAGCCTGAAATCAATGTCTGATGTCAATGGGTATATTACTATTACGGTTTTATTAATATATTACTACTATTATTATAATGTCTAGGCAAGTATGAACGTGTTATAGCACTGCTTCCACTCTCTACATCATCGTCTACTTACTGTCACAATGGTCCTCATCTTCTGTTGTATTTTGGTTGCAGGCTCCAGGATATCCGTCACATCTCATATAAGCGTAAATGCATTTTTGTGTTATTGGACACTTCCATAAATAAAATGGGCACTTGTAATCTAACAGAGGAAAAATGTATACAAATTTCTATCCAGTCAAACAATCAACCGGTTAAATAAATAATATTGCTATTTATTCAAATGCATTCAAACTTTAATTATTCTGTAACTGTTATTTGTTAATGTCGTGGTGGGTGTATTTGACCATCTGTCCATTAAACTACTCCACCTATCAATCTAGTTATCTATCGGCCATTTATATACATACGATTCCTTGTCTGTCTGATGTATGCAATTAATACCTTTCAAATTAAAGCCTTCAAGACCTCAGCAAAATATGACCCTCAGCACAAGAACAGGTGCAACTGTCTGATTGCACTTCAACCATAGTAGGATTTACATCTTCCAAAAATAACCAGTTCAGTAAGTCGAGAATAACCTTCGTGCACTTAGGTCATAAGTTCTGGAGAGTAATGATCCAGTGAATATCATCACATTGCTGTAGACAAGGAAATATTTATACTGGCAGACTACAGAAAAAAATGAAACTGCAGCAAGAAGTTGAAGTTCACCTGCTAAGCTAAATAGAAATGTCAAATTCACCATTCAAGGGTAATAAAACAAAACTATCCCACACGCAACGTGTAAGATGAACATTACTACCAGTCTAAGATAGACCAAGTTATTATACTTTGCCTCCTCACTAGCCACAGCAGAATAAGACTCGAACTGTATTCTAAACTCTAGATTAAACCATTAGTCTGTGCCACTGAACCCTAGCAGAGATGAGGTAACAAAGCACATCCCGATGACTGTACACAGATGTGAGGAGAAACATGTAATTCACATCCACTGCCTTAGAAACTGTATGCCCGAACTGAAACAGCACACTTCATAGGAGAATCTACATTCCCAATATGAATGTACCATAATCGCAGCAGAAGAAAAAGCTTATCAATGAAACAGATTACATTTACTCAGATGTTCATTATATTCCATTTATTGCACACAACATTCATGTCATCATTTATTCTCTCGCTCGATCACTAAAAAGTTCCAATTTAAAATGTGTAACCATTTCTTCAATCACTCCTTCAAGAAGGTCAACATACATACCGGCACAGTTTTTTTCATCTTCTCCATTGGGACAGTTGGATACTCCGTCGCAAATATTATCCATGTCTACACATATTCCGTTGTTGCACTTCAAATCGCCTGCTTTGCATATTTCTGTGAAATTGCCCATTATTTGTGTAAGAAAGGGTTACAAATATGATGATATTCGTATAAAGTATATATTACACTAACGGAAATAAGAGCCTTCAAATTTATAAATCAGACACAATGAACAAATAAATGTGTAGAGTCGTGATATCAGAACTGATACCATGTGCACTCGTACAGATTAACTACACTTCATCATGCACTGCTCACTATGAACGCCTTTCTTAAATTCTAGTTTCAAAAAGACAACATATTTATATAGATGAAATATAGAAAACGTATTCGTTCATTTATTAGCGGATTGCGTCGCACTGTTTTTTGCATGCATTTATTCTATACAATTTCCTTAACATTTGGCTTTTCCAGACTTTCAAATTAAATGCTATATAAATATGTAAAGAATTTTATCTCATCTTAGCACTTTATTGAAACTACGATTATGTCATTGTAAAGCCACTGTAAACATATCTCGTAGGATTCCAAAATATCTGCATGTGTTCATCCAAGGTTAGTTATGTTTAAAGCATCAACGACTGACTCATCCAAAAATGGTGAAACAATGGAATTATCAATAGTATTTGGTTTCAAAACAACGGAGCACCAATCCTCTCTGCATTGGCAGTTTATCACCGTTTTAAATTAGTGTTTGGAAATCGCTAAATCGGATGAGACTCCAACAGTTTTCTAGTTCCTGCCCTGTGGTCTCCAAGAAGTCCTGATCTACAAACAACAGATAACACTCTAAAGTGTCATCGAGAAGGAGGTTCATGATCGTCATCATGTGCCATACCGGTTAGCGTAGGCGATCATGTGCTTAGACAATTTTCTGTCCACAGTGCATCTATACATAATTATAAATATAAGTTGGTAAATAGAGATCATGATTCCTGTAGAAGGCTGCCAACGTTCTTACAAATCTGTAATATAGACCCGGAATATCGCCTGGGGAAATCACGTCAGAGTATAGGAAGCCAAAACAGGAGCAGAAGAGGGAAGAATGGAGGGGAGAGAATGGGAAATTAGAAGGGATATGGAAATTAAAGGAGAAAAGGGGAGGGGAGAAATGGGAGAGAGAGAGAGAGGGTAATATATTGCCCATGAGAAAGAGATTTATTGATCCCCTGTGGGGTGAGGCTACCCAATCGGACAATCAGACGATTCGCTGAAGTGAATTGGCTACGGCTGTCAGAAGAACATGTCACCAGGTCAGTGATTAGGACATCGACCTTACTCTGGTGGCCCTTAGAATAAAAGTGAGATGAAACTGGAGTACATGCGTCTTAAGTGATGTCATACCGTTGTTCATGACATTAGTCTCTTGGCGGTGTCCTGATTCGCCTATGTCATCTTACATCGCTTACATATAATGACATAGATAAAGTTACGCGATGTACAAATGAATCCTCCTCTGATCTCAAAAGGACCATTAGGGGAGAGAACCGTATCCGTTGTGATGATGTGGTTGCTAGTTTTACAAGGATTAAAGTAATACACCTACAATATAAACGATGTATGACTGCCCTTACTTTTTCTTACTTTAGTTTGAACTTAAAATTACGATAAGTTAACGTACGGTTAAAGTCCCAGTTCGCTTTGGTTTCCTTGTAAAGTGTGTCATCATTATCAGGTGCCACGTGCTTAATCAGAGGTGTGTAGGGGTCGCTGTAAACGTTTGGCTCCAAGATTGGGTTCAGGTTACAGATGGTCACGCTGGGAAACTCTAGAACTGTGGATACCTTGATGTCCATCTTGACCTGGGTTAGGAGAACAACCATCCATGGGTTTAGAGTGGCCGTGTTTAGATTTTGTTATTAATTTAGAACAAAAATTCAATTTTATCAGCGTTTTGCATAAATGTTGATGATCTCCCAAATTATAAATTTCGTTTTAGGTCAGTCTATTGGTAAAGCTAATATCGTTATTTTTTTGTACGTGCAAAAATTGTACAAAAGTGTAAAACAATTGTTCATTCTTTAAATTAAATAGTTCTGAACACACATTTTACAAATGTACTAATTTTTAATTTATATTATTTTAAGTTCATTATTATATATTACGCAATATATTTATACATCATCATCATCATATGCCATACCGGTTGGTGTAGGCGATCATGTACTTCCACAATCTTCTATCCACAGTGCATCGTATCAATTCTGTTGTTGACTGTATTCCATGCTATGACACCAAGCTATCCAGTATGTTCTCTCTTTGTCGTCCGCGATCTCTCTTTCCTTTTATTTTGCCAGTTGTAACCAAGTATTCCAACTTTCCTCTTCTCATGATGTGCCCGAAAAATGTTGATTGCTTTTTTCTGATGTTTTTTAGGAGTTCCATTTTTGTGTTGGCCTCTTTGAGAACTTCCTCATTGGTCTTTTGTTCAGGGAACTTTTAACATTCTTCTGAGAAATCCCATCTCTGTGGCCTCTAATCGTCTTTTCATTTGTTTGTCTACTGTCCATGATTCGCTTCCATAGGTCAGAATTGGTTCTATATAGCACTGATGAACTCTCTTTCTCATTTCTATTGACATAGATTTGTTGCATATTATATTTTTCATTTTCTGAAATTCTATTTTGGCCTGAGCTATTTAGATTTTTATTTATGTGGTACATCTTCCATCTAATGTTATTATTGTGCCCAAGAATTTCAAACGTTGCACTTGTTTCAGATTTGTCTTGTTTATTTTTATGCTGCATGATGGTGATGAATGTTTCTTCGATATAACCATTACTTCTGTTTTCTTACTATTCAGACTGAGACCTTTCTTGTTCCTTTCTTTTACTATTATATCTATCATTTCTTGTAGTTCATTCTCTGTATCTGCTATTAAGACTGTGTCATCTGCATATCGCAAATTATTTATGTTGTGACCGTTGACATCAATTCCTTTTTTGCCTACTATTGATCTCATAATATTTTCGCTGTAAAGTGAAAACAAATCCGGCGACAGAACACAGCCTTGTCTGACTCCTTGTATATTTATACATACTTGTACATAAATACGTATATATGTTTGAATATATACTCCTAATGTCTAAATAAGATTAAAATTATTACATCCTATGAACGATTCAATTTTCGGGCTTTTGCTTATGCGAAATGTGCAGTAGCTTACCTATATCGGTTGCCGATGCAGTTTCATCTTCTACAGCTAGGAAGATTTAATATTTATTTGTTCATGAGTAAGGATGACGCCCCCTTACCTTGGCTCTTCTACGCGATCGCCTGAATTAACGTAATGGTAAAACCAGCCCTGCGTCTACTGAATTTTAATTAAAAGTGTAGAAAAAAGTAACGCAAATTCAACTTTTGAAAAGTCGACGATAGAATACGACAGATATAAACAGTGCTATGCAGTCGTACAAACCAACATTCTACTTCACATACAACAAGGTTTTTTTTCGGTGTCACGTGAGAAATTTGAAATATTTTTATATTTGTTACTTAAGATATTTGTTTAATATAAGAAAAAAATAATAGAGCCACCGTCACCTGCCACACATAACATATTAGACAACTAAAGTGGTTGGGTTTAACGTCTTTTCCGGTGCTATGGAGTTAGTCCTTTTGAACTGAAGACATGTTCAGTGCTTTTGCTAGTGTTTAGCTGACGTGTCTTATCCTGGCGAACGTGGGGATAAGCGCACTATGGAGTTGCCCATTGTGGAATGAAGATGTTCCATCTACTAAACTAAACTAAGACTAATCTAATGCCAAAAAATGGTATTACATGAATACACAGTAGGACAAATATAGCAGCAGCTCTATCACAGTGATTTCTTTTATTAGTGCACAGCAAGTAATCACGTAATCACATAGCACGAAACAAATGAACTACAAGGTAACGATGTCACTAAAACATTGATAACATTGAAACAATAAGTATATATGCTAATATTATTGAACATACAACAATAAGTATATATATGCTAATATTATTGAACATACAACAATAAGTATATATGCTAATATTATTGAACATACAACAATAAGTATATATGCTAATATTATTGAACATACAACAATAAGTATATATGCTAATATTATTTAACATACAACAATAAGTATATATGCTAATATTATTGAACATGTACATTCAGCAATTTAACAGAAGTCTATGACGTAAATGAAAGCTTGGTTGAGAATTACACTAAGACTGTTTGTGTTGTTGAGACTTGTGAATCGTTTATTTCGTTACAAATGTTACATTATTTATTCAGAAACTCTTATTTTACTTCTCGCTCATTAGAATGTGTTCGATATTTAAATTTGAATAAAATCGTTTCTCAGAACGGTCCATGATATTACTGCTACATTTATAGATCGAATTTGTTAAATGTAATTATTGAGGAGAAATGTTTGCGAACTTTTCTCCTGAGAACATCAGTATCAACAATGTCCCATTTACATTTATAATATTTTATCAGCTCACCTCAACAGGGTAGCGGTAGTACTTCTCCAGTAGCCAGTAACACTGAACGGCCATCCACACTAACATGACGATGACCAGAACAGTCCAAACGACTCTCTTCCACAACGTGTTGGCCTTGTAGATCTGGGTCAAAGCCGTGCAACTTGTTTCCAGGAAAAATGCTGACATCTCTTCTTTGATGCTGTTCTTCTATAATCAGAAGAGGAGAAAATGAAACGTCACCATTTGACGAGATAGAGCATTGTCAAGATAAAACTGTGAACTGTACTGTTCCCGCTTTTGATGTATGAAGTTTCAATTCCCATATTGTTTCCATTAACCTCTGCAGATTTATTGGTGATATTGTTAACAACGCACAATATTTGTGTGTGTGTGTGTGTGCGTAACAACAGTGTGCAAATTTTAGAATAAAGTATTAAATAACATGTTTGTGCTTCATAAACGGTACCGGAGATTTTTCTGGGAAGTAAAGGCAACCTGGCGTGATACAGACCTAATCATCCAAAGTTATGCTGTAGTCTTAAAAAATTATGGTCAATGAAGCCATATTACCCATACGCTTAACAAGGAGTGCAGAAAAATCGTAACATTTTTGTGTGTGCTTCAAAGTGCAATTAAAAGGGGGGGGGGGAAGAGCCCTGTCACGTTACGTGACGTCTAGGGAATATGGTGTTAGTGCCCTTATTTTGTATAGACCATCGGCACATGGCTTTGGGGGTAATTTGGTTGGTATTATGCCGCTCCCGCTTTTCTTTTCTAGAGAAATCTAATATCCATTTAAGGCTGGGTGAACCTGGAAGCCAACAATCAGGATCGAACCCGACATCTTGTCCTTAGTAGTCCAGTTTACTAATCACAGAACTATTCTGGGTCTGTGCTTAAAAATATGTGTACTTTAATATTATGATCTGCAGCAATAAAATGATGGAAAAGTGTAAAATATTTTACAACCTGAAACAAACGAGTTCATTGTTATAAAATAATATTGTTATGATTAGATTTATTCCTCACACTACACCCTCACAGATGTATGAATCAGCGTGAGCATTAAATAGTTGTACACAAATGTGACAAATGCTAAAGTTGAGCTGTGACGAGACTCTGAGAATAGAAGGCTGTTAAAGTTTCCACAACTCATTGCTCACAGCTTGCGCCAGGGTGAGTAAATCACAACTGGTCAAGATCCTATTCCAACTCCCTCCAGCGATTCTGGAAAAAGGTTAAGAAGTCTGGACAACGAGTTGGGATCGAAAACAATTATAAACTTTAAGACATCCAGCTGGAGCCATAAATGTTGCGCTGAAAGGTGCTTATATAGCAGCTTCTGGTTAACAACGTGTCAACTCAACAACGTCCATTTAATACCCATTTAAGGGTGGACGATTATAAGATGTAATCGTTCGGCAAGTGCAAAAGAAAGAGAAGGATTTTGAAAGTTCTTCAAGAAAGTAAAGAATAAATGTTCTTTATTCTTACATTTAAAACATTCAGTTTGTCGTTTATAATGAACAAGGTGGTCCAGTTGCCAATATTTATTAATTGACAATACTTCAGGTTTTCCTCTTGAGAGGTATAATAAAACATCTGTTTTTGTTTATTTTTCATTAATTACAGTAATAATTTATCGCATTCATCTCAACCCGTATATTCCAATCCTTCTCTTGTGTGCCTTAGTGAGTGATCATGTTTGACATTTGTAATACATGTGTTGTGTGCTGCGAAAATAGCATATTTTGAATTTTAAACTGATGATTATAGATTTGTTTCAATATTTAAAGCTCCTTGACATGAATCAACAAAAATATTATGAAATTTAAAAATTATTTCAGTTAGCAAATTAAAATTTTTCTGGTGATATCATAAACTAGAAAAAAAATGACAGATAAAGTGATAGAATTGTAGCATATCTTGTAGAAAACTAACATGTAAGGGATTTCAATTTGTGATGACATTCTTCGACTGTATTGACTTATGCAAGATGACGTAGACTGCAGTAAAAGATGACGTAAGTAATCATTTTTATGTCAATTTTATGTTTCAAAATTTAATTTAAAAATAAACATTACCATCAGAATCGTTTTATCACTGCCAGTTTTAGAGCCAATTTTCGGGTTTGGAGTTTTCACAGCGTCGTAATAGTTGAGGATATCCGACTTTTCTTTATGTCTCCCATCTTTATCTTTGAACTTTGTGACAGCTTTAGTCAAGAGTGCTATAAATGTATTATTAGTTGTGGAAGCCATAATTCATCAGAACACTTCACACATGTGTCCTTCTAGGAGGTAAATTCACAACAGCTGGTTGCGGCGAATATCAGTAACTACAGCAGGATACAGGTAAAAATTAAACATTAAAAAGAAACGAATCACTTTCACAGAACAACATAATGTTCACGTTTGTGCTAATATTTTATCAATGAAATTAAACAATTTTTCCTTCATGTAAAAAAAAAATGATGTACTTAACTGATCTGTACACGAGAGCCGTGACAGACGCACACGTTTACGTATTATAAATAGATATCAATATTGATAACTTTTGCCAATTTTTGTCAAATTGACTAAATTTATGATTCCATGCTAATCATGACTTTTGTACTCCCAATTTAGCGTTATAAAAACCACATTCCAAGAAGCCTCTGGCACGATCAAAGTAAAACTACACCAACTGAAAGTTGCCAGCAGATTCATATACTTTGTCAATACTCTCCATGAGAGAGTTGATGATGAAGTAAATACCAGAATCTCCAAAACAAATAGTACCTTTGACAGATTACAGTATATACCAATGCTTGGCATTGTAATGTTATCAGCTTGCAGACAAGGCTAAATATTTACAAAGTAACTGGCCCCAGTGTTCATGAACGCTAATGATACCTATACTATGTGTCGTTGCCACAAAATGAAGGTAAAACACTTCCACGTAGTCTACCTTCGAAGACTGATGAACTTCGAATTGCAGGACATGGTTCTAGACATCACTAATTTAGACGGAGCTGATATTCCCAGAGATGAAACAATTCTAATGCCAGCACAAACTGGCTGAACGGGCGATACGGTCCCAGTATCACATGCCAATCTACAGACTGCCAAAAATATGACTATATGATGAACTGCAGAAAGGTAAACATCTACAAGTACAAGGTGGACAAAATAAGCACTTTAAAGATACGCTGAAGAGCTCATTTAGAGCTTTCGATGTTAATTTTGATGGGTGGGAAAATGTGGCACAAGTATGAACTACATGACACACATCTCTTCGGCGTAGAACTATAATTAGTGAAACATCTACTCGAGTAGTAATCCAACAATGGTGACAGGATAGTAGAGCTCGTGAAATGCTTTCTCAACCATTAGCAACTATTACATGTCTCTACAATCTTATTATTCCGAGATACATCACACGTTACAGACATATTGGCACGAACGACTCACAATTGAATAAAATAAGTGGTCATTACACGGGAAGACAAACAACAGTCATAATTTAAACACATCTTAGTAATTTACAAATCACAAAAATAAATTATGTCATTAAATTTCTAACAGAATATAACAGTTTAAAAATAATAAAGACGCTTTTATGCGCATTCAAAAGTTATTATTTCATTGCATAACAAAGGAAGATAAGTTGCTATTTTCTAAATTCTTTATAAATTTTTCTTTCCTATTTTCGCATTGTGTAAACAACATATTATTCGTGAGTGAATATTTTTGTGAAATTATCTTATTCAGAATTATAATAATGGTTATCGTGATGATTTCATGGGGTAAAAATAATATTTCCCAGTACGAGACGTTTCACACCAAAGGGCTCAGGCAGCAGACGAGCTTCTAATGATTTTCGATGCAATATAAAGCACAAGTTGCAATTATCTGATTGGATGGGAAATAATTACTGCATGTGGAAACTAGTCTTTGGTCTGGGCAGTAGTGGTTCCCAAAATGTTGGCACCCACGGCCCCATTTCCCTGCTGATCATTTACCGGCGGCACCCTCATGACAGTTAGATCGTAAAATTCGGGTAAACTCTGGTTCCCTGACAGGATACATATGATGATAAATGATGCCAGAACTAAGACTATCCTGTAGAAACGCGTTTATGCACTAACGGATATTAAGCCTATGTGGATGTTGTCATTCTATGATTTGTAACCACTGAGTAGGCCCACGACAATAATTTGTCATCTCATTTATTTTTACACTATTTTAAAATTCATTCCATGGTATACGGGTTTTTTTTTTCACGAGGAATTTGTTTTCAAATGCATTAAAATGATTTTCTATATCTTTAGTTGTTTTTTAGCTCTCGCATGCATCAGTGAAGTTTAATAATACATTTGTTTTAAAGATTTTGAGATTTGTTCTGTATCCCCCGGTATTAAAAAAAACCCAGACACTTTATAACAAAGTTGTATAGACTTTCTAAATGTATCAACAACTCTGTCTTTGCTCCGTAAAACGCATTCTCACTTTTCTCTTGGTTTAATAAACTCCTACTCATGGAGCGTTACGTTTAATAAAATCTTTCTCATGGAGCATTTCTTCCTGCTGTGGGGTTTCAGGTGCCTTGGTTAATCCTAATAAAGCATCAGTTTCATGGTTCTCCCTTAACAATCATATCGTTAATACGACCACCCCGGTAGTACGAATGGGAGCTGATGAGGTTACCAGGGACAAATTGATGACATACCTCGGAGTTAAGTTTGATCGCAGCCTGTGTTTTCGGGACCACGTCGACCATGTGATAACAAAATCCCGCAAAGGATTAGCCGCCTTGAAGGTCATGACAGCTGCCAACATCGAGCAGAGGCTACTTACTCTTCTGTTCCAGGGATTAGTCCTCGCACCAATCGAGTATGCCCTGGCCATTCTTACTGTCAGTACGACTCAAATTGATAGGCTGGAGAAAATACAAAAATGAAGCCATGCGCATTATCCTGGGATGTACGAGGGACACTCCCTGTGTAGCAATGAGGTATCTTCTTGACTTTCCAACCATGGATGACAGAATCAAGATCTGGAGAGCACGAGCATACCTGAAGATTAGTACAGATACAGAGCATCCATTGCACCACGTGCTCAACACAGAGAAAGGTACCAGGCTAAAAAGAGGCAAATCATGGGTGGGCCGAGCAGAAGATGTCATCAAACAGGTCTGCGGGCTTACCAATATCAGCGTTGGTGAGGAGTGGATACCGGTGCCTACGTCATTCAAGGGGACTTTCTCATGTATTGTCACACTCGACAGGAAAAGTAAGGAACAGAACCCGGTCGTGGTTAATGCTGAGGTCAACGGTCTCATCTGCGATAACACCGATGAGAAAGATGCAGTCATCTATACAGACGGATCTGTAAAACGACACGAATGAAGTGCATGGGCATTTACAGCACGCTCGGCAGGCAGAATAGCCAAGGAAGACAGCGGTACATACGCCATGACCACGAGTAGCATGACAATGGAGGTGATGGCAGTGACCAAGGCATTCAAATGGTTAGAGTCACAAGACTACACCCACGCATGTATACTGAGTGATTCGATGAGCATGATAAAAAAAGTGGAGGCGGGCTCTGTACGCATGCAATGGGTAGGGTCGTTGCAGAAATCCAAAATACGTAAGGTCACCTTTGTCTATGTCCCTGGACATGCGGGAGTTCAGGGAAATGAAAGAGCGGACAGGTTGGCTAGCTGCGCTGTCGTTGAGGACGGGCAACCGATGGATCGGGCGGACATCATCAATGCACTCCGAGATGTGGGAAGAGCACAGGACTTCGACAAACACAGATCAACGTCACTTCTTCGGATGATGGAAATGGGAGTTAAGATGGGCACAGCCAGAAATGAGAAACTTGGTGGCCGTGTAAGAAGACTTATCAACCAACATAGAACTGGAGTCGTCAGTCGCTGGACACTGAGGGAATTGCTGAGGAGGGGATCTGAGCACCTATGGACATGTTCGGAGTGCAATGATGATGACCCGCAAAAAACTCAATAACTCATGGAGCGTTACGTTTAATACACTCCTACTCATGGAGCGTTGCGTTTAATAAAATCTTTCTCATGGAGTGTTACGTTTAATAAACTCCTACACATGGAGCGTTACGTTTAATAAACTCTTTTTCATGGAGCGTTACGTTTAATACGTTTAATAAACACATACTCATGGAGCGTTACGTTTAATAAACTCATACTCATGGAGCGTTACGTTTAATATACTCTTTCTCATGGAGCGTTAGGTTTCATAAACTCATACTCATGGAGCGTTACGTTTAATAAACTCTTTCTCATGGAGCGTTACGTATAATAAACTCCTTCTCATGGAGCGTTACGTTTAATAAACTCCTACACATGGAGCGTTACGTTTAATAAACTCTTTCTCATGGAGCGTTACGTATAATAAACTCCTTCTCATGGAGCGTTACGTTTAAAAAACTCATACTCATGGAGCGTTACGTTTAATAAACTCATACTCATGGAGCGTTACGTTTAATATACTCTTTCTCATGGAGCGTTACGTTTAATAAACTCCTACACATGGAGCGTTACGTTTAATAAACTCTTTCTCATGGAGCGTTACGTTTAATACGTTTAATAAACTCCTACACATGGAGCGTTACGTTTAATAAACTCATACTCATAGAGCGTTACGTTTAATATACTCTTTCTCATGGAGCGTTAGGTTTCATAAACTCTTTCTCATGGAGCGTTACGTTTAATACGTTTAATAAACTCATACTCATAGAGCGTTACGTTTAATAAACTATTTCTCATGGAGCGTTAGGTTTCATGATCTCTTTCTCATGGAGCGTTACGTTTAATAAACTCTTTCTCATGGAGCGTTACGTATAATAAACTCCTTCTCGTGGAGCGTTACGTTTAATACGTTTAATAAACTCATACTCATGGAGCGTTACGTTTAATAAACTCTTTCTCATGGAGCGTTACGCATAATAAACTCCTTCTCATGGAGCGTTACGTTTAATAAACTCCTTCTCATGGAGCGTTACGTTTAATAAACTCCTTCTCATGGAGCGTTACGTTTAATAAACTCTTTCTCATGGAGCGTTACGTTTAATAAACTCCTTCTCATGGAGCATTACGTTTAATAAACTCTTTCTCATGGAGCGTTACGTTTAATACGTTTAATAAACTCCTACACATGTAGCGTTACGTTTAATAAACTCATACTCATGGAGCGTTACGTTTAATATACTCTTTCTCATGGAGCGTTAGGTTTCATAAACTCTTTCTCATAGAGCGTTACGTTTAATACGTTTAATAAACTCATACTCATAGAGCGTTACGTTTAATAAACTATTTCTCATGGAGCGTTAGGTTTCATGATCTCTTTCTCATGGAGCGTTACGTTTAATAAACTCTTTCTCATGGAGCGTTACGTATAATAAACTCCTTCTCGTGGAGCGTTACGTTTAATACGTTTAATAAACTCATACTCATGGAGCGTTACGTTTAATAAACTCTTTCCCATGGAGCGTTACGCATAATAAACTCCTTCTCATGGAGCGTTACGTTTAATAAACTCCTTCTCATGGAGCGTTACGTTTAATAAACTCCTTCTCATGGAGCGTTACGTTTAATAAACTCTTTCTCATGGAGCGTTACGTTTAATAAACTCCTTCTCATGGAGCATTACGTTTAATAAACTCTTTCTCATGGAGCGTTACGTTTAATAAACTCCTTCTCATGGAGCGTTACGTTTAATAAACTCCTTCTCATGGAGCATTACGTTTAATAAACTCTTTCTCATGGAGCGTTAGGTTTCATAAACTCTTTCTAATGGAGTGTTACATTTCATAAACTCAATCTCATAGAGCATTAGGTTTAATAAATCTATTAAAATTTTTGCGTGTATATTTTATATTCTATATTATATCAAACTATTTAAAAATCCTTTCCCTTGGCAAATCACCATTCTCCGTGACAAATGAGTCAATAAATATAAAGTATTAAGGTATTTATAATGGTTTAAAACTGTTACAGCGGCCATTGTTCTAAACAAAATGCTGAATTTATTTTCATCACCACAGTTTCTTCAGTAGCGTTACTGACAAATATTGTTAGTCGACCCTGTTTGAGAAGATGAGATGATAGGTTGGCACAACAACGTGCAGCAGCTAGTTTAAATGTTAGAGAAGAAGACAAAATAACCCAGTAGCTCCTCGAGCTAAGAGAGTATAAGGAATGTAGTGATAGTGCCCAAACTGTGGTGACTATCGACACACCTTTGGGTGTTATGTGGTAAGCATTACGCCAGTGCTGTAATTCATGTAACGACAAATCTTACAACAATGAAAAGCTGGGTGAACTTAGACACAGTTGTTTGTCACTGACAAACCTTTGGGGGCCTCGGTAGCCTAATTGGGAAAACCACCCGACTGGACTACCAACGTTCGGACAACCCGTGTTCGATTCCCGCTGGGAGCAGTGTGAATTGTACTCGTGGTTGGAAAAAAAAAATACCCCCACGGTCGACCCAGCCGTTGGCAGAAATGGGTACCAGGGTATTATCCTGGGAAGGTGAGGAATGTCGCTTCGCATCTGAGTTTCGATGCTTGAGGCGACACTATACAGAAATATCCGAACATTTCTGGATAGGCGGCCGATCACATATGGGTGTAAACTCGCGTGCTAAGACGCCGGTTCAAGTCTCGTACTTTACCTTTACCTTGTCACTGACACTTTAGTTGATTTCCTCATTTGTGCCTTTCTAGAACAATAAAATGCGCATGTTTCTTCTATTATACACTCAAGGAAGAAGAACAAACTATATCTTACACTTTTAAAACTTTTGTGGTTAAACATTGAATAATGGATTCTCCAGTACTCTCAGAATTACCTATCTTTGATCTTTCTTGTTACCTGAATTTATTACTAAAATATCATTGAAATATTAATATCTACTTTAGCTAAAAAAAAAGGAAAGGAAACATTTTCTTTTCTAAGCCATGTGATAATTTGATCTTTTGTGCTTGACGAATTAGGAACTTTGTCCTCCAGTGCTACCGCATTATGATAGGATGCATTGTCCATTACAAGACATGAAGGTCTATCCAGAATGAGGAGTAGAGTGTTCTCTATCTAGTCTCTGAAAACTCGTCCATTCATTTCAGTATGGTAGTCCCTATTGTCTGTTGACTTTGAGTGAAAAGTTAACACTAAGTTGAGTGTCATTAACAAGACAATTCTCTCTACTGCCAGCATGTACCAATATAATGCGTTGTCCTTTGTTGCTGGTAACGCTTCTTTTATTTTCTCTGTCAACTGATTGCCATTCTTTCTCATATGTATGATGAGCATTGACCCACGTTTCAGCCAGATATACTATATCGTAGCCTTCCATTCGTCGCTCACGGATCTACCTATGGTATTTGCTTCGGGCAGCTATCAGGTGTGGTTTTTCACAAACAATATTTCTACCACTAGCAGATTTTCGAAAAGTGAAACCAACGCCTCTTACGATCTTCCAAAGAATCGTTTTTGAGATTTCAATACCACATTCTAATTGCAGTCGAACTTTAAGTTTGCGAAGTTTAACAAGGTGATTCGATTCAAACATTTTCAAAATTTCACGTCTTATAAAATCTTTGTCAAAATCATCAACTTTCATTTTTCTTCCTTGCTTGACCGTTGTCTCTGCAGAGTCAAAGTTCTGTCCTTTCCATCGATTGAATGACTTTCTATCTATATTTAGAGCTGCACATGTTCTGTTTTCTGGTTCTTTGATATCATAATATAACCGACCCATTTTAAATTCCTTGTAAAAATGCATGTTCAAAAAACACAGTTACCTTTGCATAGTAAAGAATTTACACTTTTAACTCTTCATGGTTTTAAAAATCAAGTAGTCACTTCACAACAGCTTACACATTATCACACATACAGGAATATTCATTAATAGTAAATATTTTGTCAAAATACGCCTTTGGATCAATTTAACAAGAAACTGGAAATGAAACTACAAAAAAAAACCTCGGAGTGGCGCGAGTCTTACAAGTTATGATTGCGAAACGGCCCTAAGATTGTGTGGTGAACGTATGGAATTTGCCTTTTTAATTGGTGAGTTGATTACAACAAATGTGGGTATTGTAAAATCCTAAAACTTAGTACAAGCAAGAAAATCATATTTTTATATATCTCAAATAAGCAAAAATATTTCTTAAATGCACGACAGTAGGGCAAAAAATCAGATTGAAGGTCGGTGAAAAAATAAGACTTCACGAAAAAGAATTACAGCAATTCATCAAACAGTTTCCAAGAAAATTAATAAACTCTGTGGGCACGAATTTCTGAACGAATTATGAAACTAAAATGTCTGTTTGGATGAAAACAAAGAGTTGTGTAGAAGACTTAGACTGGGATCGAACCCAACTCTTGTCTTCAGTATGTTATTTTAGTAACTACTGTTCCACACAGGCCCCCCTTTAAATGTCAGCACCACTTTATAAACTTGTGTCCCAATTCACGTTTATAGAAATATCATTGTAGTATTTGAAAAGTATCCAGCAGAGCACAGCTTTTATACAGAAAGATCTATGTTCAGTATACGGACATGTCAGCGCCAGAGAAGATATCCAAAGAGTTATATACTCTTACACTGTGTGTACTTTTTCCATACGTTTCGCCGCACTGTGCGCCACTCTCAAAATGATTAGCGTGAATCGTCATTAAACCATATTCTTTTTATATGTCTTGTATGATCTTGGTGTTGGTGAAATCTAATTCATTTTTCAATTATCTAAACATTAATATCATCATCATATGCCATACCGGCAGGCGTAGGCGATCATGTCCTTCCTCAATATTCTATCTACAATGCATCGTATCAATTCTGTTGTTGACCATTTTCCTTGCCATGGCACCAAGCTATCCAGTATTTTCTCTCTTTGTCGTCCGCGATCTCTCATACTTCATATATAATATGTTATATGCTATAAAAATATCAATATGTAGATTCATTCTTTAAAATATGAAATGTTATGTCTCTGAAATCTCTTCTGTTGCATTGATAAAAAGTTTCCATACTGAAAGAGTTAATTTGGAAAATTTTATAACAGCGAGAATCAAAACTAGTCCCATCATCTAAATAAAATGTGAATTAGTTCGGGAAAAGTTGAAAAATGTATTCTCTCTCCTACATACAACATGCCGTCTTTTACAGTTTTCTCTTTTTTCATTCTCGTTGTTTTGTTATTTAATAGAAAGTATCATGCATTCTAGGCTGCAGTGTCCTGTAATTATTGCACTGGCCTACATGATTTCTATTTTGAATTAAGTCTCTGGTGTTGCTGAAATGCATGCTAGGTGTGGTCATTTACTAAATGCCTGGTAGATTGTAGGTGGGGAAAACTGGAGTGGTATTTGTGTTTGTTGAGTATTATGTGTTCGTGTACAGATGGTGCTTGATATTTGCACTCAGGATATTAACAAATAGAAGCTACGTCACAGAATACACTGTACAAGGGGCCTACAAATGCGATCAATGAATTGTATATTGTGTTCATGAAACTAACGTTTAATCAATACTTTTAAATGAAAATTAAACCTTTTTATGGGCAGTGTTTTGTTCTCTGCTTTTACCCAAAGTAACTAAATTACATGGCGGGTGTGTTTCAAAATTCATTTACACCAAATGTTAAATCGAAATTCTAGAAATGCAGCACACATTTTAATTGCATAAATAGAATTATTCTTTTCTCTATAGAATTATGTGTTTATTTATATATGAATATTGTGAATACCGTAACAGATAAACAGAACATCAACGTAACGATAAACAGCAGACAATTAAATAGTGGAGGTATAAAAATATCTAGGAAGGCTAGTGACAAACGACAAGTCACAAGCAGAAAAAGTAGATTCGTCATAGCTAGTCAAATCTTTGGACAACTATCACCATTGTTGTCTAACAAGGAAATAACACTATAGCCAAAACGGGCACTCTACAATACAATATTTATTCCTACGTTATGGTACCAATGCCATAACTGGACTCTAGACTCAAGAACAAGAAAAATTACTACCGAGAAGAAATATGTGAGACGAATGACAAGAAAATACATAAGAGATAAGATTATAAATGAAACACTAAGTACAAACTCCAGGTATAATTCACGCCATAGAATACATATAGAAACAACAGACAATATGGTCTCGCTTTATAAGACAGAAAGACGAACACACAACACAACGAGCCTTTATTAAACGTTGCGAGAACACCAGTTTCAAAGGTTTACGAAAAAAACAGAATGGAATATAGAAACATTAAGCCAACGGAAGAAAAATATGCTGCAAATTTTATATTTCCTCTCGACCTTGAGAGGCAAATGTAAAAGAGAAGAAGAGGAATAAAAAGAAGAAGAAATAGATAGATAGATAGATAGACAGACAGACAGACAGACAGACAGACAGACAGACAGACAGACAGACAGACAGACAGACAGACAGACAGACAGACAGACAGACAGATAGATAGATAGATAGATAGATAGATAGATAGATAGATAGATAGATAGATAGATAGATAGATAGATAGATAGATAGATAGATAGATAGATAGATAGATAGATAGATAGATAGATAGATAGATAGATAGATAGATAGATAGATAGATAGATAGATAGATAGATAGATAGATAGATAGATAGATAGATAGATAGATAGATAGATAGATAGATAGATAGATAGATAGATAGATAGATAGATAGATAGATAGATAGATAGATAGATAGATAGATAGATAGATAGATAGTACGTTTGATTTTGCATGACATGTGTCATATCTATCTATCTATTGTCCTTTCGAGCCGAAGACGGCACATAGGGCAGAACCACAATCTCAAAAACAGAAACCTTGCGTGCCAAAATAGCACATATTGCAGAGATCACTGCTCTAAAAATTTATGGCGCTGTTTCTATAACAATACTTTTTACAATGACAGCTTGTTAAGCTATTGATCCATCTCCTTAGTCGCCTCTTATGACATGCCTGGAAGGTCACAGTGTCACTATTCTTTTACCTCCCTCATAACGAGGCCCGGTAACACACGGGATCATGTGTCATAGCAGCTAGCATATTTCAGAACACATAGTATTGTATTACATTAGCTATATTACAGCTTTACGAAATAAGGACAAACTAAAATAACTAAACGTTTCGGGTATCATGCTTTCATCAATAGAAAACCAATGGCACTAGATTAACACAGGATCACATAGATTATTAGTTTTATTTTAATAGCTCATTGAGTATGGATTTCAAATATGTAAAATTTAAACCTAAAATGAAACAAAAGTTAACAGCAAAGTGTAACGTGACGAATCTGATGAGAGAAATCAATAGACAATTCTAAAGAAATTGTGCTGAAAATGACACAAGATCTGAGCTTCATAGTTTCATTTACTTTACGTACAGTGTTCATATTTCAACATAGTAGTGTATCATTGAATAAATATAGCACTAGTAAATTATTATTTCAAATATATTTTAATGTAGATTTTTTTTATTTTACTGAAAATATTTGTGGCATTTCTTATTTTATTATAGAACTTAAAGCTGTATAAACTATCCTAGTGTTTACAGTGTAAAGATTACAAAATAAAAACTTATATCGTGTTGCTGCATCTCTGAGTTTTACTCGTAATTGTTGTTTACATGAGTTATATTTGTTGTTTTCATTGCTGCAGACATTTTACTTGTTCGTGTATCTTTCTATTGATTTCCAGTTCATGTTTCGTCACAAAGGAAGCAAAACCTTAAGAAGAATGTTAAATGTGACCAAGAAGAAACAGATTTGGAAATGATGTAAAAGGCAAGATTTTGGTAAAAACTGATTTTCGGGTCACGTTAAAAAAACAACAGGTCAAATAATTTGTTTTTGGCATATAACCAGATTACACCAGACGACATTCTGTACCCCCTTCACTGGGAGCTTTTACAAACAATAACAAGAGGAGAAATGTAAGTATAGAAGTCTATGGATTATTAAATAACAGACGTCACGATGAGGAAGTGCAAGAACACCTCAGGTCACTGGCTCGATCACTCCCATTTCCCCTCCATGTTGAAAACTAACACAAGTAGATAAAAGTTCAATAAAGTATTTTCTGAAGATCACATACAGGTGAAGGGAGCCGCGATAGCTCAGTGGTTAGTGAACTGGACTACAAAGGTAAAGGGGTAGGGTTCGATCCCAACCGACGGCTTCCGGGTTCACCCAGCCTTAAATGGGTACCGGATTTTTTTCTGGGAAAGTAAAGCAGCACGGGCGTAATACCGACCACATTACCCCAAAAATCATGTGCTGAAGGTCTGTAAAATATAGGGTCACTAACACCATATTTCCCTATACGCCACTTGGCGTGACGGGGGTACTTAACTTTTTTTTTTACTACATACAGGTGACCCAGGCAATAATTAATAGAATTTATGAGGGTTTAAATCTTTACAGATTTATTTTGACCTAATGACTTAAAATCGCGCGAATACTAAACAGATCTGCTGGTACGACAGCGGCTAGTGTGCACATAATAAGGACGTCAACTATTGACAAAGGAGATACGTTTAAACCAATTAGTTATCAACACTTGACATGAGAATACAACATTTGGTGAAATTACAATCCGGAGACTGCAGGAACTTGAAATTATACGGCACGATTAGAAAGGGCTGATTAGAAAAACAAGATAAAAATCGCGTTAAATCAGTAATTGTAAGGGATTGAACCATTAGTTGAAGAGAACAAAGCACTTTGAAAGTTGTCCTAGTGTAATGAGATTGCATGTACCAACAAATCAATAAATTTTTTATTGTAATGTTCAGCTTAGTGCTTGGTTCCGCTTTGATACAACAAATAATGATCTTCAATCAATCTCCTAATTCTGGGACTAGATTGTTATGGCTTACTCGTTTTTAAAACGACAGGCGAAAATAATCATTTGAACTAATTGAAAGCCACAAACTCTATTTCAATTTTCTTCTAACAAAAAACATAACGTTTGACCTTAGCTTGCTCTTTCAGAAAATCCGTTGCGGCAAATCTTGTAACAAGAAACATTACAACTAAGTATTTCTGAAATATATATATATATATATATATTATTTCAACAAGTTTTCTTCTGACGTCTTCTGCTGGCGTATGTGCTCATGTCTCTCTACGAAGTGTATCTCTATAGTTATTTATTAGTTTTTATTTGTTTGTTTTTGTTTTGTTGTTATTTTCTACCAAATCATTCTAGAAACTGACTGACAATTTGTTTCTCTAATAGTTGCACTACTGCCTCTCAAATGAACTTTTCAAATGGTCACAACACACTCCAGCTGTTTCCTTCTTCTACATTTCGGCTCCTGTGGAGCATTATCTTCAACAAACACGTTCAGCTCCCTGTAGAGCATAGTCTTCAACAAACACTTTCCAATATGTTCTGTTTCTTGTCATTCTTTAAATATAATTATGTACCTTCCCCATCATCATCTCTGCTTTCATCTCTCTACACCAAGAATATTTTTGGTCTTACTCTTTGTCTTTTTCCTTGGGGATTCCAAAAAGGGCCTGTTGTGTAATACTCTCAGTTGGCTTCCGCGGTATGAGTCCTATCCAGCACTATCGTCTTCGCTGTATAATTTTATCCACTGGCATTTGACTGACACGTTTCCATAATTCTAAGTGACTTTATCCTGTCATTTTCATCCTTTTATTCTGCGTAAAAATCAATTAATTGAAGTATGTATCTTCATGATTGTCGCTTTTGTTGTTCTTCATGTTTCATAGTTATATAATGGAACAGACTTAACATTGGAGTTGACAATTTGTATTGCTGTATTCAATCTAATTTCTTTGGATTTCCGTATGTTTCCCAGTGCAACAAACGCTCCTCTTGCTTTTGATATCTTTATTTTTGTTTAAAGTCTCAGTTCCTCCCTCTTTGTCTAACTTACTGCCCAGACACATGTAAGATTTTACGTTTAGTAGAGGTATTTCTCATATTGTTGTTTCGTTATTGCCAACTGCATTAATTCTCATAATGTTGGCCTTATCTCTATTTACTTTCAGTCCTAGCTGTTGTGACCTGTCATCAAGTCTCAGGCGACTTGACTCTGACCCATCTAACTTTTTCCCTCCCCAGCTGTGGTGTTGGCCCCCCTCACCTCCAAACATGTCTTCCTCGAGCCATTTTCTGGGTCTATACTACAGATAATCCTATATCACCTATAAATACTGTCTACACTATGTCTTGCTGGCTCGTCTTGTTCAACACATATCCCTCATTTTAAGGAAAATTTAAAAAATATATAGAAAAAATTGGTATAGTAAAAGCTTTACGTGATTAGTAGACGACACAGATTTGAACGACGTTTCGGCTCAATATGCCTTCAGCAGGAACAAACAAACAACACGCATACACAGATATGTAAGTAAATAAAACTAATCCTACATAGCTAACTAGTAACGAAACATTCAAAACAAAATAATCGAAATTGGTTAAAGAAAATAAAAATGACTTCCCTGTGTCGTGGACCGTGGTCAGAATGGGAAAGGGCGAATCACACGGGTGTAGCTGTATATTATACCCTTTGGTCGGGTGAAGGGTTTTAAAAATACACAAGCGGGGGGAACACTGTCTAGGTTACCTCGACTGCAAAGACACAGACAATGTTCTAAAAAAGTTGTATCTAGGGCCCGTAAATACATGTATACACACACGTAGATGCGTGTATACATATATGGACGTACAACCAGACATGCACCTACTTATACATATCAACATATACATACATATACAAATACATATGCATACATACATGCACACACATACATGCATATATATATATATATATATATATATATATATATATACCCATACATATGAACACATACATGCATGTGCACACCCATACGGGGACAATCATATACAGGGTGTTTTTAAAGTTGCAGTGCAGTGAATATTTCTAATATTCAGTAAATGACGTAATCATCATCTACATACCACAATTTTGTAAACCACATTATGAACAAACCGCTGCTTCCTTTAAGGTTTTATTTACGTAAAGGACGGGCACTACGCTACTTTCACTGTCTCATTGCTTGAAGGAAATGGTGTTGACGATTGAAAACAGGGTATTTCTGGTTGAGCATGTCTTCCGTAATGCCGGTAAATATACGGATGAGGTCATTAGACAATTCGTGAGGAAATTTCCAGACTCACAAGTCCCTCACCGAAATTCTGTTACAAAATTGATCAAAAAGTTTCGTGAAACCGGTAGTGTGGTAGATGCATACCGATCTGGAAGATCTTCAATTTCACAAGACCAAATTATGGAACTCCAAGACAGAATTACAATGAGTCCAAATGCATCTTTAAACCACTTGTCTCAACAGGTGCAAATATCTAAGAGTTCTGTTCACAAGGTTTTAAGAAGTGAACTACACTATCGTCCATACAAATTAACTGAAGTGTCTCAACTCCAAGAAATAGATTATGAATCCCGTTTAAACTACTGCATGTGGTTTCAGAATTTTATTTATGAACATGGCGCTGCCATCCTTGACGTCACTTTTTTCACTGATGAGGCACTTTTTTCATTTATCCGGTTATGTGAACAGTCAGAACAATTGGCTGTGGAGCAGTGGAAAACCCCCATGAATTTCATCAAGTGCCGCTTTACGATCAAAAAGTCGGAGTGTGGTGCGCTATAAGTCGTATGCGGATAATAGGACCTATATTTTTTAATGAAACAATAAATGCAGAACGTTACCGTACTTTAATTCTGGAACCGTTCATAGCACACCTTACAGAACTGGAAATTATGGAATCCTGGTTTCAGCAGGATGGGGCAACAGCACACACAGCCACAACAACACTCAATTATTTAGAAAGCATATTTGCAAATCGCATTATTTCACGTGGAATCTGGCCTGCTCGTTCACCAGATCTAACACCCCCAGATTATTATCTGTGGGGGGCATTGAAGGGGAAAGTTTATGAAAATAATCCGCAGACAATTAATGACCTAAAGACTGAAATAGTAGACAAGATTAAACAAATATCACCAGACATTATTCTGAAGGTTTTCGCAAATATGGAAAGACGAATCACGACATGTCTTGATGCCCGTGGTGGACATTTTCAACATATGCTTTAGGCACAACTTTATTGTGTTAATACCAACATTACCCATTATAAGCTCGCCGATAGCAGTCAAGTATATTTGAATAATACCATTTATTTTACAATTTGTGTGACGCATTAGTTAACCGCATTTCTGGTGACGTTTTTTCTTTAGAGAGTATAAATTCACTGCACTGCGACTTTAAAAACACCCTGTATGTGTAGAAATGTGCGCATAACGCACACATAACCAGAAGAGTGCACACCGGGTCAGTGTGCAAACACAAAGGAGAAAGAATAGAACAGTAGAATAGCAGGTACTCAAAAGGCTGAGAGTGGGGTACAATAAAGCATATGAGGGGTAAGTAGCACAGAAAAAAGAGGTATGGGAGAACACCGAAGTGTCTCAATGGGGACTAGTGGAGGTGAACTATGAGTAGCATGGTACAGTTCCGACCACAAGAAGCCGTACCGAAGTGTTGATGGTCGGAGCGAGGGAGATGGCTCCTAACCAGAATATCTCCCAAATTTCTGTCGCGCCTGAAGGCGATCATCGGGGGATCACTAAAATGTAGACGGGTAGTGGGATCAGAGAGGAGAATGGAACGGTAGCTGTTGAATATCTACGCATCAGATAAATTGTGAGGATGATAGGTGAGGGTGAGTATGGTTCTCTCAGAAAGGGAGGGGGGGCGGTTGGAAGGGGTGAGTGCCTCGGGACGGGATATAAGGAGGTCAGTCGCTTGAGGGCAGACTTACTCTGACTGGAATCTGACTCTGACTGGAGTCACTTCGGTACGGCTCCTTGTGGTCGGAACTCTATCACCTGTGCCTATGTGCTCCCTACTGACTCGGTCTTATTCCCTAATGGACGGTTCGAGACCAAGCATGGCTTCACATGTGTGTCCCGTAACATCATTTATGCCATCATATGCCAACGATGCCACATGACTTACATTGGCGAGTCTGGGAGATGATTAGCGGAAAGATTTTGTGAACATTTACGAGATGTTCAAAAGAATAATGGTACTCCAGTGTCTGCCCATTTAAACTCCCTAGAACACAAGGGCAAAGACGACATCCGTATCACTGGTATTGTCCTTTGTCACTCTGGCGACCGCAGCCGTTTTGCTTTGGAGAATCGCCTCATAGTCCAGTATGGCTCGCTGACCCCACGACGCATGAATGTATCACACTCGTACACATAGTTCCCTTTAGGTTACTCCTTCCCTTTTGCATAGCCTTATGTTTTGACCGTTTAGTCTATCTACTATGCCATGCTACTCATAGTTCACTTCCACTAGTCCCCATTGAGACACTTCGGTGTTATCCCATACCTCTTTTTTATGTGCTACGTACCCCTCATATGTTTTATTGTACCCCACTCTCAGCCTTTTGAGTACCTGTTATTCTACTGTTCTATTCTTTCTCCTTTGTGTTTGCACACTGACCCGGTGTGCACTCTTCTGGTTATGTGTGCGTTATGAGCACATTTCTACACATATACGATTGTCCCCTTATGGGTGTGCACATGCATGTATGTGTTCATATGTATGGGTATTGATATATATATATATATATATATATATATATATATATATATATATATGCATGTATGCGTGTACTTGTATGTATGCATATGTATGTGTATGTGTACGTATATGTTGATATGTATAAGTAGATGCATGTCTGTTTGTACGTGCATATATGTATACACGCATCTGTGTGTGTGTGAGCGGAATCTCACTGTGAGCGGAGTGACAACCATCAGCTAAGTCTATTTTTATCTACAATTATTTCTCGATACTTATATTTTCATATCTCCACATTTCACCTATCCTCTAACATGTTGCACATCTCTTTCTCATCTTATCATCCCACCTCTTATCACTCGGTCCACTTCTCCGCAACACAATCATCTTAGATGTAGCAATAGAAATAGCCTCATCGTTTGTTGTCGTTGATCTCGTTTTATGAAGAAGGTCGCATGTAGGCCGAAACATCAGTATTTTGTTGTGTTACTTTTTTATAAAGCTGTTGGCATACCTTATATGTAAGTTACACCCCACTACTGGCTTCTTGATACCAGCTTTACCGCAGCACCGCAATTATGTGCTGTTCCATACTCATTTCATCTTACATCTATTGATGATTATGTGATAGCAGAACTATATCATCAGCAAAGTCTGTCATTAAGTTGCTTAGTCAGTGTCCACTGGAATCTACTTCTGTTGTTCTGACTTATTTTCATAATCCAACCTATGGCCATGAAAAAGAGAAATTGACTTAGAAGTCGTCCCTGACTTACTCCTATTCTTATATAATTAAAATGCTTATGCAAGCTGCCCTTCGTGCACGACACTATATGTCATTCCTTCATACATTGTTCTTATCAGGTTAATAAAGTTTATGGGGATTCCATAATGATTCGGTTGCTTCCAAAACATTCCTTTGTCTAACTATCAAATGCTTTTCGTAATTTATGAATCCGATATAAAGTGGGGACTGTAGTCCTAAGATTTGTTCAACAATTATACGTAATATAGTTAGTTATTTGATTAAATCATGATCTTTATCCCCCTAAAACTAGCTTGTTCATCTCTCAAATGTCAAAGAGGCGTGTTTCTAAGTCCTCTTTTAGTCTCTCCATAATGATTCTGCCTAGTATTTTTCCTGGCACTGATAGGCTTTTCCTGACATAATTCCCCTATAATTTGTGCAGTCCTGTAAACTTTCTTTCTTTAGTAATTTGATCATATAACCTTCTTTCCAGTCTTTGAATAATTCTTCCCTTTCTCATATCTTGGTTTGTAGATTATGTAACACCTTGGAAGAGGTGTTAATATCTGCTTTGGTGGCTTCTGATGGAATTTCATCTGGTCAATTCGCTTTACCATTTTTTCATTGCTTGTTGGCTTTCATTATTTCAAACCTTGCCTGGATTTCCACGGTTAACGTGTAACTTTTCTTCTGCTATTAGTATATCTGGAGCATGGTCTGTTTTCAAAGTGCTCCTTCCATCTTATTATTTCTTCCCTTATATTACTATCGGATTTCCTTTCTTATCTTTAATAAAAGCATTGATCTGTTTGTATGTTCCTCCTAATTTATTTGTGTTCTTGTACAGTTCTTTCATATTTCATTTATGAGTCGCTTCCTCTGTTTCTTTAGCTAGTCTCATCTATATTTTTCCTCTTATCTGTTGTAATGCATTTTCTCACTTCTCTGTTCACCTCTGTGTAAGCATCCAGTGTCTTAACCTTAGTATTTCTCGTTTTGTTTTTATTTATGTCTGCTTTCTTATTCTTTCTTTATTTCATTTTCTCCGGGGTCTCTGCTATAATCCTCGTCTTATTTGGCTTTCTCTTTTCCACAGGGTATCTTCACATGTCTCCTTCCATATAATCTTTACCTGCTTCCAATGATTCGCTACATTTATTGCATTTTTTAGTTGTTGGAGGACTTGATTATTTTTTTGATACTGTGACTGGAAATTTATCTTTAATTCCTTGCTCTTTAAGGAACCCAACATTGAAATAATGTCTATCTTTATGTGTTGTAGTATATCTTTTGAGTTTAAGTTTAAGTTTGGCTAGTAAAGGATGATGATCTGAAGCCACATCTGCTCCTCTATATACTTCTACATCATGTAAGGATGACTTAAACTTATTATTAATACATATGTGGTCAATTTGATTCTCCGTTCTATGATCTGGTGACACCCATGCAGCTTTATGTATTCTGTTATTATCTCTAACATTATGTAAGCAATATTTCTCTGTCTAGAGTCTTCCATCAGTACACAGGTTAAATAATAACTCAATATCATTGCAACACTAATCTGCGTCGTGTACTAGACACACGCACGCACACACACACACACACACACAAACACACACACACAAACACACACACACACACAATAGCGCTGAGGAAAATTGGGAATATGTCCGCAACGTCATCTACAACAACGCGATTAACATCTTTGGAGAACTGACATTTAAGTCTCACGATTGGTTTGTAGCTAACTCTCATGTTATGACGCCCGTAACGTGTGGCCTTCTTAGATCACAAGCGCGCACCTAATGCGAATATTCTATCTATCTATCTATTGACCTTTCGAGCCGTAACCGGCCCATAGGGCGTAGACCAAGATACACCTTCTCCTATATGAATTTTTGTTCTAGCAGTTTTCTTTTAAAGATATTTTATCAAATCTCGCCATCTGTCTCTGTTCTGTGCAAGCAGTTCTATCTCATTGAGGGAGCCGATTCCTGCTGCTCTTGCCTCTCTCATCAATGTTCTTCTCAGTGTCTCCCTGGGTCTTCCTCTTTTTCTTTTACCTGTTGTTTCCCATATGAGGGCTTGCTTTGCTATTCGATTATTATCTCTTCTCATCACATGTCCAACGTATGACCATCGTCTTTTCTTTATTACTGAAGATATTAGTGGTTGATTGGCGATTTCTCTAATTTCCTCGTTTGTTTTGAATTCGTTCAATATTCTACTGGCACTTAAAATGACCGGGAGCCGCGATAGCTCAGTGGTTAGTGAACTGGACTGCAAAGGACAAGAGGTAGGGTTCAATCTCAATTAACAGCTTCCGGGTTCACCCAGCCTTAAATGGGTACCGGATTTTTTTCTGGGAAAGTAAAGCGGCACGGGCGTAATACCAACCACATTACCCCACAAATCATGTGCTGAAGGTCTGTAAAATTTATGGTAACTAACATCATATTCATTATACGCCACATGGCGTGACGGGGGGCTCTTTACTTTTTTTTTTTTTTTTACTTAAAATGACCTGCAGCAAAGTCCAGCAGACATTTCGAAGCTGCGCAAATGAGTATTAGCTCCATCTTGGTGGCAGCATCTAGACTGCATCTCAAACTAGGAACCTAAGAGCAATGCATGATAGTACACCGGCCTTCAAACCAATATAATACCCTATTACCCCACGAAAGACATCCACTGCGGAGAAAATAACAAATAGAGGCAAACGGATGGAAAGATGGGGTAGCATTATTCATCACTTTATTCCATAGAAAACACCGTTACACCAATCGCCCTTGATGCCATCTAATGTCTCTCACCTATGAAGAGTTAGACTTTGAGCCAGCAGTAAAAGATCTTAGCAAGGCCAATTTGGCCTCCGGCAAGGAGCCAGGACAAGATGTGATCCCTCCCGATCTGATCAAATTCCCCAAAAGTTATCTGTTACATCTTTTACTTTAAGTACTACACCAATGTTGGAAAGAGAAAATCGCTCCTCAAGATTTGAGAGACTCGTGATTGTAACTCTCTACAAAATTAAAGGAGATAGTAGCGACTGTAACAACTACAGAGGCGTATCATTACTCAGCATCATTGGCAAGTCCTTCGCTATGGTTATCTTAGGAAGGCTGCAAAAACTAGTAGAACACGCATATTGAGTTATTGAGTTATTTGCGGGTCATCATCATTGCACTCCGAACATGTCCATAGGTGTTCAGATCCCCTACTCAGCAATTTCCGCAGTGTCCAGTGACTGACGACTCCAGTTCTATGTTAGTTGATAAGTCTTCTTACATGGCCACTAAGTTTCTCATTTCTGGCTGTGCCCATCTTAATTCCCATATCCGTCATCCGAAGAAGTGATCTGGATCTGTGTTTGTCGAAGTCATGTGCTCTTCCCACATCTCGGAGGGCATTGATGATGTCCGCCTGATCCATTGGTTGCCCGTCCTCAACGACAGCGCAGCTAGCCAACCTGTCCGCTCTTACATTTCCCCGTACTCCCGCATGTCCAGGGACAACGACAAAAGTGACCTTACATATTTTAGACATCTGCAATGACTCTACCCATTGCCTGCGTACAGAGCCTGCCACCACTTTTTTTATCATGCTCATCGAATCACTCAGTATACATGCGTGGGTGTAGTCGTGTGACTCATTTTTGTCATGTTTTTTTTTTGTCATGCTACTCGTGGTCATGGCGTATGCACCACTGTCTTCCTTGACTATTCTGCCTGCCGAGTGTGCTGTAAATGCCCATGCACTTCTTTGGTGTCGTTTTACAGATCCGTCTGTATAGATGACAGCATCCTTCTCATCAGTGTTATCGCAGATGAGACCGTTGACCTCAGCTTTAACCACGACCGGGTTTTGTTCCCTACTTTTCCTGTCGAGTATGACAATGCACGAGAAAGTCCCCTTGAGTGACGTAGGCACCGGTTTCCACTCCTCACTAACACTGATATTGGTAAGCCCACATACCTGTTTGATGACATCTTCTGCTCGGCCCACCCATTATTTGCCTCTTTTTAGCCTGGCACCTTTCCCTGTGTTCAGCACGTGGTGCAATGGATGCTATTTATCTGTACTAATCTTCAGGTATGCTCGTGCTCTCCAGATCTTGATTCTGTCATTCATGGTTGCAAAATCAAGAGATACCTCATTGCTACACATTGTATCCCTTGTACATCCCAAGAAAATGCGCATGGCTTCATTTTGTATTTTCTCCAGCCTATCAATTTGAGTCGTACTGACAGTAAGAATTGCCAGGGCATGCTCGACTGGTGCGAGGACAAATCCCTGGAACAGAAGAGTAAGTTGCCTCTGCTCTATGTTGGCAGCTGCCATGACCTTCAAGGCGGCTAATCCTTTGCGGGATTTTGTTATCACATGGTTGACGTGGCCCCGAAAACACCGGCTGCGGTCAAACTTAACTTCGAGGTATGTCATCAACTTGTCCCTGGTCACCTCATCAGCACCCATTCGTACTACCGATGTGGTCGTATTAACTATATGATTGTTAAAAGAGAACCATGAAACTGATGCTTTATTAGGATTAACCAAGGCACCTGAAACCCCACACCAGGAAGAAACGCGATCGAGTTCGTCTTGCATTGTGGAGGCGATTCCCCGTCTGTCTCTTCCCTGTCGATATACCAGAATATCATCAGCAAAAGTCATAGTTCTTCCCCTCCCATCCTGTTGTTGTTCCGTGATCGTTATTGTGTACACGTTAAATAGAACTGGTGACAATGGTGAGCCTTGTGCAGCCCTGGACAAATGGATGCAGGCTCGGAAGACCAACTTCCACATCGGAGTATCACCTTCCTCTGAAACAGGGCCGCAGCGATCCATCTAACGAGGAAGGGGTACACCGCCAATTTGAGGAGCATTTGCATGAGGTATTTAAATCCTGTTGTATGCATCCTCCAAATCTATAGCAGCAGCACATGTCTCCTCTCGTCTGTGGAAGCCTTTGAAGACGTTATAGGCAAAGACTGCCGCATTGAGCCATGTCTCTTTGTTATATCTATAACCTCCGAGTGTGGGTGGGAATGCGCGTTTCTGTTCAAGGTGACAAGTGAGGACACGGACAACTATTTTCTCCAGCAGCTTGCCCGCAGTGTTCTGCATTGTGATGATTCTGTGGGCACTGATCTGAGAATGGTTCTTGTTTGACTTCGGTAGCGGTAGTAAGTAGCTGTGTAGCCACTCCTTCCTAATCTGACCACTCCGAATGCTGGCATTAACCTCATTGGCTAGTTTTGTCAAGTCATCGTCAGTTAAATCGCCTATGTCTGCGTACCGAACACCATCTGGACCAGGAGCAGTGTTGTGTGACCTTTTAAGTGTTGTGCGAATTGTATCAGTTGTGATGAGAATGCGCATATCCTGAATCGCAATGCGGCTTTAGATCCGGAAGATCAAACTGCAGACATGATTTTCTCTTTACGCCTACTTCAAGAAAAATCTAGAGAGTAGATAAAGTCTCTCTTTATCACATTGACCCACCTTACAAAGGCCTTTGACCTTGTCAGTAGAGACGATCTTTTCAAAATACTTTCTAAAATACGCTGCCCTTATACTATACTGACGCTAGTCAAATCGTTTCATGAGGATATAAAGGGCACCATTCAATACGACGGCAGCACATCACAACCCTTCAACAATCGCAGTGATTTCAAGCAGGAATGCGTTCTTGCTCCGACCTTATTTGGAATCTTCTTCGCTGTTCTGTTAAAACATGCATTCTCAAATGCGAACGAAGGAGTCTATCTATAAACTAGATCTGATGGTCGGTTGTTCAATCGCACATGATTAAAGGCAAGGTCCAAAATCAGACATATCACTATTAGAGACCAGTTATTTGCCGACGACGCAGCACTTGTAACGCGAAATCAGAAAGATTTTCAGAGTATGGTACATCGCTTTTCGCATGCCTGCAGAGACTTCGGTCTAACAATAAGTTTGCTGAAAACTAACATACTCGGTCAGGACTTTGAAGCAACACCTGCAATC
Source organism: Megaustenia siamemsis (assembly GCA_032433765.1). NCBI lineage: Eukaryota > Metazoa > Mollusca > Gastropoda > Stylommatophora > Ariophantidae > Megaustenia > Megaustenia siamemsis. Next base: position 60,633,561 of record JAVIAB010000092.1, on the reverse strand, counting down.
TTTATCCACAACTACAAACTCGATGTCGTGCAACAGTATAGCTACCTGGGGTCCATCAACAACGAAAAACTATCTTTAGATACAGTAATTTACACCCGCATTGGTAAAGCTGCTGTCACCTTCGCCCGTCTTTCTATGCGTGTTGGTAACAGCAAATGGCAAAACAGCAAACTGACAATTAAAACAAAGGCCGGAGTTTACAATGCCTGCATCATTAGTATCCTCCTGTATGGTAGCGAGTCTTGAACAACTTATGCAAAGCAGGAAAGAAGGCTAAATGCATTCCACATACGATGTCTGCGCTGTATTCTTTGCACCACCTGTAAGGATAAAGTGACAAACGTGGAGGTCATGAATCACACAGGCCTCCCGAACATCTACAAGCTGCTCAAACAACGTAGGTTACGCTGGCTTGGCCACGTACACCAAAATGAAAGATGACCGCGTATCAACAGATATTTCCTATGGACAACTAGCAGAGGGCAAAAGAACTATGATGGGGGGGGGATGTCCTAAACTTCAATTTGTAGATGTATGTAAACGTGACATGAAGATTCTAAACAAAAACCCTGCAGCCTGGGAAGATGTCGCTACGGATCCCAAGTGGAATGTTTTCTGTTTAAAAAACGTGTGCTCAGAAAAATCGCTAGCCACATCCTGGCGCGTTCATCAGAGCATGAATGGTACAGCACGACACAGAGGCATACCAGACTTCCAGAGCACTGGCCAGATATGACAAAAATCTGATGAGAGCAAAAGGAAGGCCCTGCTTGCCCGCTACAATGAGCAACAAGGCAATGAGGCTGAAAGAATGAGGATACGGGGGTCCCTTTCAGAATTGTGTGATGATGTAGGGCTGGGAGAAGATCTCACAATCACAACTGGTACCGTTCGCACAACACTTAAAAGGTCACACAACATGGCTCCTGGCCAGATGGTGTTCGGTGCGACGATATAGGCAACTTAGCCGACGACGATTTGTGGAACCTGGCAAAAGAGTTTAATACCAGCATTCAGACTGACCAGATTAAGGAGGAGTGGCTACACAAGTAGTGAAGGTGCAGCATTTCAGACCCTTTCTGCTCTAAACGCAAAAAAACGCTGCATTTTTTTATTTATAAAAGTATACACGCAGCATGCACGCAGCAAAACGGATCGACCGACCGACACAATGTGACCTCGGTCAGGGTAGGTGACCCCATGATCGATGACCGTAAGGTGTGTTGAGGAAAGTGTGTGTTCCTCTCCTGAGTGTAGGATCATTTTTTTTTATCTCTCGCGCTGAATGTTGTCTCACGCGCCTCCAGGGGTGTCGCCGATGACATTTTTTTTAGTTTATTAAGACCCTTTGTGCTAACTTTCGAGTAATCTCCAAAAGTAGGTTGTCTAGCGTGGCATGATGGCTGTATCCGGGTTGTCAAGTGTGGCTTGAGGGGTGTATGTAGGTTGTATAGTGTAGCATGAGAGCTGTATGCCGGTTGTCTAGTGCGTCGTGATGGGTATATGGAGGTCGTCTAGTGTGTCATGATGGTTCTATGTAGGTTGTCTAGTGTCATGATGATTGGATGTAGGTTGTCTAGTGTGTCGTGAGGGCTGTATGCCGGCTGTCTAGTGTCATGATGGTTGTATGTAGGTTGTCTAGTGTGGCACGAAGGGTGTATGGAGGTTGTCGAGTGTCTTATGTCTGTATGTAGGTTGTCTGGTGTGTCATGATGGTTGCATGTATATTCTCTAGTGTGGTATGAGGGCTGTATGTAGGTTGTCGAGTATGTCATAAGGGCTGTATGCAGGTTGTCTAGTGTGTCGTTATGGGTGTATGGAGGTCGCTTAGTGCGTCTTGATGGTTGCAAGTAGGTTGTCTAGTGTGTCGTAATGGGTGTATGCCGGTTGTCTAGTGTGTCATAATAGTTGTGTGTAGGTTGTCTAGTGTGTCATGATGGTTGTATGTAGGTTGTCTAGTGTGTCATGATGGTTGTATGTAGGTTGTCCAGTGTGTCGTGATGGGTGTATGCAGGTTGTGGAGTGTGGCATATGGGCTGTATGCCGGTTGTCTAGTGTCATGATGGTTGTATGTAGGTTGTCTAGTGTGTCGTGATGGGTGTATGTTGTTTGTCTACTTTGTCGTGGTGGTTGTATGTATGTTGTCTAGTGTGACATGAGGGCATTATGTAGGGTGTCTAGTGTTGCATGAGGGCTGTATGACGGTTGTCGAGTGTGTTATGAGGGCTGCATACCAGTTGTCTACTGTGTCTTGATGTCTGCATGGTGATTGTCTGATGTGTCATGATTGTTGCATGTATATTTTCTGGTTTGGTATGATGTCTGTATCCCGGTTGTCGAGTGTGTCATGAGGGCTGTATGCCGGGTGTCTAGTGTGTCGTGATGGGTGTATGTAAGTTGTCAGGTGTGTCATGATGGGTGTATGGAGGGAGTCTAGTGTGTCATGATGGTTGAATGTAGGTTGTCTAGTGTGTCGTGATGGGTGTATGCTGGATGTCTAGTGTCGTGATGAGTGTATGGACGTTGTCTAGTGTGTCGTGATAAATGTACGTAGGTTGTCTGGTGTGTCATGATGGTTGTATGTAGGTTGTCGAGTGTGTCATGAGGGATGTATGCATGTTGTCGAGTGTGTCATGAGGGCTGTATGCATGTTGTTTAGTGTGTCTTCATGGCTGTATGCTGGCTGTCTACTATGTCTTGATTATGACCTGATAAGTTGCTACAAATATTTTTGACATATGATACAAAATAGATTTTAAAATTATCGAAATTAGGTTAAAAAAATAACACGTGGATACTAAAAAACTCATCTTATCGAAAATACATTACTATAGTAACTTACTATAATATTAAAGAACTAAGATATCACTTACTTTTCATGTGTCTGAAGGCGCGAGACACGTTCGTCGTCAACAACTGTAAACCTATGTCTGATTTCAAGATTCACAGTGGTGTTATATTTACCACTAAAAACCCGTTCTGGCGCCTATCGGTGGGGCAATGAGGGTGGAGGTTTTAACAAAAATAGAACTTACCTCTGATGCAATACCTGATGATTTGCTAAAAATAGATTTTGATCTATGAGCCAATGCCTGAGGAGTTACTAAAAATATATTTGACCTATGATGTAAAAACAACGTGTCCACATATCAACCAAAGACTTTAATACAGCTGAGAAAACCATAAAAAATAATTCGAATTTACTAACGATGTACACATGATGATAGTGAGGACTTTGTCTAAATGATTATGAAAATATTGCTACAACACTAGAAAATCCCATACACACTAAAAAAAAAATAACTCATTGAAAGACTATACATAAAGTTCACGCCCCTGTCACAACTCTGCTAAGAAAAGTACTGCAAAGCATGAAAGTTACGCCCCCTGCTATAACTCTACAAAGAAAGTGTTAACAAACACATAGGTTACACCCCTGACATAACCCCACTAAAAGAAAATGGTACTACAAAACATGAACATTACGCCACACTCATAACTCAACTAAAAGAAAAAATGGGACCCCCCCCTGACCATTTTTGCGGGATACGCCTAAGAAACTGTTGAGAATAGTAAATATAACCTCTAGGCTTACCCCAAACTTTATATTTGACACGCCCATGTATAAAATTTGCATGAAAAAGAACATTTATGTTTCTTACACCCCCCCCCCCCACCAAACATTTTTGCTGGATACGCCTATGAAATCAATAAAAATAGTAAATTTATACTCTAGGCTTAACTCAAACTTTATTTTAGACATCCCCGTATCAAAATTTACTTAAAAAAGCACTTTTATGATTTTTACCCCCAACCACTTTTTGATGGCTACGCCAATGAAACTATTAAAAATAGTCAATATAACCTCTAGACTTACCCCAAACTTTATTTTTGACACCCTGTATCAAGAATTTGCTAGAAAGAACACTTTTATAATTTTTACCCCGAACCACTTTTCGGTGGCTACGCCTATGAAACTATTTTAAAAAGGCAATGTAACCTCTAGACTTACCCCAAACTTTATTTTTGACATCCCTGTATTAAGAATTTTTTTTAAAATACACTTTTATGATTTTACCCCACTGACCATTTTTGAGGGATACGCCTATGAAACTGTTAAAAATAGTAAATTTAACCTCTAGACTTACCCTAAACTTTTTATTTGACACGCCCATGCATCAAATTTGCATACAAAATCAATTAAAAATTAGTAGTTAAGTATGGCATTTACAGGCACGGGTAGACTAATATTAAAAGAAATTTTTTCGAACATGTTCTAGTAGACCTTTATATAGCAAAAAGTGTTCCTTACCTCCATTATTTACCCGTCGTAAATGCCATACTTCACTACTTATTTTTAGTTGATTTTTATGCAAATTGTATGCATGGACGTGTCAAATACAAAATTTGAGGTAAGCCTAGGGTGTAAATTTACTATTTTTGAAAGTTTCATAGGCGTATCCCTGAAAAACGGTCAGTGGGGTAAAATTATAAAAGTGTTCTTTTAAGCAACTTCTTGAAACAGGGATGTCAAAAATAAAGTTTGGGGTAAGTCTAGAGGTTAAATTGACTATTTTTAATAGTTTCATATGCGTAGCCATCAAAATGTGGTTGGGGGTAAAAATCATAAAAGTGCTTTTTTAAGTAAATACTTGATACGGGGATGTCTAATATAAAGTTTGAGGTAAGCCTAGAGTGTAAATTAAATTATTTTTATCGATTTCAGTCGAATCCAGCAAAAATGGGTGGGGGGGGGGGGGGAGGGGGGGGGGAGGGGGGGGTAAGAAACATAAAAGTGCTTTTTTATGCAGATTAGATACATGGACGTGTCAAATATAATGTTTGAGGTAAGACTAGAAGTTAAGTTTACTATTCTCAACAGTTTCATAGGTGTATCCGTCAAAAATGGTCAGCGGTAAGGAACATAAAAGTGATATTTGAAGCAACTTCTTGCTATGGGGGTGTCTAATATAAAGTTTGGAGTAAGCATAGAGGTTAAATTTACTATTCTCAACAGTTTCATAGGCGTATCCCACAAAAATGGTCAGGGGGGGGGTCCCATTTTTTCTTTTAGTTGAGTTATGAGTGTGTTGTAATGTTCATGTTTTGTAGTACCATTTTCTTTTAGTGGGGTTATGTCAGGAGTGTAACCTATATGTTTTTAGCACTTTCTTTGTGGACTTATAGCAGGGGGCGTAGCTTTCATGCTTTGCAGTACTTTTCTTAGCAGAGTTGTGACAGGGGCGTGAACTTTAAGTATAGTCTTTCAATGAGTTGTTTTTTTTACTGTGTATGGGGTTTTCTAGTGTTGTAGCAATATTTTCATTAATCATTTATACAAAGTCCTAACCATCATCATGTGTACATTTTTAGTAAATTCTAATTATTTATTATGGTTTTCTCAGCTGCATTAAATTCTTTGGTTGATAAGTGGACACGTTGGTATTGCATCATAGGTCAAATATATTTTTAGTAACTACTCGGGCATTGGCTCATAGGCCAAAATCTATTTTTAGCAACTCATCAGGTATTGCATCAGAGCTCAATTCTATTATTAGTAACACCTCCACCCTCATTGCCCCACCCATAGGCGCCAGAACGGGTTTTTAGTGGTAAAAATAACACCACTGTGAATCTTGAAATCAGACATAGGTTTACAGTAGTTGACGACGAACGTGTCTCGCACCTTCAAACACATGGCCTTAGAAATGTGGTTTTAGAGAAGAATGTTGAGAATACCATATGCAGCTAAGAAGAGTAATGAAAACGGCTCTTTCTGAAAGAGGCCAAAGCAAAAAGAGAGCAAATTTCCAATATTAAGAGGAAACAATCATCATTTTTTTTACCATATAATGAGAAGGGAACACCTTGAATATATTGTAACAACTGAAAAAATCGAGGGACGAAAAGATATAGGGACGAAAAGATATAGGGAAGCAAAGAGAAAAGATACCAGACAGCTTAAAAGAATAGCTTGGCATAAGGTCAACAACTGAAATGATAAATAACTGTTGAGATCGAAAGTTGTGGAGAGACATGATCACCTACTCCAGTAAGCACGGTACTTGATGATGTTGATGATTATGTGATGACGTAGCCAGTCGTAGTAATTTTCTTAGTATCACTTTGCTAATTTTCTTCTCTCACAGCTGCTTGTTTTTATCCAAAGTGACATTTTAGATACAACCTTGGAAAGGTTTTATCATTTTTTGGATAATGAAATTGTGAGCCTAGAACATTCCCGTCATTCTTGAAATTGATATAGTGTGGTAGTGGTTTCAAGTTGTGATACCACACACAAAATGAAATATTTCTAACGAAAGCAAATATTTGTGTATGAGTGATAATTCAGAAATCAATACTGGCAACAAAAAGATCAACAAAATTGGCAAGTCTGAGAATTTCGCGGAATGTATTGTTGTAATTTTTTTTGCCCCCCCCCCCACCCCCCCCCCCCCGCGTCACGTCAAGTGGCGTATAGGGAATATGGTGTTAGTGACCATAAATTTTACAGACCTTCGGCACAGGATTTTTTTGGGTAATGTGGTCGGTATTACGCCCGTGCCGCTTTACTTTCCCAGAAAAAATCCGATACCCATTACAGGCTGGGTGAACCCGGAAGCCGTTGGTTGGGATGGAACCCTACCCCTTGTCCTTTGTAGTCCAGTTCACTAACCACTGAGCTATCGCGGCTCCATTGTAAATTTTAATAGTAATTTTTTTTTATATTTTAAGACAGAGTATTCTCATTACTCTGAATGTATGATGAAAGAGTTATGTGTATTTTATATTCCTGGAAAGACACAAATGCGAAAATCAACTAAAATATCAGTAACAAAAAGCTGTGCTTTTTGCATCCTCATGGTAAATCATCCGTGGTTGTTGGTTCTATTCTGAGATTCATTGTTGTGTTGTTGTTTAAGGCTTATTCTTTTCATAGTGTACATATAAATACACATATACATACAAGTCACATACTCAAACGCTCACATTTAGTGTATCAATGGATGCAACTAACTGTAATACTATCTGTTGAATACCCAGTTCTGTTTTTAATTAATAAATGTACCACTTAAATAAGAACAACATAGAAAGGTTATAAAAACAACGCTTATGAAACAATTAGCTATACTATATTTGAACAAGCAGGTTTACAAGCAAATATAAAGTGACTTCTTTAACAATTTATTTAATGGAATTCAGCATGATTAAGCTAAAAATGATAAAGCTGTTTTTCTTTTCTTTTTAAATAAGCATAATTACACTATTAATGATACAGCTGTTTTTCTTTTCTTTTTAAATAAGCATAATTACACTATTAATGATAACGCTGTTTTCCTTTTTTGCTAAAATGAGCATGATTTTTTTTTTCAATACCACAATTTACATCATTTTTGTTTAGTTTTTGGAATTTTAGATATAATATCGTATACTTTATTCATGGTTTAGTTACTCAACCTATTTTTCTGCAGTGAACTCCGTTGGAATAATATCATGTGGTCCCTGATTGGTCTTTTTATTGAGAAGCACTGACCAGTGGTTTGCCGTAAAGTGATCAAAACCTAAAAGTCACTAGGAATGAGACAGAATAAAACTAAATTGTATTTAATAGTTGTTCTTTTTTATTCTTTCACTATTCAACGTATTGGCCAATTGCATAACATTTTAATATTACTTCTTACGTACTATGTGTATATTGTATGATATGTTAAGTTTTGTTCATTTCATTTTGATTTAGACATGTATTATTTAGCAAAGTTGTGTTGTATTAGCTCAAAATAAATTAACAAGGAAAGGACTGCGCGACAGAAAAAAAGAATTTCATTTCCCAAAATGTAAAAATAGAATACTCTTTTACAACAAAATAAATAAACTAAGTGCACCTAAAAACATAGTTATCAATTCCTCATTAAAAATGAATGTTTATGTACTCACTCGACTTGTTGCTATAACAACCGTCAATGCATACCCATTTTACTTTTTGCCAGATGGCACACTACATGATGGACACTTTTTTTTAATTTCTTGTAAAAAAAGGAATTTATAGTTTCATTAAAACCAACACAATTCGGAAAGTAAATTTATACTATAAGTATTTATGTTATTTATATGTTACAATTTGTATCTTTTCCGTCATCTTCACATGAAATAGCAAGACATTATTTTCAGTGATTGGTGTCACACTTTTGAAATAAAGCTGACAATAAATGGTTTACACTCACTGGCCTGTTACTTTCCAATCACGTGAAGGCGGATTCGGTTTGCGGTTGAATTAATAAAATAACCGTCACAAAGGGAGATGGGGAGGGTTTGTCGTTTAGAACAAAATTAACACGTTTACTTGTACAACACTAACCATCTTTTCTCACCTCCCCCCCCCCACCCCCCAACTCATAACCCCGCTACACCTAGCAAATCCTAACAGGGCGGTATCAGACCTGAAAAGAAACTTTTTTTTTAAAAGACTCAAATATCCTACAAGATACTATAAGCGTAGCAAGTGTTAAACCAATGATGCAGAGTCAAACGTCAACAAATCCATTCTCTGTTCTTTTCATTCAAAAGGTTGTGGATGTTAAGAGTAAATGATATGTTACAGAATACATTTACACAAATAAATCAATCTAAAATCAATCAAAAGGTTGTGGAAGTTAAGAGTAAATGATATGTTACTGAATACATTTACACAAATAAATCAATCTAAAATCAACCAAAAGGTTGTGGATGTTAACAGTAAATGATATGTTACTGAATACGTTTACACAAATAAATAAATCTAAAATCAATCAAAAGGTTGTGGATGTTAAGAGTAAATGATATGTTACTGAATACATTTACACAAATAAATCAATCTAAAGACGAACATTATTACAATTTCTTCATTACAGAGATTGTTGTTCTCACAAAATGTTTTCGCTCAAACTAAACATTAAATCTCCCCCGAAATTTTCAAACAAGAAAATCAATAATAAAATAAAAATAATAAAAAAGTACCAGCTATAGAAGAGAAGGAATATAAACTATATAGTAATATATTATCGCGACTCTCATCTTATTGTTTATAAAGTTATCAGTATAGATATACAGCTGCAGAAATATATATGGTTAATTATAGCTGTCCTTGAAAAAAACATAAATTAATTTGAAGTAAATTAAACATGGGCACTGTCAAAATCACATTTAAGAAATATCAATACATCCGAGATGCGGTGCTTGAGAAAAGTAACAAACAATACAAGAAGAGATAGAATACCAAATGAAACCATAAGAAAAATGGTAGGAACAAAACCCTGCCAAGAACATGTAACAACAGAGGAAAATCACTAATTCAGACAGTTTGAGCAGCTCAAGAACGAAAAATGATGTAACCACGACATTTTTCGGTATCAGTGAGAAAGAAAAAAGAAGAAAAAGAAAACAAAAGAACTGAATTAAGTATGTCGTTAATAAATGGCGATCACGCACTTTACGTTTTAGTTATCTGATAATTTGTTTTCTCAAATGTTGGCTGTTTCACTTGTCATAATGAAAATAATTATGTAAAGGTAATTTCAAAATCTTGCACACGATATACAACAGTTCGATGATACATAATTTTAAATTGCAATGCAAAATTTATGAACTTTTAATGTATGTTATTAATGTAAACGATAGATACAACATCGCCCTTCAAAGTTAACCAAGAAGTTCACGACTATTGTAGTAATTTTCACGAAAAGAATCAGGTCTCTGTAGATCCTGGCAGCGAGGTGGACATCTCAAGAGGTGTGTACTTTGCCGCTTCTGGACACATTTCTTCAAACATTTCCTCCAGAGTGGCTGGTTTCATGCTCATAATTGGAGTCAAATCGTTGTTGATCTGAGTTCAAGAATACCACAACACATTTAGCACAAAGTTATAATAATTTTCTAAGTAAAGTCCAAAATAATGGAGAAAAAGTATGAACTGAAGCAACATAATAATGAAAAATATTAGCAATTGCCGCGATAGCTCAGTGGTCAGTGAACTGGACTACAAAGGACAAGGGGTAGGGTTCGATCAACTGACGGCTTCCGGGTTCACCCAGCCTTAAATGGGTACCAGATTGTTTTCAGGGAAAGTAAAGCAGCACGGGCGTAATACCGACCACATTACCCCAAAAATCATGTGCTGAAGGTCTGTGAAATATAGGGTCACTAACACCATATTTCCCTATACGCCACTTGGAGTGACGGGGGTACTTTACTTTTTACTTAAATAAATATTTAGAGAATGCTGTTTGTGTGAGCTATATTATTAGTGAAAAATATTACCAAGAGTTTGAAACCATTTTCCGATGGAACATTTGTGAAAGAGTGTTTCGAAGGGAGGAGGGAATCTGGATTTGTCCTGCGCTAGCGGGTAAAGGAATACTAGGTTTTCTGTATGAGATGTTCCAACCACAGATGAATCACGCTGTATTCTTATCTCGTTAGCTATTCAACTGTGACAGAGCCTGCTTTAACGGAGATTAGTTCAGTATAGATTGAAATCTTAGTCAGCTTTGAGTCGGAAACCCTGCCTACATGATGGCAGCTAAACAATCTGTCCTGCCACGACATTAAGTTACGTTGAATCTTATACTGTTTCAACATTCACGACACTTCATGATGAACAATTTGGATAAAAGTCTTCAATCTGATGTATGTGTTTAACTTAATGCAAAAATAATAAACAAATATTTTAATATTTTGTCTGTGATTTTGTTGTTTCTAACGGCAGCATAGAGAACACAACTCAGGTTACAATTAAACTGGAACATTCAAACATATCGAAAAGTGTGTATCTTGAAAAAAAAAAGTCAAAATAAGTAACTAGCAGATCTAGCATAAGTTGATTTACTTACAGGCTTGGTTTTTCTCCACCAACATCTGAACGACAGTGATCTGCCCACGCCAAACAGGAAGCTGCAGATTTCTCCAATTGTAATGGCTGACAGGCCTAACCATAATCCTAACTGGCCACCAAAGTCACTGATCAAGTTCATGCTCTGAAGTAAGAAAATTATCTAAAAATGTTTCTTCTTCTGCGGATTTCAGTTCCCTATGTTTCGTATTTTACACAGAAAGACGAACTGTCTCTGTGAATTTAATCGTTAGCAGGACAACATTATAAGTACCCCTGTATGCAAATGGTCTATCTTAGTACCAGAATACAGCTATTTCTCTTCACTGTTCACATGACTAAAAGACATGTCCTATCTAAGGTATGTAAGATAACTGTTTTATAAATAACTGTAATATAAATATGACATATACTACTGTTTATAGTATAAATATAATTATAAAAAGTTAACAAAATATAAATAGAGAAAACACATGCACAAACCCGTACCTCATATCCTTTCTGCTGCTCCACCTGCTCGTAGATAAGATCTTGAAAATAGATTTGTAGCTTAGTGAACTCCTTGTTACTGCAATGTGAAAATAATCATTCTTTTTTTTAATCGTACAAGTAACGAGGGTAAGGTAGACATCACCTACCACATCTCAACAGAAGACAATTCTTCTTCTTTTTTCCTTCCTCATCTGCCTTTCAGCGTCGAAGAGAGATATAATTTGCGGTCTTTTGCTCTTCTGTTCGTCGCTGCTGCTGTTTTGTTTCCTAGGATTATGTTTCATGCTTCTAATATTCCATAGATCCATCTTTTTCGTGGTCGACCCTTGGGTCTTGTATTTCCACAACGCATATTGAAGGATCGTTGTGTTGTGTTTTGATATGTCTGCCTTTTCACGTGGTCAAACCATTTTATCTGTTGTTTCTTTATATATTCTATGACGTGGGCTATTCCTAGCTTTTTCTCAGTTCTTCCTTTCTGATCTTATCTCTCAGACTGTTTCCTGTCATTCGTCTGACACATTTCATCTCAGTAGCGGTTATTTTTCTTCTTGTCCTTGCATCTAGGGTCCAGGTCTGGCATTGGTAGTACAACATAGAAGACAATAATGGCGCGAATATATGACCGATGCAAAACAGGATATCGTCTTCCTGGATTTTATTTGTTTCAATTTATAGTTGAGCGCTTAGACCTTGGGTTCAAAGTTGAATCCACTTTCATTCCTTAAAAATTTATTGACATCGAAAGGTCTTATTTGTGAAGTCATCTGTTGTTTTGAGATAATTAATTATCGGAGAGAAGATGGAAGAAGAGCCCGTCGTAGACCCAGAGTAAAATGGGTTTGACAGCGACAGAGAATCACAACAAGAACATTAATTTACAATAATTGAGGCTACCAGAAGGACAACACCTAAAACTGTGCATCTTCTTCGACACCCGAAGGGATATAAGAGGAAGTGAAAAGAGGGAGAATGGAAAGAGACAGCAAATAGAAAGAGAGAGAGAGAGAGAGAATTATCGGTTGCTGATTTTGTGACCGTCTATAAAAGCAATGTAAAGATCTCTATAGCAAATCACTAAACGAAATGGTAGACTCTCTAAGTTCAAGGAAAGCTTCTGCAATGGTGTTCTCATTGATAAATGGGCATAACTTTGCTTCGAGCTAACAATCTCCACGCATCTAAATGAGAAAACATATAGTGAAACACTGGTGTTAGTGAAGGCTGTAAATATAAGAGGAGATAAGCACAAATATAAAATATATTTCAACATTTTTATATATATATACAAATGTATTTGACTTATAACCCGTTTTGACACTCTCTTTTATTCCAATTAGATCCTATCTGCCCTATTGTCTATTAATCATGTGATCATTAACTACGTAAATCCTGGTCACCGTTTCTTTCCATCATTTTTGAGATCAGTGTTTAGTTTTAGTGTTTACACTTCTTTGTTTATTTTAGAATAGTATTTGTTGATTTTTGTATTGGTATTTTTTGTTTTGTACCTGATGAAGGTTTTTGTCGAAGACTCGTAGTTTGTCTCGTTTTCTCTATTAGTTTAGCTGCTTGATACTATTTTATGCTGTAAATATAAATTTTAGAAGTAATTTTGGTATATAAAATCTAACAGGAAACTACCATCGCCTTTTTCAAAGCTTACAATTTTGCTAATTAAAAGAATCATTGATTTGGAATTTCGAATTAGTGGTAGTTGAAACCGACTTGTTTCTCGGAATGTACCAACAATGAAACCGTACTTTATTATCATACTTTGTATTTGGCTTTTAGAATTTAGCAGGAAGAGATTTTAATCTAGTGCTTTCGAGCTCTCATTAAAGACCGTACAGGAAGTCAACAATTTGTCAGGTTTCAAAGTTATATTATAAATCATTCTCGGAGTTCTCCATGTAGACCACGTATCCTTACCTGTCATGTATACTTCTGTATAGAGAATTGGTCTGACCAAGTCTTTTTTCGAGATAGCTCTGAAGAGAAAATTGAAAACAAAATCAAGGAACTAGTGTTGATTTTTATAAAAATAACTGAAAAATCTCATTATCTTGAAGACTATATTTAACTGATAAGTTAAGATTTTATCTATGCATGAGACAGAAAATTAGATTGATAAGTTCGCTAATAACACCTCATGTATGTTATTACATATTCGCAATACGTGGAGACTCACCGGCAGAACTTCCAAAGAAAGTAACAACATTAACGGGACTGAGATAACATAGATATAACTTCAGTATTTCAAACAAGGATCACAACTGTAACGAATCTATTTGTAAATGCGATGGCCAAGAAGTTAATCGTTGCGATGACGTGGCCATTGTTCAGAAAAACAGAAATAGATGATTCGGAAAAAAGGCAGGTCTAACAAAGAGGTTTCTTCAAGGAGCAATCAAAAACCAAGAAGAAAAGCCAGTAAAGGACATAAGAAAACAATGTAAGATAACGAACAGCTTTCGACATGATAAATGCAATAAGAATAAAGAAAAACAGAGTTTGAGTGCTAATTAATATCAAAGCCCTGTTAATGACATTCACATATATGTAACGCAATACGAGACTGTTAATAATGAATATTAATCCTTTAATCCCATGAAAACTTCAGTTACAATTAGCATTAATTCTCAAATAAAACTGAAAAAAATTGAATGCCTACTAAAAAGGCCTAAATATTCTTCAAATTAGTTTCTATGTCCGCAAAATTCGCACTATCTATGTATGCATTTGAGGTTAAATGTAAATATCTTCTTTCAAATTTCACCAACTTATTTTTCAAGAATGTTTTAACGAGATGAGATAAACCGTTATCAGTTTTCGAAATCTTCCAATTTTCTTTGTTAGTTTTACAAACTGTCATTCTGCAAGACCTCATCACTGAAAGTGATGTAATAGTTACGCAGTATTGAAATTCATTAAAATCTTGTGTGTTCATTTCTGTGTTGAATTATTTAGTTAATAAGAATGTAAAACTAGTAGTTCTACCTTGTACCCTAATAAATCATCGCATATATTTTATAGCATCGGTTCTGTGGCCGTGCGGCGAAACTCTCGGTAGACAAAGAGGATTTTTTTTGGAGGGAAAAGTAAAAATCCAGAGCGTCACACGTCGTAGAGAATGCTTTGACCAGCAGACTTTATCCCACCTGAACTGTCGTGAGCCTCCCCTCCGACATACACCAGCAATGGTGTGGTAATATGTGTCGGAAAGATAGTTTGTGTGTGTGTGTGGGTGTGTGTGATGAATTTGTTTTTTTCTTCGTTCTCCTGTGACTTATAGAGTGAGCAGACAAAAATGAAGTGATCTTGACAACACCTTTCATATTAATGTGTGTGTCCTTTTATACATATATATATATAGATATATATATATATAAGTAAAGTGCCCCCGTCACGCCAAGTAGCTTATAGGGAATATGGTGTTAGTGAGCATAATTTTTACAGACCCTCGGCACATGATTTTTTTGGGTAATGTGGTCGGTATTACGCCCGTGCCGCTTTACTTACCCAGAAGAAATTCCGGTACCCATTAAAGGCTGGGTGAACCGGTGCCGTCGGTTGGGGTCGAACCCTACCTCTTGTCCTTCGTAGTCCAGTTCACTATCCACTGAGCTATCGCGGCTCCATATATATATACGCCCAAATGACGGCTTCTGGGTTCACCCAGCCTTAAATGCGAGCCGGATTTTTTTTCTGGGAAAGTAAAGCGGCACGGACGTAATACCGACCACATCACCCCAAAAATCATGTGCTGAAAAGTCTGTAAAATGTATGGTCACTAACACCACATTCCCTATACGCCACTTGGCGTGACGGGGGCTCTTTACATATATAAATATATTTATATATATAATCCCCATCTTTTAACTCTGTATTAGAACACAGACCATTGCTGAAAGGTGGCACCCCAACATTACAATGGAGAACACGGGCATTGAATTGTTCATTACTTTGTGATGACCTACTTTAGGAACATTCAGAAAATTCACCAACACCAGACAAAACAACAGACAAAACACCAGACAAAACACCAGACAACATTGGAAAGTTTATTCTTCTTTAGGAAAGAGGGAAAGTGAACCAGAACCCTCTACCAGTATCGCTAACAGGCAAAGAAGAGAGAGAGAGAGGGAGAGGGAGGTAACTACAATTATTGCGATCTTTTTGTGCAAGGGTTTACTCCACAAAACAACAGTATTTTTCTTTCTACCAGCAATACAGAACATCACTACTTTCCACCAGCAATACAGAACATCACTACTTTCCACCAGCAATACAGAACATCACTACTTTCCACCAGCAATACAGAACATCACTACTTTCCACCAGCAATACAGAACATCACTACTTTCCACCACAATATAGAACATCACTACTTCCCACCAGCAATACAGAACATCACTACTTTCCACCACAATACAGAACATCACTACTTTCCACCAGCAATACAGAACATCACTACTTTCCACCAGCCAAACAGAACATCACTACTTTCCACCACAATACAGAACATCATTATTCTTCACTAATTTACATTATATGTAATTTTCAATTTTATTATATATTATTTATGTATTTTATTTATTAGTGTGCGGCGAAATCCACTGTTTCGCTGGCTAGAAACGAGCGTGCGGTGTTCCAAACCCAGGGTAGACGGAAAGGATTTGTTTTTTTTTCTATCTAGAGTGACTGCTTTGAACAAACGACCTTCATTCTTCTGGTCTTGTCGTGAGCCCCCGACATACACCAGCAACGGTAATATGTATCAAACGATAGTTTGTTTTTAAAATTATTATTTTCATGCTTCAATGTATTATTTAGTGTATTTATTTGTGTTATTTATACCTTAAATCATATTTATTTGTTGCTGTTGCAGGATATGGCAACAGATGAATTCATTTTCCATTATTCTAACAAAGATAAATCTTTAGTGCTAGGCATCACTTTGTCATGAGTTTAGAAACATGATGAGACGCCTATTTATATATACATAATAACCAGGACGATTAGCATTATTCTAAATAAAAATAGTACAATCCACTCACATTGTATTTCTGTGATGGCCACATGGCTGAGGAGATGGACATCTCATACTTGGTTTCCCTGTGAGTTAGAAATTACAAGCTGATTTACATGATATATATTTATATAAACTCTGAATGAACCACGCTACATCTCGAGTTTGGCGCAGAGGATCATGGTGATATATGCTTGTGCTCTAGTTTATTTTTGTTACCAACAATCAACATTAAACTAGCCCTATATGTATATGTTCCTGTGTGTTACCTGGGCCTCATTATGAGGGAAGTAAAGAATAGTGACACTGTGACCTTCCAGGCATGTCGTAAGAGGCGACTAAGGAGGTTGATCGATGGCTTGACAAGCTGTCATTGTAAAAAGTATTGTTATGGAAACAGACCAGATTTTAGAAGCAGTGATCTCCGCAATATGTGCCACTTTGGCACGCAAGGTTTCTGTTTTTGAGATTGTGGTTCTGCCCTATGTGCCGTCTTCGGCTCGAAAGGACAATAGATAGATAGATATATATATAGTATGAATTTATAGTAAAGCATGTAATAATGAAACTAAATAATTTGCCTTTTCCTTCTCTCATTCTTTAAATTATTATCTATTTTTCTCTTCGCCCACTAAATGTATCTTCTTTCTCGTTCATTTCTCTCCTTTCTCTTCTCTTGGCTCATTCAATTTCTCCATCTTTTTCTTTCCTCTTTCACACTTTCTCTATTATGTTTGTTTTCTTTATCTGCATGTTATACGTTTACCTTGCCCTCACTTTTTCTCTGCTTTCTCTCTTCTCTCATTTCCCTGGCACGCTTTCTAATCCTCCTTCTACTCTCTCACCTCATTCACTTTCTCTTCACTTTTTATTATTATTTGTCCCACCTTTTCCATTACTATCTCTTTTTTCTTGCCCTCTCTCTTTCTCCTCAATCTTTTCCTCTATATCTTATGGATTCTCTCCCCTTCTTCCTTTTACACATCCTCCCGCTTCCTCTTCCCGTTTTTCTCTCCATCTCTGTGTGTGTGTGTGTGTGTGTGTGCGTGCGTGCGTGCGTGCGTGCGTGCGTGCGTGCGTGTGTGTGTGTGTGTGTGTGTGTGTGTGTCTGCGTACGTGTCAGGAGAATTATACTGTAATGATACTGATATAATTAATGTATGAACACATTGAGATCCAGTATAGTAATTGATTACTCACGTGCAAGGGACTGGACACAAAGTATCACATATTTCATAGCTATCAGGATAAACGTGAGGCAGATTGTTTACACAGTTCTCTGAAAATAATATATTTGTAAATAAACAATTAGATTACAATATTTGAATTTACATAATTTCCCTCAATGTAAAGTCAGAAATACATTATTTTATAGGAGAAGAAAGCTGCACTCATTTCAAAGAAGAGACAGTGGCAGTCCACACAGCCAAGCACCCTCAACAAGGAAGATGTGCTAGCTCCAAAAATTGTCATCCGTAAAGTTAGTCCTACAAGCAATATCAAACCCCATACAGGAAGACTCATCAAGGAAATAAGGTACTATATTCATGCTGTCTAAATAATAAAAAAAGGTTATTCTTGTAGCACGAAGTTGCATTCCCGGGAATAGCCCAACCAACATCAGAGACTTTAACCTAATAATTCGTGGCATTACGATTACTGCGATTTACGCTATGTAAAATAATTATTTTCAATTATCGCCTTAAATTATCTGCATCATAATATCTAATTTGTTTGCATAGTAAGTAATGAAAGAAAACATGGTTTTTATGTTAATTAATGCCTCTTATAGTTTTGTTTACGTTTCTCTTTTATAAGACGCAGTGCAGTGATTTATGGAGGCATTAGTAAAACTGACCTCATGTTGGTCTTTACATTTATACATTACAATCAAGAGAGGGAAAAAGTCATCTTATTAGTTGAACCACTGTTGTCATAGCAACCAGGGGAGATGATTGCTGAAATGGCCTATCTAGTCGAATACATTTCGTTACGTTGCAGTAAATTTGATCTCATAAACATTCATGCCATCCTATTAGCAATGGTTTGAATTACTTGAGCTATATCAAAGCTATAATATTTTGAACACGGTAATTGGATGGGTTTAACATTTAACTTATTGAGCTGGAATATGATTGTGGTTATTATGAAATAATTAGAAGAGCCGTGGCTTTCGTTGCCTCCTTTGAATATCCACCGCCGCTGTGCTGTTGCAAATATACATCTACACCAATCTTTGTTTCCTTGATCACGAATTGACAATCAGTGGCTTGCATACTTTCTTGTGTCTTAAAGAGTGACAACAAGGCCATACACTTTGCGTAGTTTATATTCACTCCTCGATTGAGTCCTAAGTCTGGCATAAACTATTCAGTCACGTTTTCATTGTTCTTCTTCTCCCTATTGTGTTTTATCGTCTCTCTTTCACCTTCCCTCTAACGTTTAATACGTGAAATTTCTTATGAACATTAAAACAAACAAATTAATAGCGTTACGTGCAGATAACATTCCTAGCTCCAGCTTCAGACTCTAACCACGATGTATATTTTCTATAGCTGTACAATGTAAATAAGTCTTGGTTGCGTCTTTTCTGAATATATCTCATGGAAAGTTTGTATGGAAAGCTTGTATGGAAAGTTTGCAGCTCTAAATCTAAAATATATCTAAAAATAAAAATCGTTACAACAATAGTTTTGGTGATTTCGACAGAGTTATCTTTGTCGAATTGAATTTGTGAAATATTAGGGTAAAACTACTGTACAATTATGTTCCAGGTCACAACATATTATCGTATAAGTCCAAATAAATTAGATATTAATGAACAAAATACACAATAATACTAGAACATAATGAATGGTCCAGAGCCAGAGTTAATTTTTTTATGTGTTGGTATGAACTAATCTCATCCTTGTTTTCATTAATTACTAATATGAATGTACAGCTGTTTGTTACAAGAGAAAAACAATTCGACCAAAGACAATACAGAAAGATACCAGGGTTACCATTATCTATGTGATACCAGAGTTACTATTATCTATGTGATACCAGAGTTACTATTATCTATGTGATACCAGAGTTACTATTATCTATGTGATACCAGAGTTAGTAATATCTATGTGATACCAGAGTTACTATTATCTATGTGATACCAGAGTTACTATTATCTATGTGATACCAGAGTTACTATTATCTATGTGATACCAGAGTTACTATTATCTATGTGATACCAGAGTTACTATTATCTATGTGATACCAGATTTACTAATATCTATGTGATACCAGAGTTACTAATATCTATGTCATATTAGAGTTACTATTATCTATGTGATACCAGAGTTACTATTATCTATGTGATACCAGAGTTACTATTATCTATGTGATACCAGAGTTACTAATATCTATGTGATACCAGAGTTACTATTATCCATGTGATATCAGAGTTACTATTATCCATGTGATACCAGAGTTACCATTATCCACGTGATATCAGAGTTACTATTATCCATGTGATACCAGAGTTACTATTATCCATGTGATACCAGAGTTACCATTAACCATGTATAATGCTTAGAACCTTAGATCTTTCCATACACCCTGTGTTTGCTTAATTCGTGGTAGTACCTTCCCTGAAGGTTTACCCACTTCGAGAGTCATCATTTAGCTTCATGAAAGACGCAAACTTTATCACCTGTGCATGCGGTATTGATATGTTTACTTTACTTGAGTCAGAAGTGGAAAAATAAATTACCCCGTGCTTTTTTTTTTTTTTTTTTTTTTTTACATTTTAAAGAAACTTATGTCAAATAAATGTAACTCTCAGTGATATGCAGATAAAACAACAGATATAGAACGATGTAATGAGTATACAACTAAGGGTGCACGACACATTTTGTACAGGACGATGCTTTATCTCCGACATTTTCCAACTATGGCAGGGAGAATAAGACTTTGCCGAGCGCGTGCCTACCTCCACATTAGTGTAGTCACACAGACACTATACTGTGAATATAACAAAACAAAAAAACAGTAGATTAAAAAGAAAACTCGCATAGATCATGTTGTGGGTATTGTTCAGCAGACATTTTTAATTAAAGACATGGAACATGTGGACATGGAGAGTGTTGTATGTCTTTCCCTGGAGTGATCACAAAAACAGAGGATATAGCCAACACAATCCTTGGTCGTTGAGATAGAGATGCGGGTCTTGATTGTGAGAACTCTTCTGAAAGTGACGCAATCATCTACACAGACGGGTCAGATATTAGGCACGTATGAAGCTCATGGGTTTTCACGGCTCATTTTATACAGGGAGAACTGAGAAGGATACACTGGTGCTTTTGCACTGACAGCAATTAGGTTGACTATAGATATAGGTTATTTATATATATTAGGTTATGGCTGTCACTAAAGCACCAGCTTAGCAGGAGGCACAAACCTTAACGCATCCTAATTTACCCCAGTGACTCAATGAGTGCGTTTTTAAGAGGATGAAGAATTAAGAGGATTGCCACCATCTTGGTTTGACGCAGTGGTTAGAGTCTTCGGGTAGTTCAACTATGATAAAAGTCAGCTCCATAATCGTGTCAGGATACGCCGGTGTGAGAGGTAACGTGCGTGCTGACAAACTTGCCTGTGGGCTGCGGTAGAGCAATGGACCGAGATAATATTCTGAATGTCATCAGGGACGCTGGACAAAAGAAAGACTTTAAAATTGGCTGAAAATTCAACCACGAACAAACTACCTGTATAATGTCTTATTAGGAGAGGCTATAGAAGACTTCAAACCAATACATTACCGCCGTCCCTGATACATTACCGGAGTCGCTGTACGTTGAAGGAGAAGATCTGAGCAATTTTAGATTTATTCTACGTCAAATCGAGCACGATCTGTCAACTAAATTAAACTAACGACATTTCAGTGACAACCCAACTGTTACCTATTTCTCTGTCTGTCATGTTGCAAACTGTGACATTGTCTAGAACGTAGTAGAAAGGGACAGCACACCCGCAGTATTTAAGAGTCATGTCCTGGTAGCAAGACTTGAGACAGGCCAGTTTGCTGTAATCTGTACCAATATATGTTCCGTAGTAATCAGTTGTCTTGCCGGTATCACCACATGATCCATGAGGAGGGGGCAGTCTGGAGAAGGAAAGCTGAAATATAAAGAGGTACAAATTGTCAAGTACTCAAAATCAATAACATCTCGATGAGATTATTGTATTTGTGTTTAATTTTACGTATGCGCGCGCATGTGCGTGCGTATGTGTGTATACGTATATGTGTGATTTCATGCGCGCACATTCAAATGAATGAATCCAAATAGTATCCCCAAAAATATTTTATGTTACTTATAAAACAGTATGTATTTAAAAGGAAACATAAGCTGTGATATACAATACAAACAACAAATTGACCTACCTGTCTGATCCCAACAGAAGTAGACCGACCAGGCATGATCGATATGCCCTCATCTTCAGGAAACGGCATGGAACCTTTCTTGTGGACTAGAATTCTTGCTCCTGCGTCTGGCGCCAAATTTGGAACGTAATTTTCCTGATCCAGAAACAACTCAAGCCTCAGACCTCAGACAAGGAGAACGAGTGTAAGTCAATGTTCATTTTGTAAGTCAATGTTGGTTCTGTAAGTCAATGTTCATTTTGTAAGTCAATGTTCATTCTGTAAGTCAATGTTCATTCTGTAAGTCAATGTTCATTTTGTAAGTCAATGTTCATTCTGTAAGTGAATGTTCATTCTGTAAGTCAATGTTCATTTTGCAAGTCAATGTTCACTCTGTAAGTCAATGTTCATTCTGTAAGTTAATCTTCATTCTGTAAGCCATTGTTCATTCAGTAAAGCATTGTTCATTTGTAAGTCAATGTTCATCTGGTAAGTCAATATTCATTTTGCCAGTCAGTGTTCATGCTGTAAGTCAGTGTTCATTCTGTAAGTGAAAGTTCATTCTGTAAGTCAATGTTCACTCTGTAAGTCAATGTTCATGCTGTAAGTCAATGTTCATTCCTATTACGTTTTAATTATTAATTGTAATTAATACTTTTGTGTTTGTATTAGTATCTTGGTGCTTCCTTCCACCGCTAGACAAATGCACATAAATAATGTGATAGTTGGTTGTATTGACGAATCCTTTTTTGCACTTTTGTAATGTTCATCTTTATGGTAAATGCATCCACCTTAACTGAACAACCAAGGGGCATAACTCTAGCATATTCACTACAGTTTAGTCATCATGTTTTATAAATTATCTATATACACACTTTCGAACTAGCAATGTAATGAATATGTTCGTAATCATGATTGTGAGTTGTGCAGTGCCATGCTTAAACTGTATTTTCCCTTCGCACATATCAACTCGTCTTTAAAGAGGAACATAAATACAGGCATCTTGATACACAAAATAATTTAAATAACTGAAGCAACTTGCTACTTCTCATACCTTTTCTTTCTGTCTTACCTCTTCAGGTGCCGAGGGAGACGCAAAGTTCTTGTTCATGCTTTGTTGCCAGCCTCAACAAATAACACTTGATGCTGTTGTAATTACTCTAATGTTGTCACTCCAATGTTGTCTGGGTCTGCCCTATGGTCTGTGTTTATATCCTCTTTTTTGTATATCTTGCATGGTATGACATTACTAGATATTCACTTCAAAAGGAAAACTCGTTCTATTTGTTGTCTTTGGATGTAATTTGAAATTGGTTAAATGCCCAATCTATTTTCCTTATAACATCGTTTTTTTCACTTTTGGTCTCTCCTGAACACTGCTCCAGTTTATCGCAAACGTCTTATTTCTGTGGTGACTTTCCTTTCTGACTTGTTGTGAGTGACCGTGTAAACATAAAGTGCTGATAAATATGTCTAGTTTCAAAGATGCTTCTTTGTGCTGCATGGCATGGTCTTGTTTTATAATAGAAGGGTTGGCTGTCTCAGTACTTGGTTTGCCTTACTGAACCGGATGTTAATTCCTTTATCCATTTTGCCATCTTTGGAGAATGAAGCTCCTCAATACTTGAACTATGAAATCTCTTTTATAGTTGTGTTGTCTACTACTATATTTATGTTTTGCCTCTCTCTCTCTCTCTTTCTCTCTTTCTCTCTTTCTCTCTGTCTCTCGTTTTCTGTCTCTCTGTTGGTCTGTCTGTCTCTCTCTATAGCAATTGCCATTGATCCTGTATTACATTTATGATTATGATTTTATATATATATATATATATATATATATATATATATATATATATATATATATATATATTGTTTTACACTCCTGATTAATTGACATGAGCTGTTGCAATTTCTCTGGTGTTTCCGCTATAAAGGCCTAGCAATCAAGAATGGGTAATTAAATGTTGGGCTTGGCATCTTTGCCTATGCTGTCGATGCAGGTGATGAACAATAGCGTGACAGGACATATATTTTTGTCTTACACCGAACGCTATCAAGAAAGACTCTGATGTTCATTCATCTATTGTAACCACACGGCTGCTGTCACTGTACACCGTTTTCATAATATTTTATAATATTCACTTCCTCTAAACTGATTAATTATTTCCCATAATACGCGTCTATAAACTCTGTCGAATGCATTCTCTTGGTCTACAAAAGTGACAGATAGATTCCTACTATAAAATATATACTTTTCTATGAGTTGTCTGAGTAGACAATTCTGACCTATGGAGGCTAATCATGGATGGTAGACAAAGAAATGAAAAAAAAAACGATTAGAGGCACAGAGTTGGGATTTCACAGAAGAATGTTGAAAGTTCCTTGGACAGCTAAAAAGACCAATGAGGAAATTCTCAAAGAGGCAAACACAAAAAGGGAGCTCCTAAAAAACATCAGAAAGAAACAATCAACATTTTTCAAGCCCATTATTAGAAGAGGAAAGTTGGAATACCTGGTTCTTCTTCTACCTTTCAGCTCCCAGTGGAGCATAGGTCTTCAACAAACACTTTCCAAGTCGTTCTGATTTTTGCAATTATTTTAAGATCATTCCATGTCTTCCCCATCATCTTCATCTCTGCTTCAATCTGTCTTCTCCAAGAATTCCTTGGTCTTCCTCTTTGTCTTTTCCCCTGGGGATTCCAAAAAAGGGCCTGTTGTGTAATACTCTCAGTTGGCTTCCGTAGTGTGTGTCCTATCCATCGCCATCGTCTTCGCTGTATTTCTTTATCCACTGGTATTTGACTGGTACATTTCCATAATTCCACGTTAGTGACCTTGTCCTGCCATTTCCATCCCTTTATTCTGCGCAAGCATCCATTAATGAAAGTCTGTACCTTCGTGATTGTCAATTTTGTTATTCTCCATGTTTCACGGTCATATAATAGAACCGACTTAACATTGGAGTTGAAAATTTTTATTTTTGTATTTAGCCTAATTTCTTTGGATTTCCATATGTTTCCCAGTGCAATGAAAGCTCCTCTTGCTTTTGATATCCTTATTTTGGTATCATTTTCTGTTCCTCCTTCTTTATCTATATTACTGCCCAGATATATATAAGATTGTACGTCTAGTAGAGGTATTTCTCCTAGTTTTATTTGGTTATTGCCAACTGCATTAATTCTCATAATGTTGGTCTTATCTCTATTAATCTTTAGTCCTAGCTGTTGTGATCGCTCATCTAATATACTCATTTTATCTTGCATCTGTTGGTGGTTGTGTGATAGGAGAGCTATGTCATCAGCAAAGTCTAAATCATCAAGTTGTTTGGTCAGTGACCACTGGATCCCATTTCTGTTGTTTTGAGTTATTTTCATAATCCAACCTATGGCCAGTAGAAGGAGAAATGGAGACAGAAGGCATCCTTGCCTTACTCCTGTTCTTATTTCAAATGCTTCTGTAAGCTGTCCTTCATGCACCACACTACATTTTGTTCCTTCATACATTGTTTTTATCAGGTTAATAAACTTTATGGGGATTCCGTAATGACTCAGCAACTTCCAAAGCATTCTTCTGTCTAAACTATCAAATGCCTTTTCGTAATCTATGAATCCAATATAAAGTGGGGATTTTAGTTCTAAACTTTGTTCAACTATTATACGTAGAGTAGTTATTTGATCAGCACATGATCTGTTCTTCCTAAAACCTGCTTGTTCATCTCTCAAGTGTTTCTCTATAGCCTCTTTTAGTCTCTCCAGAATGATTCTGCCTAATATTTTTCCTGGCACTGATAGTAGCATAATTCCCCAATAATTTGTGCACTCCTGTAAACTTCCTTTCTTTGGTAGTTTGATCATATAACCTTCTCTCCAGTCTTTAGGTATTTCTTCCCTCTCCCAAATTTTATCCAATAGATCATGTAACATCTTGGTAGAGGTGATAATATCTGCTTTGATGGCTTCAGAAGGAATTTCATCTGGTCCTGTGGCTTTACCATCTTTTAATAGTTTGATGGCTTTCATTATTTCTTCTTTGCTTGGTTTTCCACAGTTAACGTGTAACTCTTCTTCTGCTGGTAGTATATCTGGAGGATTATTTGAGCCGGGTCTGTTCAAAAGTTCTTCAAAGTGCTCTTTCCATCTCTCCATTTGTTCCCTTATATTACTAAGCAGATTTCCTTTCTTATCTTTGATAAAGGCGTTAATCTGTTTGTATTTTCCACCTAATTTCTTTGTGCTGTTGTACAGTTCTTTCATATTCCCTTTATTTGCTGCTTCTTCTGCCTCTTTAGCTAATTCATCTATATATTTCCTCTTATCCCTTTTAATGCATCTTCTCACTTCTTTGTTCACCTCTGTGTAAGCTTCCTGTGTCTTGACTTTATTACTTCTTGTTTTGCTTTTATTTATGTCTGCTTTCTTGTTCTTTCTTTCTTTAATTTTATCCAGGGTCTCTGCTGTCATCCATGCCTTATTCTGGCGTTCTCTTTTCCCCAGTGTTTCTTCGCATGTCTCTTTCCATATATGTTTTACCTGTTTCCAATGATCTTCTATATTTATTGTATTTTCTAGTTGTTGGAGGACTTGGTATTTGTTTGATATTGTGACTGCGAATTTATCTTTAATTCCTTGTTCTTTAAGAAACCCTACATTGAAATACTTTCTACCCTTATTCGTTGTATTATACCTTTTTAATTTAATTTTAAGTTTGGCTAACATAAGATGATGATCAGAAGCTATATCTGCCCCTCTATATACTTTTACATCCTGTAAGGATGACTTAAACTTTTTATTAATACATATGTGATCAATTTGATTTTCGAATACCTGGTTACAACTGGCAAAATACAGGGAAAGATAGATCGCGGACGACAAAGAGAGAAGATACTAGATAACTTGCTGTCATGGCATGGCAATAAGTAACAACTTAATTGATACGATGCACTATGGATAGAAGAGCCGCGATAGCTCAGTGGTTAGTGAACTGAACTACAAAGGACAAGAGGTCGCGTTCAATCCTGATCGACTTCTTCCGGATTCATCCAGCCTTGAATGGTTACCGGATTTTTTTTTTATGGGAAAGTAAAGCAGCACGGGCGTAATACCGACCACATTACCCCAAAAATCTTGTACTGAAGATCTATAAAAAAATTATGGTCACTAATACCATATTACCAATATGCCACTTGGCGTGACGGGGCTCTTTACTCTTTTTACTGTGCATTGAAGATTGTGGAATGACATAATCGCCCACGCCAACTGGTATGGCGCACGAAGATGATGAGTTGCTTAAATGTAAAGAAATAAAATCTGTGCAGCATTTCATCATCATCAAGTACCGGCCCTACTGGCGTAGGTGATCATGTCTCTCCACAACTTTCGATCTCGGCAGCTATTTATCATTTCTGTTGTTGACCTTCTGCCAAGCCATTCTCTTAAGCTGTCTGGTATCTTTTCTCTTTGTTTCCCTCTATCTCTTCGTCCTTCAATTTTTCCAGTTGTTACAATATATTCCAGTTGTTCTCTTCTCATTACATGGCCACAAAATTATGATTGTTTCTTCCTAATATTGGAAATTAGCTCTCTTTTTGCTTTGACCTCTCTCAGAACCTCTTCATTACTCTTCTTAGCTGTCCATGGTATTCTCAACATTCTTCTGTAAAACCACATTTCTACAGACTCCAGTGATTTTCTTGTCTGTTGTCCTATTGTCCATGACTCGAATCCATATGTTAAGACTGGCTCTATGTAACATTTTAGAACTCTTTTTCTTGTTTCTATTGTCAAAAATGGATTGCATAGTATCTTCCTCATTTTTTGGAAAGCTGCTTTTGCCTGAGCCATTCTGCATCTCACCTCTTTTGTACATCTTCTGTCTGAGGTTAACAAAGTTCCCAAATATTTAAATTCATTTACCTGTTTTAATATTGTTCCACTTGTCTTTATTTTGCATTGAGGTGATGTCTTTTTCTTTGTTGTTACCATTACCTCTGTCTTTTTGCTATTAAGGCTGAGTCCTTTATTTTTGATTTCGTTCACTATAATGTCCAACATTTCTTGTAACTCATTTTCACTCTTAGCGATTAAGACTGTATCATCAGCATACCTTACATTATTTATATTATGACCTCCAATTGTTATTCCAGGCATGCCCCTTATGGATCTTAAAGTAATCTCACTATAAATATTAAACAAATCTGGTGACAGCACACAACCTTGTCTAACACCCTGTTTTATTTGTTGAAACATTCCCAATTGGTTTCCAGTTTTTACGGCCGCTGTTTGTTGCCAGTACATGTTCTTTATTATTCTTAGATCTTTGCTGTCTATGTTTATGCTTTCTAAAATGTTGATTATTTCTTGGTGCTTTACTTTGTCAAATGCCTTGCAGCATTTTTTTTTTCTAAAAACTCATCTGTTATTCTGCTAACTGTGGTTCTATAATTGGCCTCAATCATATTTATGTTAGCTTAACAAACATTTAGTTTAACCTACGTAGCCTATATGTGAGTTGAATAAATATTGTGAGTATTTTCTTCTGCTCCCTTTTGTTCTTTTTAACTGCGATGTTATTACTGCTAACTGCTAATCAAGGGCTATTGTTTGTGGGTCCACGCTGCATTCAAGATTATATGTAGCCATCTAATACAACTTGTCCGTGTTGCTTGGATTATTTCTGCTGGTAGCCTATCAGCTTCTTGTGCTTTATATTTAGGTGATTGCTTAGTCTTTTCAACTTCATTGATTAGTATTTATGGTTCTAGCACTGTGAATTTGTTGTATTGGGTTTTCTTTTATGATGATTTCCTAGAGCACTGAGGAGCTTTCTGAAGTAGCAAAGGTTGATAAAAGCAAAAGTTGTAAACAAAAATGACAATAACAACAGAAATATCAACAATCGTCTACCATTTTCAGGGCCAGGAAAGCGGGTTGTAAGAAGTGTACTGTTGTCAAATTTAGAGTTGAAAGTGTAGCAGTTACCGAATTTGTGGCTGTGGAAGTGTGTGAAGTTCCTGCAATAAAAAAGTAACATATACAATTTAACAACATTAATTAATTATATTCTTTTTTTTTCATTCGTTGTATGTAGCGTGTAGGGTACACTGTGGCCTCTATCTCAATGGTAACATATATCTCAGTTAATCATTTTTTAAGAAGAAAGAGCCTAAAACTTTGTGTTTGTAAAATATAGTGTTAATGCCTATACTTCAACATTATTACTTACCATCGGCACATTTTTTGAGTAATGTGGGAAGTATTAGGCCAGGATTAACTACGGGAAGTAGTTAGCCAGACTGTAATGTGGGAAGTACTAGGCCAGGCTGTAATGTGGGAAGTATTAGGCCAGGCTGCAATGTGGGAAGTACTAGGCCAGACTGTAATGTGGGAAGTGCTATGCCAGGCTGTAATGTGGGAAGAACTAGGCCGGGCTGTAATGTGCGAAGTACTAGGCCGGGCTGCAATGTGGGAAGCACTAGGCCGGGCTGTAATGTGGGAAGTACTAGGCCAGGCTGCAATGTGGGAAGAACTAGGCCGGGCTGTAATGTGGGAAGTAATAGGCCAGGCTGTAATGTGGGAAGAACTATGCCAGGCTGTAATGAGGGAAGTACTAGGTCAGGCTGTAATGTGGGAAGAACTAGGCCGAGCTGTAGTGTGGGATAAATTAGGCAAGGCTGTAATGTGGGAAGAACTAGTCAGGCTGTAATGTGGGAAGTACTAGGCCATGCTGTAATGTGGGAAGAACTAGGCAAGGCTTTAATGTGGGAAGTACAAGGCCATGCTGTAATGTGGGAAGAACTAGGCCTGGCTGTAATGAGGGAAGTACTAGGCCAGGCTGTAATGTGGCAAGAACTAGGCCGGGCTGTAATGTGGGAAGAACTAGGCCAGGCTGAAATGTGGGAAGAACTAGCCTGGCTGTAATGTGGGAAGTACTAAGCCAGGCTGCAATGTGGGAAGTACTAGGCCAGGCTGTAATGTTGGAAGTGCTAGGCCAGGCTTTTAATTTGGAAGTACTAGGCCAGGCTGTAATGTGGGAAGTATTAGGCCAGGCTGTAATGTGGGAAGTACTAGGCTAGGCTGTAATGTGGGAAGTACAAGGCCAGGTTATAATGAGGGAAGTACTAGGTCAGGTTGTAATGTGGGAAGTACTAGGCCGGGCTGTAATGTTGGAAGTACTAGGTCGGGCTTTAATGTGGGAAGTACTAGGCCAGGCTGTAATGTTGGAAGTACTAGGCCAGGCTGTAATGAGGGAAGTACTAGGTCGGGCTGTAATGTTGGAAGTACTAGGTCAGACTGTAATGACGGAAGTACTAGGCCGGGCTAAAATGTTGGAAGTACTATGCCGGGCTGTAATGTTAGAAGTACTAGGCCAGGTTGTAATGTAGGAAGTACTAGGCCGGGCTGTAATGTTGGAAGTACTATGCCGGGCTGTAATGTTAGAAGTACTAGGCCAGGTTGTAATGTAGGAAGTACTAGGCCGGGCTGTAATGTTGGAAGTACTATGCCGGGTTGTAATGTGGGAAGTACTATGCCAGGCTGTAATGTGGGAAGTCTTACGCCAGGCTGTAATGTGGGAAGTACTATGTCAGGCCTTCATCCAATGAAAAAAAGTATCTGTACATATTTAAGCCTGGGTTAGCTTTTACAATACAGTAATATATTTGTATAATATTGTTTCCATTTATCTGACAATCTTGCGTGTTGTTATAAATTCTCATGATCAATCTCTCAGCTAGAGCATTACCCACAGCTGTTTGTTTGCATCTTAAAATGACAGTTTAGTTCTAATCGCGGATATTTGGCAGCATTTATGGATAAAGATGTCTTGAGTATAGTAAAGTAAGTAAGTAAAGTACCCCCGTCACGCCAAGTGGCGTATAGGGAAAATATGGTGTTAGTAACCATACATTTTACAGACCTTCAGCACATGATTTTTGGGGTAATGTGGTCGGTATTACGCCCGTGCTGCTTTACTTTCCCAGAAAAAAATCCGGTACCCATTTAAGGCTGGGTGAACCCGGAAGCCGTCGGTGGGGATCGAACCCTACACCTTGTCCTTTGTAGTTCTTGAGTATAGTACCTTCCCATAATTCTTAAAACTTATATTTATTAGACGCCGTTTTAATCTGTGACACCACATACAAAATAATCTGTGACACCACATACAAAATTATCTGTGACACCACATACAAAATAATGTGACACCACATACAAAATAATTTGTGACACTACATACAAAATAATCTGTTACACCACATACAAAATAATCTGTGACACCACATACAAAATAATCTGTGACACCACATACAAAATAATCTGTGACACCACAAACAAAACATGAAATGTTTAGCCTAAACAAATATTTATATTTGATTGATATTTTAGTAGTTAGTGATTGTAACACAAAAGATAAAGGATTAGCAATTCTGAGAGTTTCTAGGCTGTAATATTCAATTTTTAACCACAACATTTTTCTACTTTTAGAAATACGTATTCCATTCATTTTGAATGATGATAGGGAAATCTGTGTTTAAACTTTCTGAAGAAAAAAAACACGAAAGAAGGAAACACTTAAAGATTCAGTAACAAAATGTGTACGATGCGTGATCTATGGGGTCATGGGAGCATCATCAATGTACGCAACTATATTTTCTTCAGTCTAAACCGCTGGAAACTGTTATTCGTTCTTTTTCGTCCTATAACTCCTTGTCTGCAACGCAGGTATTCAGCCCCTACCCTTTCTGGGAGATACTCTTCTTAGGAATGGAGGTTTTTTTTTTTTGACTTTGTAGCACTGGGATCAATCCCGGAGGGTCATGTTAGTCAGGAGGGATTCATAATTTCACAAATTCACATTGCAAGGAGATCTTACAGTTTGTTGTTTGATGTGCGACGGGGATAGTCCGATGACTAAATGTGTTTCATATGTTATTGATTGATTGAGTTATTGATTTATTTGCGGGACATCATCATTGCACTCCGAACACGTCCATAGGTGCTCAGATCCCCTCCTCAGCAATTCCCGCAGTGTACAGCTACTGACGACTCCAGTTCAATGTTGGTTGATAAGTCTTCTTACACGGCCACTAAGTTTCTCATCTCTGGCTGTGCCCATCTTAACTCACATTTCCATCATTCGAAGAAAAGAAGTATTCATATTTTCTTATATAAAATTTCATATTTTCTTATATATGTTTCATATGTTCGGATTTGGAGTCAGGGTGATGTCCTAGCATCATCAAGCGCTATACATTTTTTTGTAATGACGATCATCATTTTCAGGAGGACGTGAACTTCCGATCAATATGGTGGTAAGGTGAACCATTAAAGGTTATGTCTGAAAAGTGTTCCTTGTTGCAGTTTCCTCATATTCCAAGTCCGCCTTGTTGCAGGAGCTACTGAGTTAAGTGCTCTGTGTATACTGTGCGTTTCATCTGTTGTGATCGTGTTTCGGAATTCCAATTGTTTACGATGAATGATGATATCGTATGATGGAGAACAGATGGCTGTGTTCACTTTGTGTGCGGTTTCGCCTAATGTCTTTTGGCGTGTGCTGAGACTGCTATGATGGGGACTACAGCTACCTATCTTTGTTTGGAAGATGAAATAGTAATTCGGGTGATTCCACTGGCACGGACGGATGAGCAATTATAGATTGTAATTCGTTTGCAGTGATACCGGGGCCTTCCATAACCATAACCATAACTCTTCTTAATAGGAAAATACAGATATTTAATTTATTCTCGAGCTGTGTTAGTAAGCCTAATCTATAGTCTTGAGTACACATGCATGAAAGACATGGCCAATGTTATCTATTCTTTTAGGTAGCTGAGTTGGCCGTGTACTCTAGCGTTTGGTTCTCGTGGCAAGATGCTGTGCCGAGGAGTGCGAGTTCGATCCTGCTTCGGACTATCTATTGTTCTTTGATTTTCATTCTGTTGTTGATAATCTGTGATTTTTTTCCAAGTATTATAAACATACATCTTCCCATGAAATAATTCGCTATTTTCATTCAGCTTTCTCTATCCTTCGCCGCAATGACTTGGAACAGACATGACCTTTATGTTTTTTGATATTGTCACTTGAACTCTTTCCCAGACTGACATTCTTGTTACAGCTCCTTAGATGGTGGTTTTAAGCAGAACCTGAAAACGTACAAGATGACGGTACCACTTTGACATTCGTTTCCTCACTTTGGTTTCGATATCTTCATGTTCACACATTTCCTTTTACAGTCTGTGCTTTGTCTCTTTATTCTTAACGGAGTTTTTGTCAGAGAGGCCTAGAGTCTTCAGACAGCACCTTCACTCTAGTACTCAGTCAACATTGATGCCATTCTTCGGTTGCGTTATCAGTGTACAAGATAAAGACAATTTCATGTGAGACTTAAATGTCACCTTCTCTACAATCTAGCCTGTATTCACGTCTCAGTTCTTCTTTTCTCCTCATGTATAGCAACACTGTGTACGCGTGTGTGTGTATGTGTGTGTGTATGCTACATTTCATTTATAAAGTGCTGTAATTGTTTGTCTTTCTATATATTATGCAACAATCCCCCCTCCCCACTCACACTCATTCCGACCTAACTGCCGATCCTTCACTACACTCAACCAAAACCCCACTTAGAAATGTCTTGTTGTGGTGTATTGTTATTAAATCCCATCAACTTATGTTCATGATTTCGCTCCCTTCCCCTCTACCCTCCATAAAATTAATTAATGAATTACAATAAAAATGAGATAATGATCAAGTTTATTATATGGGAACGAACTCTAAATATTTTTTGTTGTTGAAAACTTACATCGGCGAGCACTGGTAGCCTCCAAACTTGCATGCCGCTATCATGTCGATCTTGAGATGTCCCGAGTTCTCCACAAAACTGGAGTTGAGTTTGGCCGTGATGTAGGAGTACGTCATTGCGGCCTCATACTCGTCATCTCTTTCTCCATAGAAACTGGACATTGATATTAGAATTATTTTGTCTCCTACAATGACTGTATTATCAGTAATGGCGGTAAAATAATGCACACCTGACGACAGGTAGTGCCAAGAATGCAGCAGCTAAATATTAGCTACAACGATACAAGGTTTGGCTACTCTACACAGGTCTTTAGCTCTGATACTTTAGTTGTCTTAATGATTTGTACACGTTGATATATTCACATTTCTTGTTTACTTTCATCCCTCTTTCTCTCTCCTCTCTCTCTCTCTCTCTCTCTCTCTCACTCTGTCTTCTCACTGGAAGATAATACTAGTGTTACTATAATGGTAGGAATAACGATTTCAATTATAAATTATTAGTAAGATATCTTTACAACAACAAGGACAAATCAAATAATAACATAGAGGTAGAAAACTCCAACATCAATGAGCTACTCTTCGCAGATGACCAATGCCTAATATATGAGGATGAAAACCTGCTACAACAGCATTTAACATCTCTAGATAAAAGCTGCACAAACTACAGTATGAAAATTAACACAGCAAAAACAGAGGCTATAAGATTAAGCAAATTGAGACACCCATTAAACATCAAGATCAAAGACAAAGAAATAAAACAAGTAGAGGAATTCAAGTATTTAGGCGCAATGTTCACAGAAGATGGAAAACTAGACAGAGAAATTGACATGAGAATACAAAAAGCAAATGCTGTCACATACCAGCTTTCACCATTGTTAAGACATCCAAACATTTCTATGCCAGCTAAACAACAAATGATAAATAGCATCTTCATACCAACTTTGTGCTATGAAAGTCAAACATGGACCCTTTCTAAATCCCATTTAAGAAAGATCAATACATGTGAGATGCGATGCTTGAGAAAAGTAACAAACAACACACGAAGAGATAGAATACCAAATGAAACCATAAGAAAAATGGTAGGAACAAAACCCTGCCAAGAATATATAGAACAACAACAACTTAAATGGTTCGGCCACCTGGTCAGAATGAATCCTCACCAATCACCATCAAGGGCGTTCTTCTCGAGAATGCATGGGAAAAGACCAAGAGGAAGACCCAGAAGAAGATGGATAGATGCAGTGACAGAGACATGTAACAACAAAGGAAAATCACTAATTCAGACAATTCGAGCAGCACAAGAACGACAAATGATATAAATCACGACACCTTTTAGGTATCAGTGAAAGAGAAAAGAAGAAGAAGAAGTAAGATATCTAAAACTGTTAAATATATAAACATTATTTCTGTATTAACTGTACAAACAAGTAACACGTACTTTAAAGATGGAAACCCCTTATCAAGTATTTTCCATTTGTTGAAAGACGCATTTTGCATCAGAGTATTAATGTCAAAAGTACCATTTAAGTTCTTTGAAGATTCATCAATTCGGTTTTGCTTAGTCGATTGGGTTTGTTCTTCTGAAACAATGGCATCAATGAATAAAGTGGAAGATTAATACTGTCAGCACAAATTCCAGCACATAAATGTAGTGTTGCTACATATGTTGTTTTAATCATAACACATACAATTACTCGGAAGCGAGCACATGATTTTCAGCATTCACTTACGGTTTATAATTCTAATTTGAAGACGGATTAGCAAGTTCATATGCAGTGTCCCACAAAGGGATTTAGGCTGTTTGTATCCTCTGTTTTTGGTTGTTTTGTTTTCTTTCATGTAATGTTTACTTTCCCGGATCTCGCCTTCCAATCCTTTGCTCATGATGTTGTTGAGAAAATAGTGAACTTTTTCATTCTTATGTTTGTAGCAAAAAACTAGTGTAAATACTGTCTCATTATCATCATCATTGAGTGTCGTCTCCGCATCGAAGGTTGGCTACCTTGGAGTGCCATTCCGATCTGTCTCTTGCTTTGATAGTGTAGGTCGTCATAGGCTGACTTGTCCATCTTTTGATTTTAGTCCATGTTAGTCTTGGTCTTCCTCTGCCTCTTTTACCTTGTAATTTTTCCTTCCAAGATTACTTTTAGTAGTTTGCTGTGTCTTTTAGCCTGTCCAAACATCTCATTTTTAAACACTAGCTACTCTTTTGAAAAGAGACTTAATTGTGTGTATTATATTTACATTTTTAGTAATTACTTCCCCTGAATATATTTCAGGTAGAAAGACTTATGGTGTCTATCTAACACATCGATATAAATCATTTAGGTCCTATCTATAAACCAATTTACCTGTCGTACAATTGAGCTCATCATCCAAACAGTCATCCATGCTATCACAAACCCAACTGAGGGGAATGCATTTGCCTGTGCTACATCGAAAATATCCATTTGGACATGTATTGTCTGTGATAGATATAATAATAACTTTTAACGTACAATCTTACAAATCATATTACAATATTGTACACTATTATTTAACATAGTAACGTAGCGTGGGTTGCAATAACTCTGGGTAAGGCAAGTATTACGCCCCTAACCTACAAATTTGTATTTATTATTATCATTTATCTTTGAGTACCGTCTCCGCATCAAAGATTGGCTGTCATGGAGCTCCATTCCGCTCTGTCTCTTGCTTTGATGGTGCAGGTGTCATAGGCTAACTTCTCCATCTTTGATGTTAGTCGTCCATGCTAGTCTTGGTCTTCCTATGCCTCTTTATACCTTGTATTTTACCTTCCACGATTACTTTTAGTAGACTGCTGTGTTTTTTAACATGCCCAAAAATCCCATTTGCTATGTTTGAATTGTGTTTAGTAGTTCTCTTTTCATTTTTAGTTGTTTTAAGACTTCATCGTTTGTTTTCTTTTCTTTCCATCCAATTCTTCCTATTCTTCTATAAATCCACATCTCAAAGGCTTCAATTTTCGGTTCTGTTTTGTTACTCATGTTTCTGCACCATACAGGAATGTTGAAAAGCTTTTATTCGTCTCTTGTTGTGATTGATTTATTGAGTTAAGTGCGGGTCATCATCATTGCACTCCGAACATGTCCATAGGTGCTCAGATCCCCTCCTCAGCAATTCCCGCAGTGTACAGCGACTGACGACTCCAGTTCTATGTTGGTTGATAAGTCTTCTTATACGGCCACTAAGTTTCTCATTTCTGGCTGTGCCCATCTTAACTCCCATTTCCATCATCCGAAGAAGTGACTTTGATCTGTGTTTGTCGAAGTCCTGTGCTCTTCCCACATCTCGGAGGGCATTGATGATGCCCGCCCTATCCATTGGTTGCCCGTCCTCAACGACAGCACAGCTAGCCAACCTGTCCGCTCTTTCATTTCCCCGTACTCCCGCATGTCCAGGGGCAAAGACAAAGGTGACCTGACGTATTTTTTGGATTTCTGCAACGGCTCTACCCAGTGCATGCGTACAGATCCCGCCTCCACTTTTTTATCATGCTCATCAAATCACTCAGTATACATGCGTGGGTATAGTCTTGTGACTCTATCTAACCATTTGAATGCCTTGGTCACTGCCATCGCCTCCATTGTCATGCTACTCGTGGTCATGACGTATGCACCACTGTCTTCTTTTACTATTCTGCCTGCCGAGCGTGCTGTAAATGCCCATGCACTTCTTTGGTTTCGTCTTACAGATCCGTCCGTATAGATGACTGCATCTTTCTCATCGGTGTTATCGCAGATGAGACCGTTGACCTCAGCATAAACCGCGACCGGGTTATGTTCCCTACTTTTCCTATCGAGTGTGACAATACACGAGAAAGTTCCCTTGAATGACGTAGGCACCGGTATCCACTCCTCACCAACGCTGATATTGGTAAGCCCACAGACCTGTTTGATGACATCTTCTGCTCAGCCCACCCATGATTTGCCTCTTCTTAGCCTAGCACCTTTCCCTGTGTTGAGCACGTGCTGAATTGGATACTCTTTATCTATACTTCAGGTATGCTCGTGCTCTCCTGATTTTTATTCTGTCATCCATGGTTGGAAAGTCAAGAAGCTACTTCATTGCTACTCAGGGATTGTCCCTCGTACATCCCAGGATAATACGCATGGCTTCATTTTGTATTTTCTCCAGCCTATTAATTTGAGTCGTACTGACAGTAAGAATTGCCAGGGCATACTCGATTGGTGCGAGAACTAATCCCTGGAACAGAAGAGTAAGTTGCCTCTGCTCGATGTTGGCAGCTGCCATGACCTTCAAGGCGGATCATCCTTTGCGGGATTTTGTTATCACATGGGCGACGTGGTCCCGAAAACACAGACTGCGATCAAACTTAACTCCGAGGTATGTCATCAACTTGTCCCTGGTCACCTCATCAGCTCCCATTCGTACTACCGATGTGGTCGTATTAACGATGTGATTGTTAAGGGAGAACCATGAAGCTGATGCTTTATTAGGATTAACCAAGGCACATAAAACCCCACACCAGGAAGAAATGCGATCGAGTTCGTCTTCCATTGTGGAAGCGATTCCCCGTCTGTCTCTTCCCTGTCGATATACCAGAATATCATCAGCAAAAGTCATAGTTCTTCCCCTCCCATCCAGCTGTTGTTCCGTGATCGTTATTGTGTACACGTTAAATAGAACTGGTGACAATGTGAACCTTGTGGCAGCCCTGGAAAGATGGATGTTGGCTCGGAAGACCAACTTCCACATCTAAGTATCACCTTCCTCTGAAACAGTGCCGCGGCGATCCATCTAATGAGGAAGGGGTGCACAGCCAGTTTGAGAAGCATATGCATGAGATATTCAAATGGTACCATGTTGTATGCATCCTCCAGATCTATAGCAGCAGCACATGTCTCCTCTCGTCAGTGGAAGCCTTCGAAGACGTCATAGGCAAAGACTGCCGTATTGAGCCATGCCTCTTTGTTATATCTATAACCTCCGAGTGTGGGTAGGAATGCACGTATCTGTTCAAGGTGACAGGTGAGGATACGGGCAACTATTTTCTCTAACAGCTTGCCCGCAGTGTTCTGCATTGTGATGATTCTGTAGACACTGATATGAGAATGGTCCTTGTTTGGCTTCGGTAGCGTAGTAAGTAGCTGTGTAGCCACTCCTCCTTAATCTGGCCACTCCGAATGCTGGCATTAAACTCATTGGCCATTTTTATCAAGTCGTCGTCAGCTAAATCGCCTATGTTATCGTACCGAACACCATCTGGACCATGAGCAGTGTTGTGTGACCTTTTAAGTGTTGTGCGAATGGTATCGGTTGTGATTGTGAGATCTTCTTCCAGCACTACATCCTTACACAATTTTGACAGCGATCCCCGTATCCTCATTCTTACAGCCTCATTTCTTTGGTCCGTCTGCTCAATGTAGCGGGTAAGCAGGGCCTTCCCTTTGCTCTCATCAGATTTGTGCCATATCCGGCCTGTGCTCTGAAAGTCTGGTATGCCTCTGTGTCGTGTTGTGTTATCCATGTACTGATGAAGGCGCCAGAATGTGGCTAGCGATTTTTCAGAGAACACTTTTTTTACAGAAGCCACCCCATTTGGCATCCTTAGCCTGCTTAGCACATAGTTTAAAGTGCATCATTTTTTGGTTGACCTCTACTTTCAGACGCTTCAAGAGCTCAGATTGTGTTCTTCCATTCTTTCTGGCTTTCTGCCATGTCTTGGCCATTTGTCTCTTGCTCCGCCAAGCTTCCTCGGCTTCTAAGTTCCACCAGGTTGGCTGTGTTCATCTCTCCTGCCTCCTACGAGGGGCGCATTGTTTCCTATGTCTGATTTTGCTAATGACGTCCTGATCTGTTTTCTCGTAGTGGAATGTGTGAAGCTTTCTGTTCTGGCTTCTATTTCTGCTATTTATTTTTTCATTCATTCCTTGTTGTGATTGTTTTTCTCCAACATATGAGCCTGCTAGTCATATTTTTGCTCAGCCGGAGAGCACCAAGCTGTGTTCGATCTCACGTTTACCATATACATGTATATCGAATCACATGTGTTGCTGTCAATAAATATATGTAGTGTAGACTGAATGTATAACGCTATGATCTCATTTTAAAATTATTTCTACGGTTTGATTAATCTTGTACATGTCAGTTCACATCAAGTTTCTAAATGTCTGATTACTTGAGACGACACTGAGTTTCATTCATAAACAAGATGAATATTGTCTGCATGTAGAATAACTACAAGCAAACAGCAGATGCAGTGTGCATTATAGTCCGTTCAGAATCGTTTGCCGAGATGTTATGATTTATAATTCAAAAAGTTCTTGATGATTTCACATGATTTTTGGCATACGGTGTTAAAATGTCCATGTCACGAGAACATATGTGTTACTCGATGTCTAGCTATATCGGTTTTCTTAAAGCGGCGAATTCCTTTGATCTTTGCCCATGTAACTATTATTTTGACCCTAATCAAAATGTTTTACAGTAACCTAGTGCAACGATGACCCATAGGCGTGTCCATAAAATTTTACTGGGTGGCAAGTATACAAATTTTAAATTATATATAGAACTTTTGTTCGTAGAGTCAATTTGATATAGTTCCATGCTCTTGGTGGGAGTTTCCCAAATGTTGTCGCTGCCTTTCAAATACGTACATTTAGTTCCTCATCTAAGGAAAGTGTGGCTGTAATAGTGGATCCAAGATAGCTGAACTTCTGTACTGACTCAAGCAGACTTCCATTCAAAGTAATGGTTGTTGGTTTGCTTATAACATATTTTTGATTGCTTGGGTGGTCTTGAACAATAAACTGTCATTTTGTCATTTTGTGCTAAACGGGAAATTTCATATGTAACATTTCTTTATAAAAATTTATAGTGGAAACATAACTATTTTAGGACGGTGCGCATTCAGCCGTAAAGGTCATGCCTATATGCTAAAGAATCAGCTGTGAGATGTAAGCATCTACATAATCCCGCCGGTGTTTATAATATCGATTAACTTTTTTTTAATATAGGTTAAATAAGGCATCTTTGAAACTGGATCACATTTCTTTGATAAAAAAATATTTTTATAGCGACATTAGTATTCTAAACCTAACTTCAAAAGATCAATGCAAATGAACAATAAGTTTTTGAAAAAAATAAATTAATGTCTAGGCAAACGATTCTGAACGTTTTATAGATATAAATGTTGGTATTTAAAGTCAACAAATTGTCTACTGAGTCTTCACAAAATTAATAAAGATTCGCCTTCCCTTCGGTAATTAAACCCAAGGCCGTGGTGCGTCATGTCGTTCAATATTCAGTTTTGTGCACGGGATCTTACTGAAGTTAGTGTTCCTGCAATAGCCAAACTATTTTACGTGAACGACCGCAACAAATTAATGTATATATCCTAAAATGGTGTCAAATTCGAACAGGGTGAATTTAATATAGCCTAAAGAAGAAAACTTTTAAACTAGATCAAATTTCTCAAAGCAAAAAATATTTCTATAACGTCATCAATATTCTAAGATTACATGCACATTTTGAAAAGAAAATAACAAACGGTTATCACGCAAAGCTAATTCAGGTGTGATTATGAATTTCTGAACGGACTATAGTAACTACACCCAACAACGAAAGACAGAAAGGAAATCTGCCCAGAAGATAAATCATCATCATCATTAAGTACCGGGCCTGCTGGCGTAGGTGATCATGTCTCTCCACAACTTTCGATCACGACAGTTATTTATCATTTCTGATGTTGACTTTCTGCCAAGCCATTCTCTTAAGCTGTCTTGCATTTTTTCTCTTGGCTTCCCTCTATCTCTTCGTCCCTCACTTTTCCCAGTTGTTACAATATATTCCAGCTGTTCTCTTCTCATTACATGGCCAAAAATGTATGATTGTTTCTTCCTAATATTGAAAATTAGCTCTCTTTTTGCTTTGGCTTCTTCCAGAACGTTTACATTACTCTTCTTAGCTGCCCATGGTATTCTCAAGATTCTTCTGTAAAACCACATTTCTATAGATTCCAGTGACTCTCTTGAGAAGATAAATAAGCGAAATATAATCATACAAATGAATATATATGAATCGAACTGTCAAGAAAGCTCAGCCATGCCACAATGGGACAAACAAAATATGCAGGATCAATGTGTTTCTTATTCATATATTGAGAGTTTGCTATAAATATGTACGTTTGTGCGTGGAGATGTAGTTACGAGGGCTCGGGTTTTTATGACATGTCATAATTTTCCTGTCATGTAGTTATAAACAAAAATCCAATACAATTTCTACAAGTTTCATCCCTTTCTTAGCACTCTGACGCTGTTTTATTGGTCACATAAATACATATTTGAGCATAATTTAGGTTAGGTCTTACTTTGACCAAATTGGGGACATAAATGCATATCTTTGATTATATTTGATCACATGTGTCGTCATTTTAGGTACAATAAAACTTTCTTTTAGATTGTCCTTTATTAAGTGGGAAACATGACTTTGTAATATTATAGCTCAGACTCTATAACTCAGACAATTTAATTCAAAATAAATATTTATTTTTCTTCTTTTTTCCTTCCTTCCTCATTTGGCTTTCAGCGTCGAGGGAAGATATAATTTGCGGTCTTTTGCTCTTCTTCTGCCCTCTGCTGCTGTTATGTTTCCTAGTGTTTCTAATATTCCGTCGATCCTATTATATGTATATATATATATATATATATATATATATATATATATATATATATAGATATAGTAGATGGACAATTAAAGACCACTTTTAATTTACTATGTAGGTACCTTAACGTATAATTTAACGTCATTTTGTTTTAAAAATAGCAAATGTGTAATTAATGTATATGATATTTTCGTCTTTCTGTCATTTTTAGGGATTATTTTGCATTTTTAAAGTCACATATATGCAAGCAAATTTCAATGATTGTAGGTCATAATCAACATACATTTTTAGGTCATATTTAACATACATTTTTTCTATCTATCTATTGACCTTTCGAGCCGTAACCGGCCCATAGGGCGTAGACCAAGATACACCTTCTCCTATATGAATTTTTTGTTCTAGCAGTTTTCTTTTAAAGATATTTTATCAAATCTCGCCATCTGTCTCTGTTCTGTGCAAGCAGTTCTATCTCATTGAGGGAGCCGATTCCTGCTGCTCTTGCCTCTCTCATCAATGTTCTTCTCAGTGTCTCCCTGGGTCTTCCTCTTTTTCTTTTACCTGTTGTTTCCCATATGAGGGCTTGCTTTGCTATTCGATTATTATCTCTTCTCATCACGTGTCCAACGTATGACCATCGTCTTTTCTTTATTACTGAAGATATTAGTGGTTGATTGGCGATTTTTTTAGGCCACACAAATCTGAGCCCTAATAATTAATATCCTAATAAATACTGATGACCCTATTTTAGTGGTACATAAAGTCCCACAAGAATTACTACACCAAATTGTCCAAGATAGTTACAACAAAGAAATCAATATGGAATAGATAATTATTTTTAAAAGACTGAAATTATGATAACAAACAAGGACGATACACAGAAATTATCAATCAAAATCAAGACAATATTCACGAAAATAGTTCTCCATTTCACGTCAAGCAACATATAAAGGGATAGAAATGGCAAAAAGGAAACCAGTTTAACAACATGAAATATTTACTCGTATCAAGTGCAAATAACATGAAATCTAGAACTAAGAACATTAAGGTGTTAAAATTACTCTGCATTCATTTATTGTTACAGAAACATAGACATTAAATTTAAAAAAAATAGATAATGAAATCCATGGAACGTGGATTGATATAGGATTGGAAAGACTTCTGACGACTGAAAAGAGGACATAACGACGTTTAGAAAACGAGAAAATGGAAACACAAATATTTAACACAATTCCATGAAGACCAATAACTTGTTAGAAATCATCATGGAAGAGAAAATACAAGATAAACAAGGTGAAAGAAGTGGAATGAAAGCATCAAAAGGAAGACCTGTAACGGGTACCAGGGTGAAATAGCGCTCTATAATAGCCAACATTCTATGCGAAGACGAAACAAGATAATCATGTTCTCATCACAGCAAAGATTTGCTATATTTTGAACAGCGCTGTTATCTACTTACTCTCACAGTTATCTTCATCTTCAGTGGTGTTAATGTTACAACTTCCGGGTCTTCCATCACATCTTGAAAATATACTGATGCACTTAGGAATAGATGTGCATTTCCATCTATTGTCTGGACATTGGTAACCTTAATATAACAAAGTGAACGAATGTTAATAATAAATTAAAGCAAACTGAACTATGTGTGGCCATATATCACATTCAACAAGTCTAGCAATGATCATTTCTCCGGAAACAATCAATGGTAAGAGGAAGGAAAAAACAACCCCGCCAGTGTCGTTATCTATGGTGTTGTGTCTGCAACATGGAGTTGATGACCATATTTATTTTAATCACCACCTTCATATTTAATAGTAATGTTATTATGGATCCAGAAACTTGTGAGCTGACTCCCATCGGCCAAAATTATAAGGAATGTCGACAAGTTGACAGCAAGCCGTCTTTCTTTCTTTCCCTGGAAAAAAAACCCTGGTACTTATTGCAGAGTAGGCGAACCTAGAAACTGGTGGGGTGGGAATCAGATCATAATTCTTGTCCTCAGTAAATCAGTTCATTAACTACTGCAATGACTTAT
This sequence comes from Megaustenia siamemsis, assembly GCA_032433765.1. Taxonomy (NCBI): domain Eukaryota; kingdom Metazoa; phylum Mollusca; class Gastropoda; order Stylommatophora; family Ariophantidae; genus Megaustenia; species Megaustenia siamemsis. The sequence continues at coordinate 60,589,304 of JAVIAB010000092.1, read as the reverse complement.
CAGAGATAAAAAAAAAAATTTTTAATAAAAAAATGGAGAAGATAACATAAACGATGTGACAGGAATTGAATTTGGAAGTGCACAAAGATAAGTGTCAGATAGAGAAAAACTGATATGAATAATAATAAACAACATGACTCCAAACAACCTTGAAGAGCAAAGTTTAGGCATGCAAGCAATTGACAAATTACAAGAATAACTCATTTATTTCCTCAAACGATTCTAGCAGTAGAGCCATCTTTTTCACCTCATCATATATACAAGTGTTCAGTTAGCAATGAAAATGTGTGTGCCATTGTGTGACTGTTACCAACTTACTGTCACAACCGTCTTCATCTTCTGTCGTGTTCTTGTTACAATCCCCGGGCCTCCCGTTACATCTATAATCGATACTGATACATATAGGGGAAGTTCTGCATTTCCACATATAACTTGGGCACTGGTAATCTGAATACAGGAAGATTGTTATTTCAAATCAGAACTTATTTATTTAAAAAAAACAGTCAACCCTTCCGTATTTCTAACTAAATATTTCACTTACAACAAAACTACCTATCCATATTCATGGTCTATGCGGAGAGGCGTTGGATATCATGTTCCACCATAAACCTGCGGTCTTGCAGACAGTTCCAATGTTGATCTTTTCCCGTTCAACGCAGTCAAACCATTCCGCATTATTTCCATTGGTCTAGCAGTATCAACCTCTGATTTTCTCTTATTACTTAGCATTTCAACTCGCTTTTTCTCCACACACGCCCTACAAATATGAATTGCTTTTTCCTAATTTGTGTTTAAATCTTCCTATTTTCATCTGCTTCTTTTAGTACCTCATCATTGGATCTTTCGGTCGTCCATTGCACCTTTAGCATCCTTCTTGAAAAGCATATCTCAAATGATTATATCCGGATTTGTATCTCTTTGTTTACTGGCCATGATTCTCACTCATAATGCTGCACTGGTTTTATTTAGCATTGTATAACTTTTATTTTCTAACTCCCATTGACAGTTGCTTGTTGTATAAAGTGTTTCTTATGTTATGGGAAATATTCTTGGCCTGTGCCATTCTACTTGTTATGTCCACATCGTGTATCTGATGTTAACGATACTACCAGGTGTTTAAAATAATTTAACTACGCTTATCTCAGCTCTTCACCATTTGCTTTTTATTATTATTGTTGTTTGTGAGAGAGCTATAGACATATATATGTATTGCTTTTAGGTGACACCTTTTCTTTTTAAACCATCATTAATTCTGTTTCGGATCTATTTTAAACTTAGCCCTTTTATTTCACTTTCTTTAATATCTATATCGAATAATGATTGAATTATTATTTAATTATTGAGTTATTAGCGGGTCATCATCATTGCATTCCGAACATGTCCATAAGTGCTCAGATCCCCTCCTCAGCAATTCTCGAAGACGACTTCAATCGTGTGTTGGTTGATTAGTCTTCTTACACGCCCACTAAGTTTATCGTTTCTGGCTGTGTCCATCTTAACTCCCATCTTTTTTTTCCGAAGGAGAGACGTGGACTCATGGTTGTCGAGGTCCTGTGTCCTTACCACTTCTCGGATGGCACTGATGATGTCCGCTCGATCCATTGGTTGACCGCCTCAAAAATATTACAACTCGCCAACCTGTCCGCTCTTTCATTTCCCTGTACTCCCGCATGTCCTGAGACGTAGACAAAGGTGACCATACGTATTTTTGACTTCTGCAATGACTCTTCCCATTGCATACGTACAGATCCCGCCGCCACTTTTCTTATTATACTCATCGAACCACTCAGTATAGTCTTGTGACTCTTACCAGATGAATGCCTTGGTCACTGCCATCACCTCCATAGTCATGTTATTCATAGTCATAACGTATGCATTACTGTCTTCTTTGACTATTCTGCCTGACGAGCGTGTTGTAAATGCCCACGCACTTCATTGGTGTCGTATTACAGATCCGTCTGTATAGATGGCTGCATCCTTCTCATCAGTGTTATCCCAGATTAGACTGTTGACCTCCGCATTGACCACGATTGAGTCCTGTTTCCTACATTTCCTGTCGAGTGTGACAATACACGAGAATGTCCCCCTGAATGGCGTAGGCACTGGTATCCACTCTTCGCTAGCGATGATATTGGTAAGTCCACAGACCTGTTTGATGACATCATCTGCTCGGCCCACCAATGATTTGCCTCTTTTTAGCCTGGCAGCTTTCCCTGTGTTGAGCTCATGGTGCAATGGGTGCTCTTTATGTGCACTTATCTTCAGGTATGCTCGTGCCCTCCTGATCTTGATCTTGTCATCCATGGTTGGAAAATCCAGACGTTACCTCATTGCTACACAGGGTGTATCCCTCGTACACCCCAAGATAATGCGCATAGCTTCATTCTGTACTTTCTCCAGCTTGTCAATTTGCGTCTTACTGCCTGCAAGAACTAGAGTCCTGCGAGCTGGCTGTCTTCAGACAACCGCCATGTAATGCTAATTGTAGGTCATCATTATAATCATGTGCGATACCGGTTGGCGTAGGCGATCATATCCTTCCACAATCTTCTATTCGCTGTGCATCGTATCTATTCTGTTGTTATCTGTTTTCTATTCCATGACACTAAGTTATCAAGAATTTTCTCTCTTTATCGTCCACGATCTTTCTTTCCGTGTAATTTGCCAGTTATAACCAAGTATTCCAACGGTCCTCTTCTCGTGAAGAAAATTTTCTCCCGGAAAATTTTGATTGTTTCTTTCTGATGTTTCTTAGAAGCTTCCTTTTTGTGTTGGCCTCTGAGAATTTTCTGAGAATTTCCTTATTGGTCTTTTTAGCTGTCCAGTGAACTTTCAACATTCTTCTGAGAAATCCCATCTCTGTGGCCTCTAATCGTCTTTTCATTTGTTTTTCTACTGTCCATTATTCGCCTCCATGTGTCAGAATTAGCTCTTTATAGCACCGATGAACTCGCTTTTCCACTTCTATTGACATGTTTTTGTTACATTAAAAAAAAATAATAATAAAATTTTTAAAAATAAAAATGGTCATCATCATCATCATCATCAAATACCGGGCCTGCTGGCGTAGGTGATCATGTCTCTCCACAACATTCAATCTCTGCAGCTATTTACCATTTCTGTTGTTGACCTTCTGCCGAACCATTCTCTTAAGCTGTCTGTTATTTTTTTCTCTTTGCTTCCCTCTGTCTCTTCGTCCCTCAATTTTTCCAGTTGTTACAATATATTCAAGTTGTTCTCTTCTCATTACATGGTCAAAAAATGATGATTGTCTCTTCCTAACATTGATAAAAATGGTAGGTATTTATAAATTACATTGTAGTTTTCTACAGGGTATTTCATTTATGAGATAGTTGTGAGCTTTGAGAGTCAAATAGGTAATGTTCTACTGTTTCATGGGGGCGTTCACAAAGCGAACATGCTGGAGTTTAGTTTTGTTGTATTCTATTGATGTAGTTGTTCACTGGTACATGATCGGTTCTCAGTCTGAAGACGTTGATTTGGTCTCTTCTTTTTAAGTTGTTAATGTTGTCGTGGGGGGTTAGCTTTGCCATGTATTTGAATAGTTTTCTCTCCTTGTTTTTCTCATGGTCCATCCATTAAAAAGGCTACTCAAAAATAATCCGTAAGATACCTTGGATAATGGAAAAGAGCAATAAAGACAGATTAAAAGACTTACACATTCAAAAGATCTGGCTTATATACAATATTTTACAGAGGGAATTTAAATACTATGGTTACATAAAAAACACAGTGGGCTGGAATGAACAATGATGGGACATGGCTGCTCGACGACGCACTAGGTAGAACAAGAAGAAGCAGCTTTCTAGACACCAAAGAGACCTTTAACATGAAAGTCGAAGGGGGAGATCTTGCTAGAGACAGGATTCTTTCAGACGGACTGTGGTGAATGCAAAGTTCTGTGGGAGATCTTGCTAGAGACAGGATTCTTTCAGGCGGACTGTGGTGAATGCAAAGTTCTGTGGGAGATTTTGCTCGAGACAGGATTCTTTCAGGCGGACTGTGGTGAATGCAAAGTTCTGTGGGAGATCTTGCTAGAGACAGGATTCTTTCAGGCTGTCTGTGGTGAATGCAAAGTCCTGTGGGAGATCTTGCTAGAGACAGGATTCTTTCAGACGGACTGTGGTGAATGCAAAGTTATGTGGGAGATCTTGCTAGAGACAGGATTCTTTCAGACGGACTGTGGTGAATGCAAAGTTCTGTGGGAGATCTTGCTAGAGACAGGATTCTTTCAGACGGACTGTGGTGAATGCAAAGTCCTGTGGGAGATCTTGCTAGGAACAGGATTCTTTCAGACTGGCTGTGGTGAATGCAACGTTCTGTGGAAGATCTGGCTAGAGACAGAATTCTTTCAGACTGGCTGTAGTGAATGCAACGTTCTGTGGAAGATCTGGCTAGAGACATGATTCTTTCAGACTGGCTATGATGAATGCAATGTTCTGCACAGGACCTGCGATCTGATGATAAACAATCCATTCAGCAACCCTTCTCTACTTTTGGAGTTTGTGATTTGTTTCGCTCTAAGATGGAGGTGTGAATCTGTGACTCCGGATCCTCGCTTAGTTAATATATTTGCTTATCCTTTCCTGATGTTTTGGACATTCTTGGGATTCATTGCATCACTAGCCTTATGTTGTGTATGTTAATGATGTTATTTTTATCTATGGCGAGCTGTGCGAGCTCTGTTTTTTTTAATATTATTTTCGCAGTGAAAAAGCTGACTTTGAACTGTAAAAGATTACTGTTAATTTTATTTGATGGTATTGTATCAAATACAGTACTTAGACGTAAGCTGCTGTTTCTATTGCTGTTATTTCTGCTTCACAAATTTTACAGATTTCACTACACGTGTCATATAGATCTTCTGCTGTTCCATCTGAATAATGTATTAGAAGTTTATATCCAGCCTTGATAGTAGAGGCTGCACTATCAGTGTTTAGATGTATCCAGTAATCTCTATATGTATCGATGGTTCTATTTGCGACTGTTATTAAAACTGGGTCAGCGTTTTTATCTATTCTGTCATAAATTTCTGTACATATTTTTGGATTTATATAATTCACACAAAGTGGCATTTCTTTCACGACTCTTTATGTTTATAATCGTTTCTCAAGTAGAAGATGCTTCTCTTCCAAATTCCTGACATGGTACAAAATCTAGATCTACTTGATTATTTGTTTTGGAGTCCATAAATACATCAACTTTCTCTTAGAATCGTCTTTCTTCATTCTGTTTTGTCTTTCGTAGAGCATCAGCCTTATCTCTTCTCGTTACTGAAGGTTCTACACTGTAGAGTATTTCGCATGCTGCATTTAGGGTGGACCTCTTCGATCATTTGTGTATGTGAGGTTTTTAACGTCGTTGTCGATTATGTCATTCAGTGGTTTGTCAGTGGTTTTCTATTTTGGTATCGTTTCTTTTTGGCTTTCTTGAAAATCCATCTTGCTCGCTCTTTCTTTTCTGGATTTTAGGTATTATTCTCCCATTGGTGGTGGTTATTGGTCAGTAATGGCAACTTATATCTTCTATAACTTAGATGTGACTGAAGCTTATAAGTTCAGCATAGCAGATGGTCAAGTCGGGTCTACTATTACTAAGGGAGAGATGGACTCAGTGAAACAGGTCGGTGTAGGCTCTGTATTCTGCATGACTGCGATGTTAGTTGATAAATAAAGATCCTCTAAGTATATTCATGTAGAATTGAGGTCAAAATATCCTCATTGTGGCGAGTGTCCATTGATGTCTCTACTGGAACAGTTTCACTGTAACTAGTCTAATCCAGTCCTGCTATAGCACACTTTGTTCCTGGAAAGCTATTAGGGGCCGCGATTGCTCAGTGGTTTGTGAACTAAGGACAAGAAATCTGATTCTAATCTAATCGACAGCTTACAGGTTCACCCAGCCTTAAATAGGTACCGAATTCTGCTCTGGTAAGGTAAACAGTACAGGCGTAATACAGACCACATTACCCCAAAAATAATGTGTCGGAGATCTAAAAAAAATAAGGACATTAACATATTCCATATAGTCTACGTGGTGTGACGGGGTTCTTTAGTTTCTTTTTGTTTTTTGTTAACTCCCCTGGGCATTATAGATGTTAAACTTGCTAGGATGCGTACCAAATTATGGCTTTCTGAAGCATGTATCGGTTACGTGTTACTTATTGCAACTACATCTTCTCGTATATTATTTCTGATACAAGTAGCTATGTCCCTGCAGTGATTGTGCACTTACATTCATTATCATCAAGTGTCGGGCCTATTGGCGTAGGTGATCATGTCTCTCCACAACTTTCGATCTCGGCAGCTATTTATCATTTCTGTTGTTGACCTTTTGCCAAGCCATTCTCTTAAGCTGTCTGTTATTTTTTCTCTTTGCTTCCCTTTATATCTTCGTCCCTCAATTTTTCCAGTTGTTACAATATTGTTGTGCACTTACATTAGCAACTGCTAAAACCTGTAATGTAAGTGCTTATTTTCTTGCGTAATTTCTCCTGCAAGATGGCAAAATAAATCTAATGTTTATACATTGTTCTGTCTAACCCGTTTTGTTTTCTTGCTCTTGAGGCCAGAAATATTAAATTGAAATATGTTTAACGTGTTCGTTTTTCCATTATCTCCTGTCTTTTCACTCGTCCTTGTGCCAAGATATTTCAACTGTATAGCTTGTTAGACTAGAGGGTTCATATCTTTAACTGAATTGCTTCTGTTCTAACAGGTAGCTAATTTTCCCCTCATAGTTTGATCGTTATTTAGCGCGAACATTGTTGAACCAGCGACTAAGCTTGCATGGTGGGTTAGAAATCTAACGCCTATCATGATTAAATCAATTCATTAACTACTTTTGGGAGCCGCCATAGCTCAGTGGATAGTAAAATGGACTACAAAGGACAAGGGGTGGGGTTCGATCCCAACCGACGGCCTCCGGGTTCATCCAGCCTTTAATGGGTACCGGATTTGTTTCAGGGAAAGTGAAGCGGCACGGGCGTAATACCGACCACATTACCCCAAAAATCATGTGCCGATGGTCTGTAAAAATTTATGGTCACTAACACCATATTCCCTATACGCCACTTGGCGTGACGGGGTACTTTACTTTTTTTTTTGTTATTAACTACTTTTCTGGAGTGATTGACCAGAGATTAAAAAACAACATAGCAAAAACAAAATGGAAATGATAACATTAAAGATTTGACAGGAATCGAATTCGGAAGAGCAAGATGGTCAGACAGAGAAAAATTGTTGTGAATAATAATAAACGACATGACTCCAAACAACCTTGAAGACCAAGGTTTAAGCACGCAAGCAAATGACAAATTACAAGAATAACTCATGTATTTCCTCAAAACGATTCTAGCAGTAGAGCCATCTTTTTCACCTCATCATATACACAAGTCTACATTTAGCAAAGAAAATGAGTGTGCCATTGTGTGACTCTGTTACCAACTTACTGTCACAACCGTCTTCATCTTCTGTCGTGTTCTTGTTACAATCCCCGGGCCTCCCGTTACATCTATAATCGATACTGATACATCTAGAGGAAGTTCTGCATTTCCACATATAACTTGGGCACTGGTAATCTGAATACAGGAAGATTGTTATTTCAAATCAGAACTTATTTATTACAACAACAAAAACACAGTAAATCCTTCTGTATTTCTAACTAAATATCTCACTTACAACAAAACTACCTATCCATATATTCATTCAAGGTCTTTGCGAACAGGCGTTGGATATCGTGTTCCACCATAAACCGACGGTCTTGCAGACAGTTCAACTGTTGATGTTGTGAGCCACGCCGTCAAACTGTTCAGCATCTTTCCCATTAGTCTACCGTTATTTATATTCAATATTTTATATTGGTATACCGTTATCTGATTTTCAATTGTTTTCTGTCGTTATTTATTACTAAGCATTTCAACAAGCGTTTTCACCACACATGACCCCCAAAAGTGAATTACTTTTTCATAATTTGTGTTAATTTTTTTTCATATTTTCATCTGCTTCTTTTAGTACCTCATCATTATATCTTGTGGTCGCACACGGTGCCCTGAGCATGCATCATGAAAAGCACATCTCAAATGATTATATCCGGCTTGTAGCACTTTGTTTACTGTCCTTGACTCTCAACCATAATGCTGCACTGTGACAGGTTCGGTGTAAAGTAAAGAGCTCCGTCACGCCAAGTGCTGTATAGGGAATATGGTATTAGTGATCATAATTTTTACAGACCTTCGACACATTATTTTTTTGTGGTAACTTGGGCGGTATTACACCTGTGCCGCTTTACTTTCCCAGAAAAAAACCGGTACCCATTTAAGGCTGGGTGAACCCGGAAGCCGTCGATTTGGATCGAGCCTTACCTCTTGTCTTTCGTAGTCCAGTTCACTAACCACTGAGCTATCGTGGCTCCCTTCTGCTTAATACTATTTTAAAAATATATTTGCCAGCAGCATGCTTCTATATCGGCTTTTATCTTAATTTCTGTTTGCCTGTCTTTGTGTCTAAAGGTAAACTGTTTTTACGTTACTATTCCATTTGTGGAGTCTGCTGGTGTATTGAGGAGCTAGCTACTTATTTGTTTTCCGCGGCGGTGGTGTTTACGGAGGTAGAAGAAATGGCATTGCTGCACCTTTAGGCTGGGCAAGTTTCAATTTCTCCACTAAAATCCAGAAACTTATGTACGCCATTGCAGTCCACCACATACGGTCTTGGGTCCCAGAGCTCACGTTTGTGTTAACATGTGCACTCAAGTCATCAAGCGATCATCATCTACTTACTTGGACCATATGTTTACTTGGATATGGATAGGTAGTCTAATTGCCTGGAATATCTATATAACCTGGAATATGTATTTACATGATTGTAGTATATATATCTATTATCTATGTTAATAATTACAAACTCTGATTTTGTTAATTCTTCTGCTATTTCTGACTGGGAACAAGTTTAAAGAGTATTATTGCTTTGAAATTAGAGAGATCACTGAAGCTTTTATTATTTAAAATTAAAAAATAAAATTGGTGAGTCCGTTCACTTATCTGGATCTGACTTTTAGTGATTCTTAAATACAGTTTGGTCATATCGTGCAATAAATAATAGCCGTCCATGACAAGCGATGCTAATAGCATTTATAGTCTTGTCTAGATACACATTACTAGTCTCTACGAACTTGTGACTGTGTAGTCTCATTTTGGAATAGAATCCCTTTCAAGAAGTGGGACATATATGATCAGAGTTGTAATATGTTGAAAATATGTTGGTTTTATGTTGGTCATATATTGGTCATAATTTGGTCAATATATGATTATTGCACTTTCCACAGCTATTTATCACTAGTATCCTAGTTAACTTTGCTCATTTGCCTCTTGTCATAAATATTATATGAATGCGCTTCTTGTATGGCATATTCAGGCTATTTAAGAGCGTTTGTAAATTACATTTTATTATAATTAGGGTTACAAACTGAATATTCCTTATCACTATCAGAAAGTGTCAGTTTTGCACATGTTTATTGCTTGAGCACTATGATTGTACAAAACTATCACAGATGAACAAAATGTTAAAGCTAGAAATTATTTCACGTTTTTGTGCGGTCAGTCACACATTTAACCTACTTCCATAAAATATAATTTGTGCATATGAGGGTAATGTACAACAGCCCATAAATCTTTATCCTTAAATGTTACGTACTTTCAATTTAGAAATTAAATGGCACTTTGAATTTAAAACAAGCAGCTGTATATCATTTCACTCAACGTGTTTTTTTTCCCCGAATCGTCAGTTAGGCGTTTCACTGTAAAATGGTAGAGAGCTGAGACATTTGCCTCAGTACAGGAATGACACGGGTTCAAAGCCCACCAGAAGCAGTGGTGATTTTTCAAAAGTAGGAAAAAAATGAATCTATGTTACTCACCCGTGATCTCATGGATAGTGAGATTCCATGTCTAGCCCTCTCGGGTAACGGCAATAAACAGGACGTCCCGTGTGCACTCGCGCACCCTATAGAACCATTGGCAATTAAGTTCAAAAAGAGTAGGCCATTAATATTGTCGCTACGTCGGGAAAATTGCCAACAGAAACCTGCCCACAACGTGGATCCAAGGCCGTGCAACGGAGTTCGTGCACGTGGACAGGTTTCTTCTCGGATGTTCTCGAGGAGGATATCGGAGCACCTATGGATTGTTCCAGTTTGTAGTGATGGCGATCCTAACAAGAAACAAACAATGGCGCTGAATCTATTACTATTTCTTTGTTGTGATTAGTTTTGCGTAAGGGTTTCCTGGTAAGTGGCATAGATGTCAAAGTTTTTTAGAGACATCATAAGAAATATATTATTATGCGTGCCAGTGTTGTTTGGTATATAAGTATTTGTGTTAGTATTGCCTGACATATTTGTATGTAAGTCAAAATTGTTAAACTTACTCTCGCAATCGTCTTCATCTTCTGTTGTATTCACATTGCAGCTTCCAGGATACCCGTCGCATCTTGAGTAGGCACTTATACATTTTGGCGGAGACTTGCATTTCCACATATAACTTTCGCACTTGTAATCTGAATGTAAAATAATTATAAAATAAAATATTTTTGTATCAATAGTCATTCAAAATGCTCAACTGCCCGACTAGCGAAATAAAACATGCCAATAATCTAATCCACCGATCTATTCACCAACTAGTATACCTACCTTTCTAAATAATTCGTTGATTGTCTAAATGTGTGTCTGATTTTGTGTTATGCTTTCTTCACATATTACCCATAAGAGCGTTCATTCTGCCTTTGGTATGTGGTTTATGTTTATGTATCAAAATCATGTTCTTCCACAATTCTCTATCCAGAGTACATTGTTTCAGTTCTGTTATTGACTGTTTTCCATACCTTGACACCATGCTGTCTAGTAGCTTTTCACTTTGTTTTCCGGATCTCTCTGTACCTGTATTTTATCAGTTGTCGCCAAATATTCCAACTTTTCTCTTCTTAAGTGTCCGAAAAATGTTGATTCTTTCTGATGTTTTTTATGACTCCCTTTTTGTGTTGGCCTCTTTGAAAATATCTTCGCTGGTTCTTTTTTTTTTAGCTGTCCAGGGAATCATCAACATTTTTTAAGGAATTCCATCTCTATGGCGTCTAATCGTCTTTATATTTGTTTGTCTGCTGTCCATGAATCGCTTCCATAGGTCAGAATTTGTTCTGTGTTTATGTATACTTGTTCATAAAAAATCACCAACCGATCCAACTGTTCTCACTCGTGGTCACTTCACTTCTATTCAACAATATAAAGAGAACAGTTTTGCTGGGATTGTCACGATTTCACACTCACAACAACCCCACAAAAGACCCATCTGTCCATACAGAATTAAATGCAGCATTAACACTAATATATTTGTACTTAAACACATGGAAGCGATGAGCTAATTTACTTATTTGGTTTTAACGATTAATTTATGCACAAGAAATACGCGGTTGATAGTCTGTGGAGAGTGATTGGTGCGCTCCATTCTGATCAGAATTATCCCTGTTCAAGCCCAGAAGCAAAATACTTTTTTGGACAACATGGCTCCTAGATTTACCCAGCCTTTAAAAAATGAGCTATTTTCTAGAAAGTAAAGGCGGTCTGATGTGAGACTGACCAAGTCACCCCAAAATGCCCCTTGCGTATTAAAAAACAATGTCACTAACATCATAATCCCCCATACGCCTAGGAAGGCCCTGAAGAGAACATTAAATTTGTGTTTAATATTAGGTGCACCAATTAGCTTTTCTTCATTTCATAATTAACGTGGGCACTGGTTGTGTGTTGTGAATCAACTCAAATCTGGATTTCACCGTTAAATTATGCACATATATTATGTGGTACACTAATTAGCTGATTTAGATTTCCACTAATAATTTTGGCACATCTGTATTGTATCAGTTTACTTATATTCAAATCATAATTAGTGAAATGCTCAACTTGAACACAGTTTTGGAATCTAAGTGCCTTTGTGTTGTCTACTTTATCATCATCATCTAGCTTGATATCTTGGAACTTGACTCCAACGACAGCTACTCCGAGGTTGTCTCTGTCCTGCACGAGATGTCCAGCTTCAGCAGCAGTCAAATCGCAGCTTGTCTGTTATACCTAACACTCTTCTTCTTTCTGACATTCCCTTCCTCATAACCTAGAACTCAGCTCTCCATGATTATCTGCTCTAAGCTATTATGTTGTTTTACATAACCAGAGTGTTTTTATTGTTTACTTACCCTCACAATTGTCTTCATCTTCTGTAGTGTTCACGTTGCAAGATCCCGGATACCCGTCACATCGGTAATAATGGTAGATACATTTTGGTGGCGAAGTACATTTCCACATGTCAGTAGAGCACGTGTGATCTGAATGTTAACAAATGTATTGCACTGCATTAACTCTTCATGCACGTGGAATTAAATTTAAATGGCAACTTCTTCAGTACATTTTATCCCATAAGCTTCTGTGATGTTGGGGCAACACTTATGGCAGTAACTGGCTGTGACAGTGTGAACACAAAGTTTATATTTAACACAACGGAGAAATTGCTAATCAAATTGTCCAGTACACTTGTGCTCACACTTTATATGATAACTTGAAGACGCAGTCTTGATTATTTTCAAACGTTTATTCAGACAGCTTCCTAGTAACACTTCACAAAATCATCTGGAAAATATATTGCTTCATTAGAAACGTCTCTCACTGCACAGGTATGCTGGTTATGGCCGTTTATAAATCCTGCAGTATATATATATATATATATAGTAGTGGGCAATTTTATTTGTATCTCAAGGCAACCGCCGTTGGCATCATACTCTTCTGAAACAGTAAGAAAATACGCACAACTTCTTTGACTAACACCAGATCGCCGTACACGATAATAAAAGTATGTGCATAACATGCTACATGAGGCGAGGTAGGATGAGTGTAGAGATATGTGCCACGTGAGGTGAGGTAGGATGGGTGTAGAGATAATTGTTACATGAGGTGAAGTAGGATTAGTGTAGAGATATGTGCTACATGAGGTGAAGTAGGATTAGTGTAGAGATATGTGCTACATGAGGTGAGGTAGGATTAGTGTAGAGATATGTGCCACGTGAGGTGAGGTAGGATGGGTGTAGAGATATGTGCTACATGAGGTGAGGTAGGATTAGTGTAGAGATATGTGCTACATGAGGTGAGGTAGAATGGGTGTAGAGATATGTGCCACATGAGGTGAGGTATGATGGGTGTAGAGATATGTGCCACATGAGGTGAGGTAGGATGAATGTAGAGATATGTGCCACATGAGGTGAGGTAGGATGAGTGTAGAGATATGTGCCACATGAGGTGAGGTAGGATGAGTGTAGAGATATGTGCTACATGAGGTGAGGTAGGATGAGTGTAGAGATATGTGCACCATGAGGTGAGGTAGGATGAATGTAGAGATATGTGCCACATGAGGTGAGGTAGGATAAGTGTAGAGATATGTGCCACATGAGGCGTGGTAGGATGAGTGTAGAGATATGTGCACCATGAGGTGAGGTAGGATGAATGTAGAGATATGTGCCACATGAGGTAAGGTAGGTTGAGTGTAGAGATATGTGCCACATGAGGCGTGGTAGGATGAGTGTAGAGATATGTGCCACACGAGGCGTGGTAGGATGAGTGTAGAGATATGTGCCACATGAGGTGAGGTAGGATGAGTGTAGAGATATGTGCCACATGAGGTGAGGTAGGATGAATGTAGAGATATGTGCCACATGAGGTGAGGTAGGATGAGTGTAGAGATATGTGCCACATGAGGTGAGGTAGGATGAATGTAGAGATATGTGCTACATGAGGTGAGGTAGGATGAGTGTAGAGATATGTGCCACGTGAGGTGAGGTAGGATGGGTGTAGAGATAATTGTTACATGAGGTGAAGTAGGATTAGTGTAGAGATATGTGCTACATGAGGTGAAGTAGGATTAGTGTAGAGATATGTGCTACATGAGGTGAGGTAGGATTAGTGTAGAGATATGTGCCACGTGAGGTGAGGTAGGATGGGTGTAGAGATATGTGCTACATGAGGTGAGGTAGGATTAGTGTAGAGATATGTGCTACATGAGGTGAGGTAGAATGGGTGTAGAGATATGTGCCACATGAGGTGAGGTATGATGGGTGTAGAGATATGTGCCACATGAGGTGAGGTAGGATGGGTGTAGAGATATGTGCTACATGAGGTGAGGTAGGATGGGTGTAGAGATATGTGCCACATGAGGTGAGGTAGGATGGGTGTAGAGATATGTGCTACATGATGTGAGGTAGGATTAGTGTAGAGATATGTGCCACATGAGGTGAGGTAGGATGAGTGTAGAGATATGTGCTACATGAGGTGAGGTAGGATGGGTATAGAGATATGTGCTACATGATGTGAGGTAGGATTAGTGTAGAGATATGTGCCACATGAGGTGAGGTAGGATAGGTGTAGAGATATATGCTACATGATGTGAGGTAGGATAGGTGTAGAGATATGTGCTACATGATGTGAGGTAGGATTAGTGTAGAGATATGTGCTACATGAGGTGAGGTAGGATGGGTGTAGAGATATGTGCCACATGAGGCGTGGTAGGATGAGTGTAGAGATATGTGCCACATGAGGCGAGGTAGGATGAGTGCAGAGATATGTGCCTCATGAGGTGTGGTAGGATGAGTGTAGAGATATGTGCCACATGAGGCGTGGTAGGATGAGTGCAGAGATATGTGCCACATGAGGTATGGTAGGAAGAGTGTAGAGATATGTCCCACATGAGGTGTGGTAGGATGAGTGTAGAGATATGTGCCACATGAGGCCTGGTAAGATGAGTGCAGAGATATGTGCCACATGAGGTGTGGTAGGATGAGTGTAGAGATATGTGCCACATGAGGTGTGGTAGTATGAGTGTAGAGATATGTGCCACATGAGGCGTGGTAGGATGAGTGTAGAGATATGTGCCACATGAGGCGTGGTAGGATGAGTGTAGAGATATGTGCCACATGAGGCGTGGTAGGATGAGTGTAGATATATATGCCACATGAGGTGAGGTAGGATGAATGTAGAGATATGTGCCACATGAGGTGAGGTAGGATGAATGTAGAGATATGTGCCACATGAGGTGAGGTAGGATGAGTGTAGAGATATGTGCCACATGAGGTGAGGTAGGATGAATGTAGAGATATGTGCCACATGAGGCGTGGTAGGATGAGTGTAGAGATATGTGCCACATGAGGTGAGGTAGAATGAATGTAGAGATATGTGCCACATGAGGTGAGGTAGGATGAGTGTAGAGATATGTGCCACATGAGGTGAGGTAGGATGAATGTAGAGATATGTGCCACATGAGGTGAGGTAGGATGAGTGTAGAGATATGTGCCACATGAGGTGAGGTAGGATGAATGTAGAGATATGTGCTACATGAGGTGAGGTAGGATGAGTGTAGAGATATGTGCACCATGAGGTGAGGTAGGATGAATGTAGAGATATGTGCCACATGAGGTGAGGTAGGATAAGTGTAGAGATATGTGCCACATGAGGCGTGGTAGGATGAGTGTAGAGATATGTGCACCATGAGGTGAGGTAGGATGAATGTAGAGATATGTGCCACATGAGGTAAGGTAGGTTGAGTTTAGAGATATGTGCCACATGAGGCGTGGTAGGATGAGTGTAGAGATATGTGCCACACGAGGCGTGGTAGGATGAGTGTAGAGATATGTGCCACATGAGGCGTGGTAGGATGAGTGTAGAGATATGTGCCACATGAGGTGAGGTAGGATGAGTGTAGAGATATGTGCTACATGAGGTGAGGTAGGATGAGTGTAGAGATATGTGCCACAGGAGGTGACGTAGGATGAGTGTAGAGATATGTGCCACATGAGGCGTGGTAGGATGAGTGTAGAGATATGTGCCACATGAGGTGACGTAGGATGAGTGTAGAGATATGTGCCACATGAGGCGTGGTAGGATGAGTGTAGAGATATGTGCCACATGAGGTGAGGTATGATGAGTGTAGAGATATGTGCCACATGAGGTGACGTAGGATGAGTGTAGAGATATGTGCCACATGAGGCGTGGTAGGATGAGTGTAGAGATATGTGCCACATGAGGTGAGGTAGGATGAATGTAGAGATATGTGCCACATGAGTCGTGGTAGGATGAGTGTAGAGATATGTGCCACATGAGGTGAGGTAGGATGAATGTAGAGATATGTGCTACATGAGGTGAGGTAGGATGAATGTAGAGATATGTGCTACATGAGGTTAGGTAGGATGAATGTAGAGATATGTGCACCATGAGGTGAGGTAGGATGAATGTAGAGATATGTTCCTCATGAGGTGAGGTAGGATGAATGTAGAGATATGTGCTACATGAGGTGAGGTAGGATGAATGTAGAGATATGTACACATGAGGTGAGGTAGGATGAATGTAGAGATATGTGCTACATGAGGTGAGGCAGGATGGGTGTAGAGATATGTGCTATATGATGTCAGGTAGGATGGGTGTAGAGATATATGCTACATGAGGTGAGGTAGGATAGGTGTAGAGATATGTGCTACATGAGGTGAGGTAGGATGAGTTAAGAGATATGTGCTACATGAGGTGAGGTAGGATGAGTGTAGAGATATGTGCTACATGAGGTGAGGTAGGATATGTGTAGAGATATGTGCTACAAGAGGTGAAGTAGGATGAGTGTAGAGATATGTGCTACATTAGGTGAGGTAGGATGAGTTAAGAGATATGTGCTACAAGAGGTGAAGTAGGATGAGTGTAGAGATATGTGCTACATGAGGTGAGGTAGGATAGGTGTAGAGATATGTGCTACAAGAGGTGACGTAGGATGAGTGTAGATATATGTGCTACATGAGGTGAGGTAGGATAGGTGTAGAGATATGTGCTACAAGAGGTGAGGTAGGATAGGTGTAGAGATATGTGCTACAAGAGGTGACGTAGGATGAGTGTAGATATATGTGCTACATGAGTGAGGTAGGATAGGTGTAGGGATATATGCTATGTGAGGTGAGGTAGGATAGTTGTAGAGATATGTGCTACAAGAGGTGAAGTAGGATGAGTGTAGAGATATATGCTACATGAGGTGAGGTAGGATAGGTGTAGAGATATGTGCCACATGAGGTGACATAGGATGAGTGTAGAGATATGTGCCACATGAGGCGTGGTAGGATGAGTGTAGAGATATGTGCCACATGAGGTGACGTAGGATGAGTGTAGAGATATGTGCCACATGAGGCGTGGTAGGATGAGTGTAGAGATATGTGCCACTTGAGGTGAGGTAGGATGAGTGTAGAGATATGTGCCACATGAGGTGACGTAGGATGAGTGTAGAGATATGTGCCACATGAGGCGTGGTAGGATGAGTGTAGAGATATGTGCCACATGAGGTGAGGTAGGATGAATGTAGAGATATGTGCCACATGAGGCGTGGTAGGATGAGTGTAGAGATATGTGCCACATGAGGTGAGGTAGGATGAATGTAGAGATATGTGCTACATGAGGTGAGGTAGGATGAGTGTAGAGATATGTGCTACATGAGGTGAGGTAGGATGAGTGTAGGGATATGTGCCACATGAGGTGACGTAGGATGAGTGTAGAGATATGTGCCACATGAGGCGTGGTAGGATGAGTGTAGAGATATGTGCCACATGAAGTGACGTAGGATGAGTGTAGAGATATGTGCCACATGAGGCGTGGTAGGATGAGTGTAGAGATATGTGCCACATGAGGTGAGGTAGGATGAATGTAGAGATATGTGCTACATGAGGTGAGGTAGGATGAATGTAGAGATATCTGCTACATGAGGTGAGGTAGGATGAATGTAGAGATATGTGCACCATGAGGTGAGGTAGGATGAATGTAGAGATATGTGCCACATGAGGCGTGGTAGGATGAGTGTAGAGATATGTGCCACATGAGGTGAGGTAGGATGAATGTAGAGATATGTGCCACATGAGGCGTGGTAGGATGAGTGTAGAGATATGTGCCACATGAGGTGAGGTAGGATGAATGTAGAGATATGTGCTACATGAGGTGAGGTAGGATGAATGTAGAGATATGTGCTACATGAGGTGAGGTAGGATGAATGTAGAGATATGTGCACCATGAGGTGAGGTAGGATGAATGTAGAGATATGTGACACATGAGGTGAGGTAGGATGAATGTAGAGATATGTGCTACATGAGGTGAGGTAGGATGAATGTAGAGATATGTGCACCAAGAGGTGAGGTAGGATGAATGTAGAGATATGTGCTACATGAGGTGAGGCAGGATGGGTGTAGAGATATGTGCAATATGATGTCAGGTAGGATGGGTGTAGAGATATATGCTACATGAGGTGAGGTAGGATAGGTGTAGAGATATGTGCTACATGAGGTGAGGTAGGATGAGTTAAGAGATATGTGCTACATGAGGTGAGGTAGGATGAGTGTAGAGATATGTGCTACATGAGGTGAGGTAGGATATGTGTAGAGATATGTGCTACAAGAGATGAAGTAGGATGAGTGTAGAGATATGTGCTACATGAGGTGAGGTAGGATAGGTGTAGAGATATGTGCTACAAAAGGTGACGTAGGATGAGTGTAGATATATGTGCTACATGAGGTGAGGTAGGATAGGTGTAGAGATATGTGCTACAAGAGGTGAAGTAGGATGAGTGTAGAGATATGTGCTACATGAGGTGAGGTAGGATAGGTGTAGAGATATGTGCTACATGAGGTGAGGTAGGATAGGTGTAGAGATATGTGCTACAAGAGGTGACGTAGGATGAGTGTAGATATATGTGCTACATGAAGTGAGGTAGGATAGGTGTAGAGATATATGCTACGTGAGGTGAGTTAGGATAGTTGTAGAGATATGTGCTACAAGAGGTGAAGTAGGATGAGTGTAGAGATATATGCTACATGAGGTGAGGTAGGATAGGTGTAGAGATATATGCTACATGAGGTGAGGTAGGATAGGTGTAGAGATATGTGCTACAAGAGGTGAAGTAGGATGAGTGTAGAGATATGTGCTACATGAGGTGAGGTAGGATAGGTGTAGAGATATGTGCTACATGAGGTGAGGTAGGATAGGTGTATAGATATGTGCTACAAGAGGTGAAGTAGGATGAGTGTAGATATATGTGCTACATGAAGTGAGGTGGGATAGGTGTAGAGATATCTCTACAACTATCCTACGTGAGGTGAGGTAGGATAGTTGTAGAGATATGTGCTACAAGAGGTGAAGTAGGATGAGTGTAGAGATATATGCTACATGAGGTGAGGTAGGATAGGTGTAGAGATATGTGCTACATGAGGTGAGGTAGGATAGGTGTAGAGATATGTGCTACATGAGGTGAGGTAGGATAGGTGTAGAGATATGTGCTACATGAGGTGAGGTAGGATAGGTGTAGAGATATATAAAATCGTAAGATTAGAAAATGAGAAGGAGCTCAAGACTAAAGAGCGAAAAGTAAATAGTAAAAAGTGAATTATGTATCATTAAAAGTATATAAAAATGACTTAGCTCGAATGGTTGGTCTGTCCAGCTGGTGTTGTGTTCCTTCCTTGTACAGCTGTCACCGTACCTTGGAGTGCTTATCATACCCCACTACTGGCTGCTTGCTACCAGCTTTACCGTAGCATTGCAATTATTTGCCTGTTTCCCGCTGTTATTTGATGGTACGCAGCAGGCAGAATAGCAATGTTCCTGCTTTCATTTGTCTCTTATTAATTGATTCTCATTCACGTAACATTTCTTCAATCCTCTCAATTGACTGGCTCATTTACTCTTCCTCGCTACTTAAGGAATGCAATATTTCTACATTTACTGTATTTATTCATTTTTCTGCTACAGTTTACTTACACGTAGTCCTGATAGTGTTGATCTTATTGTTTGTCATTTATCCCATTATATGTTATAGTTGTCAAACATCATCTTTTCATATACCGTTCATTAATGTTTATAATCAGTCCATCTTGACAACTTGCGTGCTCTTACCTTTGCAGTCTTTTTCATCTTCTTCGTTACTGCAGTGTTTATAACCATCGCATACATAGTTCATGTGCAAACATATGCCGTTGCTGCATCTAAATTGGTTTGACTTGCAATTTTCTGCGAATATATCAAAATGTAGCAACGATTATGAATGGAAATAAAACAAAACTTTTTTCTAAGTAACAGGACGCTACAATCAGATTTAGCTTTTTTGAGCATTTAAATTATGATTTATATAGGTGAAAAATCATGTAAACACACACACACATATGTATATATGAAAATGTGTGCGTACGTGCGTGCGTGCGTGTGTGTGTGTGTGTGTGTGTTATATACTGATATAAACAAAAAATACATTTATATTTTTGCAGAAACTGAAATAGAGAAGAGAGCGAAAGACAGAAAGAGTTTTTTGATACAAATAAACAACTATTTCTCACATTATGTGTATGCGTTCAACAAAACATATATGTAAACTATAAATAGTTTTAAATATCAAATTGTATTGACTTTATACAAAAAGGGAAACAAAATACTTAAAAGTTGTTTATAAAATGTTCGAAAAATAAATACTTGTAATTAAAGTGTTCGTCAATTTGAACTAAAATATGGTGGCAAACTTGTTTTTAACAGCAAAATAAACGAAACCAAAATACAAATGTTAACACAAATTGATGCTGAAGTGTACATTAGCGTAAACACTTGAAACAGTAGCCAAAAACGAAAAGCGATATGCTCAACAAAGATACTGTAAACCAACTATTGAAGGAATTCAATATTTAACCAGCAGAAGTATTTCACAAAAGTAGACTTATTCAAACAAATGAAATAAAAAAAGTATCATGCAAATATCTTTTTTTTTATCTGCACATATTTGCAAACAAAAATTACTTGGATTGGACAGTGACATTAATATTTTCCTGCACATTAGACGCGCAACCGTGTACGGTTTCATAAACAAGATCTGTTTTCTTTATACAGTGAAGGCTTTCTGAAATGTATAAATGATCCATCTCCTCTAAATACCATTATGACGTCTGACAGGGATTACCAAACTACATAACCTTCAATTTCTGCCACACTGTCCATCATTTCTGTTTATGACTTCTGAAGTCAAATTAACGTGCCGTTCTGTAATTACGTTATGCTGTCCTCTCTCTTTCCGCATTAAGTATCATCATCATCGAGTGCCTTCTCCGCAACGAAGGTTGGCTACCATGGAGCGCCATTCTGCTCTGTCTCTTGCTTTGATAGTGCAGGTTGTCATAGGCTGATTTGTCCATCTTTTGATGTTACTCGTCCATGTTAGTCTTGGTCTGCCTCTGCCTCTTTAACCTTGTATTTTTCCCTCCAGGATTACTTTTAGTAGGCTGTTGTGTCTTTTAACATGGCCCAAAAATCGCATTTGTCTTGTTTGAATTGTGCTTAGTAGTTCTATTTTCATTTTTAGTTGTTTTAAGACTTAATCGTTTGTTTTCCTTTTCTTCCATCCAACTCTACCTATTGTTCTATATATCCACATTTCAAAAGCTTCAATTCTCTGTTCTGTTTTCTTGTCTAATGTCCATTAAGTATGCCTGTTGCCATAAAGAGCTCATCCATTTACATTCTCACATTGTGCCTAAATTATGTTTCATTCTTATCTACGTCGATAATGATATTGTCTATGTTAAAGTATATTCATAAATGGAAGTTGAGGGAAATTATTAGTAACAGGGAATTAGCTCAATGGATGCACATTCTTAAGTCTCTTCTCTCCCCTGTCGTTGATTACGAGCAGCAAAGCATTCAGTGACCTGTATGGAATAAGGCCTCTTGCAGAATACCAATATATTTTATCATTATTTTTCGGCTCTTTGCTATGCCTTACTTGGTACCATGGAATATGGTCTGCACTGTATGTACATCTTCGTCTTGATTGTTCTTGCTAAATTGCCTTCGGTAGTAGTATAGTATGTCAATTAGGACGGATAAAAGTGCCTTTGAAGGCACCTAAATCCTTATATAAATAGTCTACCCGTACATCGAGGCACATTTTTTGGTGCCGTTTTTCCTTATATGAGAGTCTTCATTTTTTCTTATATGAGAGTCTACCCGCCCATTTTGGTTCCGGTGACCTCTCGTTGACCTCTCGTTGACCTCTCGTGGTGTTGTGAAGGCGTCGAAACGCAGATAAATCCTTATATAAATAGTCTACACGCAGATCGAGGCACAATTTTTGGTGCCGTTTTTCCTTATATGAGAGTCTACCCGCCCCTTTTTGTTCCGGTCGTGGTGGTGGTGGTGGTGGTGGTGACCTCCCGATGACCTCCCGGTGACCTCTCGTGGTGACCTCCCGCTGCGGTGGTGTTGTGAAGGGGTGGTGAAGGGGTGGTGAAGGGGCGGCGGTGGTATCATAACTTTCATATTCTTTGTACTTTCAATGGTTCCGTAACTTTCATAAATCTATTCTTTCTTTATACTCTCATTCAATAAAAACAGTGACAAGTTTATTTATTGTTTTTAAAAACTTCCTTTAGAATTAAAGGTAACAGCTTAGGCCGTTACACACGCTACACGCCAAATGCGAAACACAGCGTTAATTAAGCGAGAGATCAAAGAGTTCCCGGTAGGCGCGCAGCAAGGGGCCGCAAGATCAAAGAGTTCACGGTAGGCGCGAGGCGACCTCGCGCAGCGTGGGAGCCGCGTTTAACGTTAAGCGCGATCAAAGAATCCGCCTCCCGTATGAACATCAAAGAATCTGCCTCCCGTGGTGAAATATCCGTCGCCGGTAAGTGTTCATCAGGAGAATCATTTAACAGGGGAATTTTACGATACCGATGTTTTAATGTGAGACGCTTGGGGGTAATTAATATCTTTGCGCTGGTTCGTGTTCAAAGACCGTGTTTCGCTGTGAAAAGTTTTGATTAAATGTTGAGGGCCAGACTGGCCAGGGCTACGTTAATAACTTTTTATCATCTGAAGATTAGAATACCACTTATCAGGGGAATTTTAGTGGGTGGTTGTTTTAATGTGAGATGTTTAGGGGAAATTAACACTGACAAGTTTATTTATTTATTGTTTTATTCGTATATATATCTCACAATAGATAACACAGGGGTAGACAATAATGTATTGTTTAACTATTGTACATTATAGACAAGTATAATACATAAGAAACAAAGTAGTTTATTTACAAGTGTTATACATGATAGTGTTAAATCGATAAAGGGGAGGTGGTCACGTTGTCAGAATGGACCTGTCGCTTGATGGGGTGAGGTAGTAAGTTGGAAGTTGTAGTAGTAGGTTAGAAGTTGGCGTGTATTAGAGGAAGTTGGTTGTGGGGGTAGTTGGTAGTAGAAGTTGTAGTAGTGAAAGTTGTAGTTGTAGACGTAGTCGGTGTAGAAGTTGTAGTAGTGAAAGTTGTAGTAGAACAGGGGACGACGTTCAAATTAACAGACGACGACTTTTATTCGACTGACTCAACAAGCAAAGACCAAAACGTTACTCCCAAACCAACGAAAGCTTAGACTTTGGAGTTCTATATCTTTAGCACTTCAACGAATAACAGACAACAGTAATGGTGAACCTTACAGATAAGAAAACTTAGTTCCAAACCCCAAAATTTCGTCTCATAACTAAAAAGTTGAACTCAAAACATTAAAAATCTAGGTCCAAAGTCAAAATAGTTAGACACGGTAGGGCAAAAGGGCATATTCTTTCCAACCAATACTCCATATTCTTCTACACATCTGCATCTCGAAGCCTTCGAATTTATATTCAATGTTTGGCTACTGACAATGTGGCAGTCATTTCGTTGTAATGGTCATCTCGTTGTAACAGACACGTATGTCATGTCGTTGTAACAGACTCGTATGTCATGTCATTTTATCAGAGACGTATGGTATGTCGTTGTAATAGCCATGTCGTTGTATCAGTCATGTCGATGTAGTAGACACGTATGTCATGTCAATGTAACAGTCATGTCAATGTAACAGTCATGTCAATGTAACAGTCATTTCGTTGTAATAGTCATCTCGTTGTAACAGTCACGTATGTCATGTCGTTTTATCAGAGACGTATGGTATGTCGTGATGGATCATGTAGGTTGTCGACTGGGCCATGATGGATCATGTAGATTGTCGACTGTGCCATGATGGATGATGTAGATTGTCGACTGTGCCATGATGGATGAATGTAGGTTGTCGACTGTGCCATGATGCTCGTATGTAGGTTGTCAACTGTGCCATGATGGATGAATGTAGGTTGTCTAGTGTCGCATGATGGTTACATGTATGTTGTCTAATGTGCCATGATGGATGAATGTAGGTTTTCTAATGTGCCATGATGGATGAATGTAGGTTTTCTAGTGTGTCGGGATGGCTGAATGTAGGTTCTGTCTAGTGTGTCGTGATGAGTGTATGTAGATTGTCTAGTGTGCCATGATGGTTGTATGTAATTGTCGAGTATGCTCCAACAAATCACCGCGCCATTTAAACTTCTTTGAACACAATGGACACAGATGTTCACCAGAAGAAACTTCATTATGAGAAACCATCTGGAGAAAATCCAATAACCCTTTCGTCAACCATATTTAACATACCTAGTTTAACTTCATCAAACATCAAGCTCAACAATACTTAGCATGCCTACTTTAAAAACATCGATACAATTGAATAACCTTTTATCGATAAGCCTTAACGTACTTTAAGAGAAAATATTCCAACTTACAGTGTAAAATAGAATCTCAATCCGTTAGAATGAATAGTAACTTTCCTTGAAGCAACCAAACTTATAACACGAAAGCCCTGAAGGGTCTTGTTTAAATATAGCCTGGTAACAAATGAATACATTATCCAATCAGTGAGTGATTATGCCAACATCGACTGATATCTGGATTAACCAATTAGAGAAGAGCATTAACATTGGAGGCGGAGCAAAGAAATGACTGACATCTGTATTATAACCATTCAGAAAAGAGCATTAACATGGGAGGCGGAGCAAAGAAATGGCTGACATCTGTATTATAACCAGTCAGAAAAGAGCATTACTATGAACGGCAGAGTGATTAACCAATTATAGAAGAGCGTAACTTTGAAAACGGTTCCAGTTCCATCTTAAGGTAAATGAATTGGTCGGGTTCTCATCGAGGATCGTGGGCGTTTCTGGTCCATAGAATGTGTTTGGATAAACTTATGTAGGAGTTTATGTTCCTGGGGGTTGATATTATTCACACATATGATAAGGCGTATAAGAAACATTCCAAGTTTTATAACGCGATGGCTAACCTAGTATACACATGATCGGAGAGAAATGAGCTGTTATTTACTGGAATAATTCAGCGAGTCGGTGGTCATGATATCTACGCCACGTTTGTAACCATCGTTATCGAAATACTTTCAGATCGAATTCGCAATTTCGGTCGTCTTGTTGTTCTATATACCCTCGCCTATCGATTAGTTAAGAATCATGTCAAAGACATGTTCGACTCTGATTCCGACATTTGTGTTTTAGAAACGGACTTTGGTACTTGGACCGGTGGTATCATCGGAAGAGAATTTGGAGAGTGGTTACTAAAAGAAGGTGGTTTGGAAAATTTTCTAGACCTCTCTAACGAAGAAGCTACAACACTGTGGACTCTACTTCACAACAGCCTTTGGTCTTTAAGAGCTTTACCTAGAAATGTGAGTTTATATATTTTCCCTAATAAAAGTTTGGTAACCCCACAGCATTTGTTACTGCCTTACAATATTGTTTACCAGGTCACGACACCCTCTCACACTGATGATGAGGGTTGTCCTGTAGTAGGCCTGTGATTGTAATAAGAATGGTTTGCTCCAGCTTTGAAATCTGAAATTTTCACAAAAAGAGATGGTGTTACTCAGTTCCCCTATAATGGGGATGTTGAGTTACTAAAAATAGATTTTGATCTCTGATGCAATACCTGATTAGTTACTAAAAATAGAATGTGACCTATGCTCCAATAACAGAATACTCATTGCCCTGGTGACCAATTGAGACTGATGGAAAAGTGAATTCCCAGTCATAGAAAAGTATGTTGTCACGATAGGTGTGTCAATAACAAGGAATAAAAATCATTAAAGACATCATAATTAAGTTGTGAAATTTTGGTGGTTGAGAGATAAATCTGAAGATAAGCACATCAAACTATAAGAACAAGGAAACAATCGTATATTACACACTCTTAGAGCCAGTGTTATGTTAACACGTATTTAGTTAAAATAGAAGGTTATAAATTGAGTAGAGGTAAACTTATACCTTATGGCTCATCTACTTTTTCGAATAAACTCAAGTTCAGAAGACAGTGATGACGATATTGATTTGTCAATTGGCACGCAAACCACGATAATATGGCCTAGTGGTAATTTTAATAATGGTTTAACTTTAGACTCAATTTTCAAAAAGACAAATATACGTGAAAGGTTTTTAAACTCTAGTGAAACCTCTGACACCTACATCACCGGCTCTCAAAATCAGGGAGCTGGAAGACTGGAGATTCCAACTGAAATAATTAACAACCACTCCTCGACTGGTAATAGAGATATACAAATCTTTGAACATGATATTTATTTTGAACAAATTAACGCAACGTGGAACGAACAATACGCTTGCAGCCAGCAAGGTGATACACTAAACAATAGAGCTACCAATGTAGGTAATTGCTTTGGAGTCGAGTTTACCTTTTGATTTGATATTCTCTGTTTCTCCTTCGTTATCTTTATTACTGGGTTATTACACAACTAGTAGAGACATTATCTTTATTGATGATGATAAATAGTAAATTTCCACATGTAATGAAAATTTTGAAACTAGTTGCTAGTAATGATTGACGTTATAGTAAAGGAAACCGAAAAAAAAAATAAAGGACTCATCGTTAATACCATAAAGAAGTAACTGTAACATCAAAGAAAACGACAAGTGGAATAATATTAATACTGGTAAATCTTTTGAAGTGTTATCCTCTGGAGTAGAGTAAATTTTACGTAGAAGCAGGTTTAAATTACCCAAGAGACTCATGGACAATAGGTTACTAGGTGAGAAGCGAAAGAGATATCCAATACTTGGATGTTGTGACTTGTAATGAGAACCGCTGTAATAACTTGTACCAACTTGAAAACGTGAGGGGTGAAAAGACAGAGGGAAACAAAGAGAAATGACATCAGCTACAGCGTTGTGAAGAGATATTTTATTATAAAGTGTTTTTCATTTAGAAGTTTTTGCTGGCTTTTAAACCTAAATTGTCTCGTTTCTTCTAGGTTCATTTTTGTGAAGAAACGATTGTTTTAACAATCCACGATGATGAAAATGACGAACCCAATTATTCTTGGCAGCAGTTTTCTATAGACAAGGAGCGCTTCATAAACCGTATACAAGAATGTGGCAAAATTATTTCCCCCATCCTAGCTATTGATCACAGAGCCAAGATTCTAAAAAAGTATTTCAGAAGTAATAGAAACTAAATCCCACGAGGCCGATGTATCCATGGAGTCATCAAAACAAATGATGATCCAGAGACATATTAACGACCGTATCATTTATCGGTTGATGACGCCCTGGATCCATCGACTGAGTGGAACAAACTTCCCATGACTCATCAAAGATGGCGGCTCTCTGAACATGTCTCAACACGTCCGATGACGTATTGCATCAGTTACTATAAATAGAACGTATTCCATTGGTTACTATAATTAGGCTGGCCACGCCCCACTTGTTACAGGGTATAAAAGTCAGCCGTTCTCAGTTCTACTACATACAGAAAGTCAGAGCCCTGCTACCAAGTCGTGTGATTCAAACATGGAATCGGCTAGCATTAATATGCCAGCTTCATTTGATGTATGTGATCAACGTATTTTCATGTCTCGTAGAAATGAGAATATAATTCCACTGTCCAAAGATGGTGTTAAGGCAGTCTCAGTTTCTGCTTTTCATAACAGACCATTGATAAACATAAGGTCATATCGTGGTGAGAGTCTTCTTAAGTTTCCTACCAGAACTGGAATAACACTCTCGAGAGATGAATTTATCACGCTAGTTGATATGCGAGATGACATTTTAGCAACTTATGATAACATCAACTATACTACACCTCTTGTTGAGCAACCGAAAGAACCAAGAGATATGTATGCCTCGAGTGATTCAATTTCACTCAGTCGCCAATTACCTACGCCGTCTTTGATCAAGGCTTTGTCAAAATGGAGGGTGGCTGTGTTTTGAACTCTAATCAACCTTCGTATTCACCAGTGTTTGATAACCATTTAGCTCAAACAGACAGTTCCAACAAAGCGAGGAAGCCGAGACGAGTAAAATTAATAAATGCTGCAGTGGGACAGTGAAATTTTTATTACTTATACATGATTATGTTGTTATTTGTGTACTTTTTTCAGATGATTTGAATTCATATTTGTACTATTGAAATCATCATTGTTCAATTATAAACATTTGAATGTGTAACATGTATTGTCCACGTTGATGTATTGAAATAAATTTATGTTTCAGTGTGAAAATAAACATTATAAAAAGAGCATATTTGTTTGATTTTTATTTGAGTTGTTTTAATTTATTTAATTTTAAATTATTTTGTTAAATTAAAATAAATGACAGTATAGAATCTATGAAATAAGGTTCTACTTACGATTTGTAAAGAAAAATTACTTGTACAGCCAAGCACACTCTTGCTTGCGTTACAGCCAAGACACTCGTTGAAACTGCTTCAGAGAGTGAGAATAAAATCCTGGCTGCTTGGATCTACTTATATACAGTTCTAACCTCTTTGATCGATCAAGTACTCTCCAGTACAACCATATTAATTTTCCCCTAAACATCCCACATTAAAACAACCACCCACTAAAATTCCCCTGATAAGTGGTATTCTAATCTTCAGATGATAAAAAGTTATTAACGTAGCCCTGGCCAGTCTGGCCCTCAACATTTAATCAAAACTTTTCACAGCGAAACACGGTCTTTGAACACGAACCAGCGCAAAGATATTAATTACCCCCAAGCGTCTCACATTAAAACATCGGTATCGTAAAATTCCCCTGTTAAATGATTCTCCTGATGAACACTTACCGGCGACGGATATTTCACCACGGGAGGCAGATTCTTTGATGTTCATACGGGAGGCGGATTCTTTGATCGCGCTTAACGTTAAACGCGGCTCCCACGCTGCGCGAGGTCGCCTCGCGCCTACCGTGAACTCTTTGATCTTGCGGCCCCTTGCTGCGCGCCTACCGGGAACTCTTTGATCTCTCGCTCAATTAACGCTGTGTTTCGCATTTGGCGTGTAGCGTGTGTAACGGCCTAAGCTGTTACCTTTAATTCTAAAGGAAGTTTTTAAAAACAATAAATAAACTTGTCACTGTTTTTATTGAATGAGAGTATAAAGAAAGAATAGATTTATGAAAGTTACGGAACCATTGAAAGTACAAAGAATATGAAAGTTATGATACCACCGCCGCCCCTTCACCACCCCTTCACCACCCCTTCACAACACCACCGCAGCGGGAGGTCACCACGAGAGGTCACCGGGAGGTCACCGGGAGGTCACCACCACCACCACCACCACCACGACCGGAACAAAAAGGGGCGGGTAGACTCTCATATAAGGAAAAACGGCACCAAAAATTGTGCCTCGATCTGCGTGTAGACTATTTATATAAGGATTTATCTGCGTTTCGACGCCTTCACAACACCACGAGAGGTCAACGAGAGGTCAACGAGAGGTCACCGGAACCAAAATGGGCGGGTAGACTCTCATATAAGAAAAAATGAAGACTCTCATATAAGGAAAAACGGCACCAAAAAATGTGCCTCGATGTACGGGTAGACTATTTATATAAGGATTTAGGTGCCTTCAAAGGCACTTTTATCCGTCCTAATTGACATACTATACTACTTTCGGCCTAACTTTCGTACCTCCAAGCAATGGCGATGATTTTCTCGTTGTGGAGGGGGGGTGGGGGGGGGGAGAGAGTAATGGAGTTCCGGTAAACTTTTCTTTTGTAAACAGGCACCCCTCATATGATAGAAGTTTAGTACAGCATAAAAATCGCTGAAACAAGTTGTAGACAAAAGCGAGAATAGTAGTTAACGTGGGGTTGAGAACAAAACATATAGATTGCTGTCAAGTTTACACAATAGATAACCAGGTCCATGGACATATCATTGAAACAATAATAGGAGAAATTGTTTAATCCTTAATCCTTGGCATGTGGTCTATTTTCCTATATATGAAAGTGATTATTGATTTAGCTTTACATGATAAGAACACTATATTTTTTTTTATCTACCTATTCAACATTCGGGAGTTGGAAACCAGTGTAACTAAGGTATAATAGATTAAATTGCAGCATCCGAATACACAAACAAATACTGAATAAGAAACTTACGTGAAGCGACCCGCCAGAAGACCTAAAATTAAATGCAAAGACTTCTGCAAGGCAATCCTGAGAAACTTCTCCGACAGTGTAAAAGACTAAATAAATCAGATATCATATATCGACAAATTAAGGACGTAGCAAAGAAATGTGCAACATTTGAAATTAATAACAAATTAATGTTACAAGATAAAAACATTTTAAATATCAAAGAAGTCTAGTGACAACAGACTATTCACAAGCAGGAAAAATAGATTGAAAATGCAACAAAGTTTGTGTAATCATCGGACATCCATCACCACTATTGTCCAACTATAAAATAACTCTAGAGGCAAAACTGGCACTCTATAATAAAAACCGTCATTCAAACGTTGTACTACCAATACCAGTTTTGGACTCAAGATGCAAGAACAATAAGAAAAATAACCACTACCGCGGTGAAATGAGTTAGACGAATGACAGGAAAACAACCTAAAAGATAAGATCGAAAATGAAGAACGGAGAAAAAAAAAGCTAGGAATAATTCCCGCATTAGAGTAATAAAGAAACAACAGATAAAATAGTTTGGTCACGTGATAAGGTAGAATTCAAAACACTACACAACGTTCCTTCCATAAACGTTGCGATAACACTCGGCCTAAGGACCGCCCTGAAAAGGATGGAATTATGAAATATTAGAAACACTAGAAAGCATAACAGCAGGCGAGGCCAATAGAAGAACAAAAGACTACAAATTATATCTACCCTCCCTCATCAAGGCCAGCTCCTTGTCGTGGGGATGGGGCTTAACAGTCACCAGGGACTGAAAACTAAGACTGGCCAGGTCTTCCTACAACCGAGCAAGACCACAGTCTGCTCTAGCAAGTTCAAGTGCTGAAGTCGGAGGCAACCAGCCAAAAGGCGCACAACAATCAGGATGCCACGCACTCAACGCAAATGGAAGTATGTCTATAACCGCAAATCGATATGGCACTCGCCCTGTGATGGGCACTCAGGCAGGAGCAGCGCCGGGTCCTCAGCCTCGAAAGGGCCCAACCTCTATTACTGGATGTCCTTCTCAACCGCTCTGTGGAGTCAGGGGGCGAGAGAATAGAGCTACTGGCCAATCCAAAATAAGACCACTAAAAATAATGCACTGGAATGCTGAAGGCATCAACAGCAAAAGAGATGGGTACAGTAAAAAGATAGAATTAGAAAATATCCTGCATGAAGAACAAATAAGCATATGCTGTTTGCAGGAAACCCATCTAAACAACGACATAGCCTTGAAGATTAGGGGATACCAGTGCTACCGATCTGACAGAATAAATAGACAAAAGGGTGGAATACTGACTCTTGTGAGGAACAACATTAATGCATGTCAGATTGAAGTGTATATGGATGGAGCGGAATATCAAATACTGCACCTCAGGACAGGAAATACAGACTTCCATCTACTTAACTACTACTGTCCGAGTGACCGCCCACTAGCACTAGACACAATTACATTAAAAGAAAGAATAATTGTATGTGGAGACTTTAACAGCCACTCACAGAGCTGGGGCTATGAACATATGGACAAGAGAGGTGAAGAGCTTGAAAATTGGCAGGATGACTATGGGCTTATACTATTAAACCAGGCAACAGATCCACCAACATTCTACTCCAGATCATGGCATACCACATCTACACCAGACCTTGCTTTCCATTCACCAGACCTGGATTGGAATATCACACGAATTGTTGGGAAACAACTTGGAGGCAGCGACTACCGACCAGTCTTTTTAGTGGTACAAAATAAGGCCATCAGGGAGAGCAGCACTCTCTCCAGATGGAATTACAAAAAGGCAGACTGGAAAATGTATCAACACTACACCAGTGTACTGACTAAAGATATAAATACAGATAGAGACATCAACAAAATAGTTGATGAATTCAGTAGACTAATAATACAAGCTGCCAGTGAAACAATACCTAAAGGGGCACGGAAACACTACAAACCATACTGGAGTAGTGAGCTAGAGCAACTGCACAATGACATGGAAACATCTCGAAAGCAAGCAGAAAATAACCCTTGCCAAGAACACCACAACAACTACCAGCATGCTAAAGCCAAATTTCAACGGGCTAAACTACAAGCCAGACGGAGAAGCTGGAAAGAGAAAACAGAGTCCTTGAATCTTGAACGAGACACAAGAAAAGTGTGGAAGCTTGTAAAACAGCTGAATGATGAGGGTACAGAAAGGAACACCAAAATTACACTGAAGAAGGATGGAAACATTCTAACAGGTAAACATGCAGCAAATTACTTTGCAGACTCCTTTGCAAATGACAATAATATTGAAATTAGCCTAGAAAAACGACAAGAGACCCGTTTAAAACAACAAAATGCAAGACAAAAAGAGACCAAACATGAAGTAATGGAAACACCCATTACACAAAGAGAGCTAGAGCTGGCAATATCCAAATTAAAAATGAAAAAGTCACCAGGCAATGATGGAGTGTCCAATGAAATGATTAAGAACTTGGGAACTGCAGCTAAAGCAAAACTACTGCAGATCTACAACATTTGCTGGATCACAGGTAGAGTGCCACAGGCATGGAGAGAAGCAATTATGATACCATTACTAAAGCCAGGAAAAGATGGTTCAATGACATCCAGCTATAGACCAATCAGCCTTACAAGCTGTTTGTGTAAAACAATGGAACGTATAATCAATCTCAGACTGCAGTGGTACCTGGAAAGTGAAAATCTCCTTGTCCCACAACAAGCAGGCTTTAGACAGTGTTACTCTACCGAAGATCAAGCAACCTATCTTTCCCAGGAAATTGAAGATGCGTTTCAAGAAAAGGAACTGGTACTAGCAGCATGGATAGACCTAAAGAAAGCATTTGATAAGGTATGGAAGGAAGGGCTTTTGAAGAAACTGAGAAATTATGGAGTAAATGGCAGGATGTACAAATGGGTCAAAGCATACCTGCATAACAGGAGAGCCAGAGTGCAACTGGATGGTCTTAAGAGTAAGAAGGTCTTATTGCGCCAGGGCGTTCCACAAGGAGGGGTACTATCTCCAACACTTTTTCTGATCTACATCAATGACCTAGTTACTGAACTACCACATGGCATCAAAGTGGCAATGTATGCAGATGACTTGGTAATGTGGTGCACAGAGGAGTATGCAACAGTGGCCTCCAAATTGCTACAAAGAGCTATGAATGCACTGAATTCATGGACAAATAGATGGTGTATCAGCATCAATACAGACAAATGCAGTACTACACTTTTCACACTCTCCCCAAAACAAAAAGCAGGAGCCATCTACATAAACAATGAGCCCGTGAAAGAAGACATACAAGCTACATATCTCGGAGTTACATTTGATAACAAACTATCTTGGAAACAGCAGATAAATAAGGCAACCCAATAAGGCAAGGAGGAAATTGGCTATTCTAAGAAAGTTGTGTGGAACCACATGGGGTGCGAGTGGGAAAATACTCACTCAATAAAGTTTACCAACAGAGTATACGCCCACATTTAGAATATGGATCATCCGCATGGTGCTCAGCATCAAACACCACATTGCAAGAACTGGATAAAGTACAAAACCAGGCACTTAGGGTCATCACAGGAGCAATGAAATCAACACCAATATTGGAGATGGAGAAATTGTGGAGGATACCAGCACTGAGAGAACGGAGAGACACAAAGGTGCTGATACAGGCAGACAAATTTGTATGCATGCCGAGACATCCAATGAAGGACAGATTCCAAAATCTTGCATTGGGACGACTTAAGAGAAGCAGCTTTATCCACCAAGCCAAGCGTATTAGTAGGCAAACACCAGACATGCCAAGAGTTGTTAAACCCCTTCTGCCCATACCAGAACAGACTCCCTGGACAGATGAATCAGGATTATCAGTTCAAATATGGACAGAAGTGAAAGGAATAGTTGACAAAGAGGAACAAAATAGTCTACAGCGAAAAACAATAACTCTCAGTTTCCTGGATGAAGAATACCCACAAGACCTATGGATCCGTGTGTACACAGATGGATCAGCACAGAATGCAGTAAAGAATGGGGGAGCAGGTGCATATATAGAGTACCCAAATTACACTAGGGATATGAATAAAATAGCAACAGGGAAATATTGTCACAATTATGATGCAGAAATACAAGCAATAAAGTTGGCAATAGAAAAACTGCTGAACAGTAATCTTAGCCCACAGCCTGCAGTGTTTTTGACAGATGCAAGATCAGTACTCCAGGCACTACAATCCAGAAAATTACCACATCTGCAGACCTTATTGACTGAACTCTGCAAGCACCACAGGGTTGCCCTGCAGTGGATCCCGTCTCACTGTGGAATACCAGGAAATGAGAAAGCAGATCAGTTGGCAAAGGAAGGTTCAACAGTCACACAACTAGATACACCAGTTACATACCATCATAAGAAACAGATAATCAAATCAATCAGAGGACCACAAGCCCCAAATCAGGATGCCTTGTACAGCCAAGCACACTCTTGCTTGCGTTACAGCCAAGACACTCGTTGAAACTGCTTCAGAGAGTGAGAATAAAATCCTGGCTGCTTGGATCTACTTATATACAGTTCTAACCTCTTTGATCGATCAAGTACTCTCCAGTACAACCATATTAATTTTCCCCTAAACATCCCACATTAAAACAACCACCCACTAAAATTCCCCTGATAAGTGGTATTCTAATCTTCAGATGATAAAAAGTTATTAACGTAGCCCTGGCCAGTCCTCTGAGATCAAGGCGATAAACAGGCATTTTAAACAGGATAACAGTCGATCAAAAACATCAAGCGTTCGGCCGACATTTGTTGTTCTACTTAGAATAAACCTATCCACTCTAAAGACGGATTTTTGAAGCCGAAAGACGCACGCTGCTAACCGTAAACAATCTACACAGTGCATCCACGCCCACTTAATGGGAGAGCAATAAGAGGACAACATAATATCCCTTTAGTCTTTAAAAATAATTTGCTATTACAGTTATCATCACATGGACATCAGTCATATATTAAAGTATTTGTTTAATATCGTATCCGTTGATAATGACTTATATTAAACGAGTACGCTACTCGTGAGTGCATAATGTGGTCATCCAATCAAATATGTTATTTTGTGTACCAATGACATCCTCCCTAGTCATGGTTCTTTGCCATATAGACACCAAGATGAATTATGTCATGATCATCATTGAGTGCCGTCTCCGCATCAAAGGTTGGCTACTATGGAGCGGCATTCCGGTCTGTACCTTGCTTTGATAGTGCAGGTTGTCATAGGCTGACTTGTCCATCTTTTGATATTACTCGTCCATGTTAGTCTTGGTCAGCCTCCTTCCCTTTTACCTTGTATTTTACCTTCCAAGATAACTTTTAGTAGGCTACTGCGTCTTTTAACAT
The DNA here is from genome assembly GCA_032433765.1 of Megaustenia siamemsis. Taxonomy (NCBI): domain Eukaryota; kingdom Metazoa; phylum Mollusca; class Gastropoda; order Stylommatophora; family Ariophantidae; genus Megaustenia; species Megaustenia siamemsis. The sequence continues at coordinate 60,553,506 of JAVIAB010000092.1, read as the reverse complement.
GCCCCAAAATCTCATTTGTCTTGATTAAATTGTGTTTAGTTGCTCTTTCATCATTTTTAGTTGTTTTAAGACTTCATCGTTTGTTTTCTTTTCTTTTCATCCTATCATTCCTATTCTTCTATAACTCCACATGTCAAAGGCTTTAATTTTCTGTTCTTTTTTCTTGTCTAATACCCATGCTTCTACACCATACAGGAATGTTGAGAAGCTATAACATTTTGCTATTCTTAGTTTTAGATGTTATTTGAATTATAAATTATGTACTTTAATTTACATCCTCCATTCTGCTCTATATTTAGTTGCAGTCTAAGCATAGTTCTACAATTATTCACACTGACTTCCATGTAAAGCTGAAAATCTTGTAAAATAAACATAAACAGTATGGAGCAGTTAAACTAATAGAAAGACAAGACAAACTACAACAGCAAAAAACTACAAACAGACAAAAAAAAGAGAAAATATTGTAAAACGCGTCATTTTGTTTCAGGATAATCAACAAAAGTACTGTCTCGCTACTTTCAAATCTCCTCGTTAAAGGCATCTCGGTCTGTTATGAACTATTTCAGCTTGAAGACAATAATATGTTTTATGTGTAGCAAGACAAGAAATTGGACCGTCATTGTCTCATGTCTTGTGACCTTGTTTCAAATATTAAATTATATTGTAGAGTTGCTATATCTTTTTGTGTGTGCCACATTTTGTACCTGTGAAATCTTCACTTCCTTAACATTTTCATATATCTCTCATTATGAATGAGAATTATTCACGTTCCACTACTACCTAAGAAATCAAATAAAGAAATGTTAATAGAAAACGGCTTCAAGATAACAACGACAATTAAAGACACAAAAAACAGGAAACAAGCACAATACAATAAACACATATGTAGATTGCGAGGCTTTTTAAATAAATTATAAAAGATTAAGAACAAGAAAGGGGGATGAAAAAAAGGAGATGAAAAAAATATGATGAAAATAAAATGGGACGAAAATACAAGTGGATGAAAATAAAAGGGAACGAAAATAAAAGGGCAGGATCAAAGGCATAAGTAAACTAAAGTAAAGAGCCCCCGTCACGCCAAGTGACGTAAAAGGAATATGGTGTTAGTGACCATAAATTTTACAGACCTTCAGCACATAATTTTGGGGTAATGTGGTCTGTATTACGCCCGTGCCGCTTTACTTTCCCAGAAAAAAAGCCGGTACCAATTTAAGGCTGGGTGAACCCGGAAGCCGTCGGTTGGGATCGAACCCTACCTCTTGTCCTTTGTAGTCCAGTTCACTAACCACTGAGCTATCGCGGCTCCCTATCAAAGGCATAGGGACAGATATATTGTTTCAAAACGTTGGAAATATTGAACAGATTCGGATGTATTAGACCGCATGTGCAATCACAGTGTAGAAGGAAATCATTAATAAACGAAAGAAGAAGGACTGGTTGTTAAGACACAAGATGGTTGTGAAAGTATTAAATGTTCAATGATGAAAAGAATAGTAATATAATAGGATGGAGATGTGAGAGAGAGAGAGAGAGAGAGAGAGAGAGAGAGAGAGAGAGAGACGAGAAAGAGAGAGAGAGAGAGAGAAATAAAAATTTGAAATATTGAAACAATATATAATAGGGTGGAGCAGTAACATAAGGCAAATTTGTTCCAGAAAAACATTATGAGTTGATTAACAGATAAGATAGTTGTAAATAGAAAGTGAGCCATATTGGCATGCTCAAAACAAAATGCGCGGGAGGATGGAGTAATGTGAAAAGATAATTGGTCAAAATAAAATGGAAGAAAACGTGCGTACTATAGAAATGTACAAAATACAGTGTCGTTGACAAGAAGTTAAACATATATGTCATGTTCATAAAGATGAACATACGATTAAAGTTCCAGTTGTCCCTGGTTTCCTTGAAAAGTGTGTCATCTGTCTCAGGTTTGACGTATTTAATTAGAGGCGTGTAGGGGTCGCTGAAAACTTCCGACTCCAAGATGGGGTTCAGGTTACAAATGGTCACGCTGGGAAACTCCAGCACTGTGGATACCTTTAGGTCCATCTTGACCTGTGGATGTCAGAACGAGCCTAAATATTTACACAAATATTGGGATCCAGAACACAGGTCTAAAACTGTCTTTTATTGTTTACTTTTTAAAATTTAAATCCTTAAGCTTTCATTTTCCTTCTTAATGCTGTATACATTTTAAAATATATTTAAAAGAATTCAAAACGGCTAGAATAAAAATTCAGATAAAAGAAGGCGTATCTTGGTCTACGCCCTATGGGCCGACTACGGCTCGAAAGGTCAATATATAGGTGGATTGATGGATGGATGGATGGATGGATGGATAGATCGATAGATAGATAGATAGATAGATAGATAGATAGATAGATAGATAGATAGATAGATAGATATATATATATATATATATATAGATAGATAGATAGATAGATAGATAGATAGATAGATAGATAGATAGATAGATAGATAGATAGATAGATAGATAGATAGATAGATAGATAGATAGATAGATAGATAGATAGATAGATAGATAGATAGGTAGATAGGTAGATAGGTAGATAGGTAGATAGGTAGATAGGTAGATAGATAGATAGATAGATAGATAGATAGATAGATAGATAGATAGATAGATAGATAGATAGATAGATAGATAGATAGATAGATAGATAGATAGATAGATAGATAGATAGATAGATAGATAGATAGATAGATAGATAGATAGATAGATAGATAGATAGATAGATAGATAGATAGATAGATAGATAGATAGATAGATAGATAGATAGATAGATAGATAGATAGATAGATAGATAGATAGATAGATAGATAGATAGATAGATAGATAGATAGATAGATAGATAGATAGATAGACAGATAGACAGACAGACAGACAGACAGACAGACAGACAGACAGACAGACAGACAGACAGACAGACAGACAGACAGACAGACAGACAGACAGACAGACAGACAGACAGACAGACAGACAGACAGACAGACAGACAGATAGATAGATAGATAGATAGATAGATAGATAGATAGATAGATAGATAGATAGATAGATAGATAGATAGATAGATAGATAGATAGATAGATAGATAGATAGATAGATAAATTGTTATAGAATATATAACATTATCAATAAAATCATAAATATCAACATAGTACAATATATTAAATTGACAATGATTTGGTCTTATCTTTCAATTACTGTCATCATCATCATCATCATTGCCATACTGGTTGGCGTAGGCGATCATGTCCTTCCACAATCTTCTATCTACAGTGCATCGTATCAATCGCTGTTGTTCACCGTTTTCCATGCCATGACACCAAGCTGTCCAGTATTTTCTCTTTGTCGTCCGCGATTTCTCTTTCCTTTCATTTTGCCAGTTGTAACCAAATATTCCAACTTTCCTCTTCTCATGATGTGCCCGAAAAAATGTTATTTCTTTCTTATGTTTTTTAGTAGCTCTCTTTTTGTGTTGGCCTATTTGAGAATTTCCTCATTGGTCTTTTTAGCTGTCCAAGGAACTTTCAAATTCTTCTGAGAAATCCCATCTCTGTGGCCTCTAATCGTCTTTTCATTTGTTTGTCTACTGTCCATGATTCGGTTCCATAGGTCATTTACTGTAAGGTGACAAATTACTACAAACGTAATGTAATTTGAAATGGAAATTTAAAAAAATAATAATAATAGTCAAGATATCGTACAAAGATGACAAATTAATTAGTAAATTGTGAAACTGTGAATCGTTCATTTATTTCAACATTGACTGTCTTTAGTTCATCTCCATTCAACATTTAGTGATTGTCCGTCACATGGAAATGCATTTTAAACACATTCAGAACTGTTCTATTAAAGTATTCCTTCCACCTTGACTTTCTTTCCTTTGAGTTGTATTTTAGTGATATGTTTATTTGTCCTTCTACTTGTGGTTAAGTGAAAGAGTCTCTCATTCTTCTTTATCTTCTTAATAAGCCTCACTTTCATGTGCTCACCAGCTTACATAAACAATTGAGCCGCATTCATTAATCTAGGCACTAGCATTAGGACATTCATTGTGTGTACCCAATAGTTTGTCCTTAAACTGTTCTCCTGGTGCAAGAATTCAATTTTTAATCTCATGAGTTGCGTGCCTTTAGAAACGTTTGTGTGCGCTCATTTCCTAAGATTAATAGATGTTCTTCTTCTGCAAAACATTTCTTTTTAAACAATGCTTTTCGTATAGCTTATGTAATCCATTATGTCAATTTTTTTCTAATAATTAAATTTAACTAAGGATTTGTATTGTTATTGACCAATCTTCGGAACCCTTGATTTATATATACCGTGTTGTTCTTATATAATGGTTTCGTTGTTAATCTGCCTCACTTTCAAAGACAAACATAATTGTTCATATGATGGTGAATTAAAATGTAGTCATCAAGTGGTCATAAGAGTGTATCTAACACTGGTATACTATATGCCGAGAAGATCAAAGGTGAACAGTGGGTTGTATTATGATTCCTTACATCTGTCGTGACATTGCAGCATTACAGTGATCTGTCGTACACATATAGCGTCGCGCAACGGTTAAACAGATCTTGAACCTGCATAACGAGTGTCTTACACACCTACCTTTTTTCACCTGTCCTCTCCCGAGTGATTATTTTATCTTTGTACCCTTTGAGGAGGATCTTAGTGGCAAATCATTTTCTACAGACGACTAGGTGAAAACGGTGGTGCATGTACAGCTATGGGAGCCGCGATAGCTCAGTGGTTAGTCAACTGGACTACCACGGACAAGGGGGTAGGGTTCGATCCCAACCGACGGCTTCCGGGTTCACCCAGCCTTAAATTGGTACCGGATTTTTTTCTGGGAAAGTAAAGCAGCACGGGCGTAATACAGACCACATTACCCCAAAAATCATGTGCTGAAGGTTTGTAAATTATAGGGTCACTAACACCATATTTCCCTATACGCCACTTGGCGTGACGGAGGTACTTTACTTTTTTTTTTTTTAATGTACAGCTATCAATTCAGGTGAAGAGGTATGTTTACAGCATTCGGAAAAAATGACAAATAATAACAACACAAAAAAAATATGGACCAAAGCAGGATCGAACCCGTACTCAGTGGCACAGCGCCTTGCCACGAAAAGCCAAACGCTAGGGAACACTGCCACTTTGTCATGTTTTCCGAGTGCTGTAAACATACCTCTTCCTCTGAATTGATTCGCTGATTATCGCCTCGGAAGTTTCCCTCTATAATAATATTCATGTATTATTATTTGTCTCCATGTACAGCTATGTAGTCAGCCATGCGATCTGTTACTCTCGCGGAATCGAAGTACAGGTGGAGCATCGGTGAACATGCGTTGAATACTGAATGGGGTAGGGAGGAATTATTTTGTTGTTAAGTGATGAAACAATTTCATTCATTTGTAATTTGCATTTGTTTCAGTAAAACATAATGGTTACTTTTTCCATCACATTCGTATTTGTAGCTTTAACATTAACTAGGGATGTAAATCTAAAGAGGATGATAGTACATTGAGATAAGCAGTAACAGAAAAAGTACTATAAACAAAATGTACTAATCATTTCTGCAACATTACTGTTACATTTATTCACCTCAACCGGGTAGCAGTAATATTTCTCCAGAAGCCAGTAACACTGAACGCCCATCCACACCAACATGACGACAACAAGTACACTCCACACGACTCTTTTCCACAATGAGTTGGCCTTGTAGATCTGGGTCAAGGCCGTGAAACTTGTTTCCATGAAAAACGCTGACAACTCTTCTTTTATGCTACTTTTCTAAAATAATAGAAATTTGAAATAAAATTATATTTTCTTTATGCATTTTTGAAAAAAGATAGGATTTTAATGTAATGTAAAATATTAGATTATACCATTGTAAATTATCTCTATTGTGGCGTATTAAATGTTGATTTAAATAAGGCAATCTAATCTTCACAAGATATAACAAGCAGCTGCTGACCTGCTGAGTTTTTCTTTTACTCTCTCTCTCTCTCTCTCTCTATCTATCTATCTATCTATCTATCTATCTATCTATCTATCTATCTATCTATCTATCTATCTATCTATCTATCTATCTATCTATCTATCTATCTATCTATCTATCTATCTATCTATCTATCTATCTATCTATCTATCTAAAACAGGGTGTTAGACAAAGGTTGTGTGCTGTCACCAGATTTGTTTAATATTTATAGTGAGATTATTTTAAGATCCATAAGGGGCATGCCTGGAATAACAATTGGAGGTCATAATATAAATAATCTAAGGTATGCTGATGATACAGTCTTAATCGCTAAGAGTGAAAATGAGTTACAAGAAATGTTGGACATTATAGTGAAAGAAAGCAAAAGTAAAGGACTCAGCCTTAATAGCAAAAAGACAGAGGTAATAGTAACAACAAAGAAAAAGACATCACCTCAGTGCAAAATAAAGACAAGTAGAACAATATTAAAACAGGTAAATGAATTTAAATATTTGGGAACTTTGTTAACTTCAGGCGGAAGATGTACAAAAGAGGTGAGATGCAGAATGGCTCAGGCAAAAGCAGCTTTCCAAAAAATGAGGAAGATACTATGCAATCCATTTTTGACAATAGAAACAAGAAAAAGAGTTCTTAAATGTTATTTAGAGCCAGTCTTAACATATGGATACGAATCATGGACAATAGGACAACAGACAAGAAAATCACTGGAGTCTGTAGAAATGTGGTTTTACAGAAGAATGTTGAGAGTACCATGGACAGCTAAGAAGAGTAATGAAGATGTTCTGAGAGAGGTCAAGGCAAAAAGAGAGATAATTTCCAATATTAGGAAGAAACAATCATCATTTTTTGGCCATGTAATGAGAAGAAAACAACTGGAATATATTGTAACAACTGGAAAAACTGAGGGACGAAGAGATAGAGGGAAGCAAAGAGAAAAAAATAACAGACAGCTTAAGAGAATGGCTTGGCAGAAGGTCAACAACAGAAATGATAAATAGCTGCCGTGATCGAAAGTTGTGGAGAGACATGATCACCTACGCCAGCAGGCCCGGTACTTGATGATGATGATCTATCTATCTATCTATCTATCTATCTATCTATCTATCTATCTATCTATCTATCTATCTATCTATCTATCTATCTATCTATCTATCTATCTATCTATCTATCTATCTATCTATCTATCTATATATCTATCTATCTATCTATATATATATATATATCTATCTATCTATCTATATATATATATATATATATATATATATATATATATCTATCTATCTATCTATCTATCTATCTATCTATCTATCTATCTATCTATCTATCTATATATCTATCTAACTGTCTGTCTGTCTGTCTGTCTATGTCCTTTTTGCCTTCCTCGCGCTCAATGTAGATGTTACTTCTGCAGCCAGATAAGCTCTCATCTTGACAGTAACAAAAGCCAATATGTTTCAACAATTTCATAGTATCTGCCCACCTCTCTTTGCCTACCTTACCTTCTTGTTTCTCTATCAGTTCCCTAAAATGTTTTAGCCTAACTTGATAAATATGATGCTGCACCACCTCTGCTGCCGTTGCTCTGCATTAGTTAGAAGATCGTCAAGTTGCTTAATTGCTCGCTGTACTCTGCTACATTTATAATAGTTGGTGCATTTTCTAGATACGAAACGAGCAAGATTTCTATTTCTCATCTTTACAATAACAGAGTATACATATCTTAATACTATTTATTAGCTGTCGTCGTTGCAACATCGACATTCCTCAACATCGACTGCTTCTAATACATTTTTCTAGGCTTATATGTTCCGTTTCTTAATTCCATTCTACTTTCTATGAAGATGGATAGGTGTGGCAGGGTTCTTGTTTGGTTATTGAATCTATTATTAGTCAGTTATCTTGTTGATCACCTTCTGTGACTTGTTTATCTATTTTTCTACTTGGTACTTTCATTTCATCTATATCTATTGAGACACACATAACTCGTTGTTTTGAGCAAATATAATACAATCTTTATTATTGACATCTACACATGGTTTGACAACATGTCTGTGGTACAATCAACAAGTTCTAATATTTAATTACAAATCTTGACCTTACTTTCGCGTTACTTGGTAGAGCCTATCGGCGATGTTTCTCGCAACTAACTCTCGTAATCGTAATCAAGTTATTTTTCAATATATTTATATATATATATATATATATATATATATATATATATATATATATATATATATATATATATATATAATTATAACTTGAGATCTTAAAGTTCTAAATCCTAAACGTACATCACAAAATCTCTAGACGAACTGTTTTAATTTAACTCCTAATTCCTACACTCTGTCTAGAGACAGGTTCTCTGGTCTCGTCTACTATTTCTATTAGTGTGTCTCCCCTGAGCTTGGTGGGAAAAAAGTTCTAACTCCTAATTCTATCTTCTGCCTTGAGGCAGATATCTAGTCTCTTCTACTACATCCTCTCTGATGTGTCTCCTCCGCTTCGTGGGTGCAAAGTGTGTTCCAAAATCTGTACCTGGGGCCTTTTTGTTTTCCGGTAAAGCAACGCCTATTCTTGGATACAGACGTAATCTATCTTGGGATCTTGCTAAGACTATCAACCTATTTGTTGCTTGTTTTGACCACCGCCTGTCGATTACCGTAAAGCCTCGACAACATCTGTCAATCATTCCAATTAGCAACAAGTATACAAGCTGCCATGGGTTTCCTAGACCGACCTAGTTTCTTCTGAATTTTTTTGGACCTCCAAGTCAGAGAGACTCAAAGCGTTTCTCACCGCTGAACATCAAGATGTCCCGGCGTCTGTGAGTCTCTTGATTACGTCCCTTGTCGGCGGCTTAACTCAGAGTGTTTCAGAGCTGGACTAGCGATAGCGATCTCATATCAACAAGTGTCGGACACTTGTTCGTACGGAGTCCATCGTTATTCTCCGTTTCGTTACGTAACTTCACCTGGCCAGTGGAGAAATATGTCTGGACTTAGCATTCAGATTTATTGCTTGTTACGCTTCGGCGTCTGAATCCGGTGGACTAACTTAAATTTTCTAATTCTTCTTAAGTTTCCTTTGTCATCCTACCTCAACTTATTCTTCCTCTCGTGTTCGTCATATTCCTCTTCTATTGCCTGCATCAGTACCACTATTACATAGGCTGCGGTTGATATTTTGTTCATATTTTTTCGACACTTCTTTCAAATAAACTTAAACAGCTTTGTTCTTTGTGTCATGACATGGATAACAGTCAACAACGGAATTGATATGATGCACTGTGGAAAGAAGATTAAGGAAGGACATAATCGCCTACGCCACCCAGTATAGCACTTAATGATGATGATGATTATGATGATGATGATGATGAGCTTTATTCTTTTTTTCCTCTGTTTATAACTATTGTTTGTCTATTGATGTGCTAATTGTCACCACTTTGTTAACTTCTTACCTTTCCTTACTGGTGTCAAGTTCTTAAGGATTGATTCTGTTTTTGGCTATATTTCCTGATCACTTTCAATCAAAAACACTGGATATTTACCTATGTATGCTTTAATTTCCCTTTGTTGTGTAGTCCTTACATTAAATTATTTGTTTGAAAACTATTCGCGTATAAATATATATAGATAACTTGATAATTAACATGCCTGATGTATGTCGTCGCTGGTAGTTTCGGACATAGATCAATGGTTATTCGTGATTTTTCCCGTCTAGGAACTGAATTTTGCGTGTTAATCCATTTTTCCCTTGCAGCCTTATGCACAGGGCTCTTTCGCCGCACAGACAGATAACTCCGACTTCGGAGGTACTCATATTTTTCCTGTCGATTTGTAATTGACGTTTCAAGGCTGGCCTTGCTGCTGTGACCAGAAGTGATTACCGCAGAGAGACATCACAATTAAAACTCCCAACTGGTGCAGCCGGGACCGGGACCTTTGAACTCACAACCTTTCTGTCTCGAGACCGGCGTCTTGCCTCGAGACCAACCCGTCCCCCAGCCTTGTTTGAGTACTTGTGTACATTTAATTTCTTACGTTGAACTCTTCATTTACTTATAAGAGCAACACAAATAATACTCTATTTTTTGGCGCTTTATTTTATCTAAAATAATAATATAAATAAAGATAGATATAATATTATTAGTAAGGCCTATGTTCAGTTTTTCTATTGATAGATAGTTGTAACTAAACTAGTACAGAACATCTAAACCAGAAAAACAGGTTTAGATGCAGATATTGCCAGGTGTAAATAGAAATGAACCTTCAAAATATATGCATGTAGTCTGTAGAAGCCTTTAAGTCTCAGCGGGTTCCAGAAAAAGTATTAAATACCGTCAGGAAAGTTAATTTAAAAAGTATTTGAGAGAACACAAAGTTGACAAGAAGATAGAAACAATTACGATTTATTATTTTCCCAAACAGGCGAACCTTTGTAGAAAGAAAAGAAGGTAACGATAAAATGGTTAAATTAAATTCATTTAAAATTACTTTAAATTAGGGGCATAGAGATTGGTCTTTCAATAATAATTTATCTTTTATATAAACGAATATATCATTTAAAGAATAATTACCATGAGGGCGGTCTTTTCTCTTTGAATTGTAGCATCGCTTTTCTTGTCCGGAGTTCTCACCGCATCATAGTAGTTCATGACAGCATTATCCAACTTTTCTTTCTGTTTCCTATCTTTATCTTTGAACTTAGTGACAGCTTTAGTCACAGTTGATAAAAATGAATTCCTCATGTTGAGCATCCAAATGTCATCAGAAACGTTTCATTCGAGAAGGTGCTACTTTTGCTGCCGTGCCTCACGCCTTTTGTAAAAATCTACCCAACGTGAAGAAGGGCACCTAGAATAAAAGTATTTAACTTGAGTGTTTAATAAACTTCCAACATATTAATACATGTTTCAGACTTTTTAATTTATTATATATGAGTAGTGCCATTAATATATTGTGATTGCTAAAATCCAGACAAAAGTGTTTTCAGTTGGTAAAAAAAAGTATCTCACAAAATGGACAATGTGTAATCATAGATAACTTGTAACATAAGCTGATTATGTCAAAACTATGCAACAGAACGACATTATTTTGTGACAAGGTTTAGCATTTTATAATTGGGAGTATCAAATGGACATTTCTGATTAGTTAAGCAATTATTATTTCATGAATTGGTATAGCAAAAGTTTTTAATAACTGACAAAAATCAAACACTAATTCATGACTGAGTACATAAACAAACCGTATCACATGACTGAGTAAATAAACAAACCATATTACATGACTGAGTACATAAACAAACCGCATTACATGACTGATTGAGCATAGCAAACACTCTATCATAGCGAACACAGCAAAATAAAAACATTGCTTAACTTACAGTTTAACATATGCGTATTTTCTGTAATTTCATAAAAATCTCCACCTCAATGTACAAGTGTACAAGTCTGTTTATAAAATTTATTATTTTGAACATATGAATTCTATTGATAATGTATATTCAAGAAACATATTTGTGTATTAAATTAAAAATAAATATTTTCATCTTTCTAAATATTATTATTGCAGACATTGCTTTTTTTTTTTTTTAATAAGGCGCAGCTATTTTCCTTTGGCATTAATAACTGTCAGCTGATGAAAACGAAAACCTTGCTAGTTGTTATTTTTTTTTTTCAATAAAATCATCTTTATGATCACTTTCACTATTTTTGTAACAGCACAAACGAGTCTGGCAGCAATAAATCAAGCAATGAACTCATAATGATTTACAAATAAAATTTATGCCAAAACTCACTGATCCAAAAGGTTGCGAAATAATGATGCTTGTTGAATGCAGGTCTTTGATTGGTTCGATGTTGTAGTGGTTCTTAAAATGTGCGTCATCTGAGACGCGTTGCTAAATGTTGAAAGCAAAGGTTTACAGTCCATGTTTGTACCTTGGCCAGATAATAATAATTGTGATATCCTTTTGATTTATGCGAATTTTAAGATTGTTGAATTGATACCGATGACGAATATCTAAACAGTGGATATCATTGAATAAAAACATCAGTAGCACATCGAGCTAACTGTATTAAGTATTTTACACTTTAGAAGCATCAGGGGTAAAGATAAATATCGGACAATTACCCGAAGAGTTAAGAAAAGTATATTAGTTAAAGTAAGTAAAGTTATTGACACAGTGTGGTAGTAGTGCCCACAACTTATGGTAAAGGTAAATTACGAGTCTTCAATCGGCGTCTTAACACGCGAGTTTTCACCCATATTTGCTCGACCGCCTATCAAGAAGTGTTCGGATACTTCTGGATTGAGTCGTTTCAGCATCGAAACTCACGATGCGAGACGACATTCCTCACCTTCCCAGAGTAATACACTGGTACCCATTTCTGCCAGCGACTGGGTCGACTGCGGGGGGTATTTTATTTTTCTAACCACGAGTACAACCGTGTTCGATTCCCGCAGGAAATAGTGGTACATTTATGAACGCTGTGATCAGTCGTCCCATTTTTAGAGTCAGAATATCTATCTTCTCAACACATTCCCCCGTTTCTCAGACAGAAAAAAAAGAGGAAAAATGGATACGCCGAATGAAAAGAAAAATAGTTTAGCGGTCAACAGAAATTATAATCATCAGGTAAGACGTTTTTGTCTTTTTTTAATCCCCAGGGGAAAGTCAAAGAGGAAGAGCAAGGAATTCTTGGAGAAGACAGATAGAAGCAGAGATGAAGATGATGGGGAAGACATGGAATGATCTTAAAATAATGGCAAAAAAACAAAGCGACTTAATAAGTGTTTGTTGAAGAACCATGCTCCACAGGGAGCTAAAAAGGTAGAAGATGAAGACACGAAAATTCGACCACCTGATTTGCTGACAAGCACGTTAGCCATTTCGTCATCGCAAATTCAAAGTACACGTCCATTCCAGGTTAACTTCCAAGAATATAAAAAATTGAATTATACTACAGTAATGAATATAAAAAATGGAATTATATTACAGTAATGAATATAAAAATGGAATTATACCACAATAATGAATATTAAAAAATGGAATTATACTACAGTAATGAATACAAAAAATGGAATTATACTACAGTAATGAATATAAAAATTGAATTATACTACATTAATGAATCTAAAAAATTGAATTATACTACAGTAATGAATATAAAAAATGGAATTATACTACAGTAATGAATATAAAAATGGAATTATACCACAGTAATGAATATAAAAAAATGGAATTATACTACAGTAATGAATACAAAAAATGGAATTATACTACAGTAATGAATATAAAAATTGAATTATACTACAGTAATGAATATAAAAAATGGAATTATACTACAGTAATGAATATAAAAATTGAATTATACTACAGTAATGAACATAAACAATGGAATTATACTACAGTAATGAATACAAAAAATGGAATCATACCACAGTAATGAATATAAAAATTGAATTATACTACAGTAATGAATATAAACCATGGAATTCTAGAATTAATATAAACCAATTCTAGACAAATCTGGATTAATGCTAACAACAAGCGCAGACATAAAAGCCCGTTGGGCGGAACACTTCAAAGAAATTCTTAACCGTCCACTACCTCACAGTTTAATAGATTTTGAAGCTGAAACACCAGCAGCAGAATTAGATGTAAATTTAGATGACTTCACCTTGAGTGAAATAGAAACCACCTTAAAGCTAATGACCAATAACAAGGCTGCTGGAGAGGATAAGTTAACAGCTGAGATCCTCAAGGCAATTGATAGCCATAATTTAATACATCTCCAAAAAATGTTCAACATCATTTGGAAAACAGAGAAGACGCCTCATAAATGGAAAAAAGGAATCATTGTTAAGATCCCAAAAAAGGGCAATCTTAGAGATTGTAACAATTGGAGAGGCGTGACACTTTTGTCAGTTGCCTCAAAATTATTCTGTAAAATCATCCTAAATAGAATAAAGGATTCAATAGATACAGTAATGCGTGAAGAACAGGCTGGGTTTAGAAAAGGGAGAAGCTGTCTTGACCACATTTTCACTCTACGACTTATATTGGAGGAACACATTGAAAAGCAAAAACCTTTTGTACTTAACTTCATCGACTTCAAAAAAGCATTTGATAGTATTCATAGAGATTCTTTGTGGAAAATTCTGAAGCAATATGGCTTACCATCAAAAATCATAAATATTATCAAAGACATGTATGATGGTTACACATGTGCAGTTCGAACAGAGGAAGGACTGAGCGAATGTTTCCCAATAGAAACTGGGGTTAAACAAGGATGTATTTTATCGCCCTTGTTATTTGGAATTGTTATGGACTTCATAATGAAGAAATGCTGCACTGGTAATAAAGGCATCGAATGGATACAAGGAGACCATTTGGAGGACCTGGACTTTGCTGATGACATAGTTCTCATCAGCAATCAGATAAAAACGATGCAGGAAAACACAAATGAACTATCATCAATAGCCAGCAAAATTGGGCTTGAGGTCAATCATGAAAAGACTAAAGTCATGAAAAGTTTAATTCCAACAAGTGACAAAATATACATGGAAAACAAACCAGTAGAAGAGATCGATCACTTCATCTATCTTGGAAGTCACATTGATCGAGAAGGGGATACGAGCAAAGAAATTAGAATCAGACTGGCTAAAGCAGCAATGTCTTTCAGAAGCCTTGAAAAGTTGTGGAAATCAAAACTCATTAGCACAAACACAAAACTTAGGCTATTCAAATCAAATGTACTATCAACCCTTACGTATGCGTGTGAAAGCTGGAAAACAACAAGAGATATAGAAACAAAGTTGAACGCATTCGAAAATAAATGTCTAAGGAAAATACTTGGTATAGAATGGAACGAATTCAAAACAAACGAGGAAATTAGAGAAATCGCCAATCAACCACTAATATCTTCAGTAATAAAGAAAAGACGATGGTCATACGTTGGACATGTGATGAGAAGAGATAATAATCGAATAGCAAAGCAAGCCCTCATATGGGAAAGAACAGGTAAAAGAAAAAGAGGAAGACCCAGGGAGACACTGAGAAGAACATTGATGAGAGAGGCAAGAGCAGCAGGAATCGGCTCCCTCAATGAGATAGAACTGCTTGCACAGAACAGAGACAGATGGCGAGATTTGATAAAATATCTTTAAAAGAAAACTGCTAGAACAAAAATTCATATAGGAGAAGGTGTATCTTGGTCTAAGCCCTATGGGCCGGTTACGGCTCGAAAGGTCAATAGAATGAATATAAAAAATTCGTGACAAAAACCTTGCACTCTAAACAGCATTGTCCTTTACTCTAACGACAAACACACTATAGTAGATTTACAGGTTATAATGCTGCAAAGTTGAGCAAGTTACTTCAACGACGAGAGTCCTAGATCTTGAGCATCTCCCCCTATTTAGTAGTTACGCCACTGTCTAATGGACATGCCTCGCTAGCAGTTGTGGCAGGCAGTTTATTGAAGATATACATTAACACTTCATTCAAAAGTTTTCTCTTTTTAATCGTCAACTTTCATCACAAACGGAACTTGATAATACCCTACTTGTGTTTCACTCTAAATGAGCAATTTCTAGTATATTGCATTGCCACTTTTAGACTGTTATCCTGTCCTGAAATTGTAGACTGGGGCGTGGTAGAGAGATCAATGTTTATAGAGTGTTACGTATACATGGAAAGATTATCATCATACTTGTACTGTTCCCATGTTGACAAAGCAAATTTGTCCACCATAGAAAAGCAATAACGAATGTCTCTACAATAGGATTGCCTAATTATCTTTTCATGTTGACAATTTCCTCAAATATTGTATGTGCTTTTTCTCCCAAACAAAATTAGTAGACGTGATTTACTTAAATAAAAGCAGTAGCTTCATTTAATGAAAGCTATTTTTTAAATTATATATATATATATATATATGTTAGTGTGTGTGTGTCATCATCATCATCATCATGTGCCATACCGATTGGCGTAGGCGATCATGTCCTTCCACAATCTTCTATCTTAAGTGCATCGTATCAGTTCTGTTGTTGACTGTTTTCTATGCCAAGCCACCAAGCTATCCAGTATTTTCTCTTTTTGTCGTCCACGATCTCTTTTTCCTTTTATTTTGCCAGTTGTAACCAAGTATTCCAACTTTCCTCTTCTCATGGTGTGCCCGAAAAATATCAATCGTTTCTTTCCGAGGTTTTTTATGAGATCCCTTTTTTGTGTTGGCCTCTTTCAGAATTTCCTCATTGGTCTTTTTAGTTGTCCAGGAAACTTTCAACATTCTTCTGAGAAATCCCATCTCTGTGACCTCTAATCGTCTCTTCATTTGTTTGTCTACTGTCCATGATTCGCTTCCACGGGTCAGAATTGGTTCTGTATAGCAGTGATGAACTCTCTTTTTTTCACTTCTATTGAAATAGATTTGTTGTTGTTCTTCTTCTTCAATCTTTCCTCCATTGCCGTTGGCGTCTAAGGGAGACAATCTGCGATTCTTTGCTCTTCTGTTGGCCTCTTCTGGTGTTAACCCTCCTAGTAACTCTAGTATTCCCTTTATTCATCTCTTTCTCGGTCTTCCTCTTAATCTTACGTTTTCGTAGCGTTTGTTTATGGCTCTTTGAGTCATTGTTAGTTCTTTGTGTCTTGTTATGTGGCGGAACCAATTTATGTTATGTTTCTTTATAGATTTGTTCCATAATATATTTTTCATTTTCTGAAATGCTATTTTGGCCTGAGCTACTTTTATTTTTATTTCTGTGGTGCATCCTCCATCCGATGTTATCATTGTGCCCAAGTATTTGACGCGTTGCACTTGTTTCAGATTTGTTCTGTTTATTTTTATGCCGCATGATGGTGATCATTGTTTCTTTGATATGACCATTATTTCTGTTTTCTTGCTATTTTAGACTGAGACCTGTTTTGTTGCTTTCTTGTACGATTATGTCTATGATTTCTTGTAGTTCATTCTCTTTCTCTGCTCACAAGACTGTGTCATAATGTTCAAGTTTTCAAGTTGTGACCGTTGACTTCAATTCCTTTTTTGTCTACTATTGATCTCATAATATGTTCGCTGTAAAGTGAAAAGAAATCCAGCGACAGAACACAGCCTTGTATGTCTCCTTGTTTTATATATTGGAATTATCCTGTTTGGTTGTTAATTCGTATAGCTGTTGTTTGTTGCCAATACATGTTTTTTTTATGATTCGCAGATCCTTGCCATTAATGTTAAATTTCTCCTGCATGTTGATTATTTTCACATGCTTTACTTTGTCAAATGCTTTTGTGTAGTCTATAAAGCACATATATAGATCTTTGTATGGAAAACAGTCAACAATAGAACTGATACGATGCACTGTAATTAGAAGATTGTGGAAGAACATGATCGCCTACGCCAACAGGTAAGGCACATGATAATAATGATGATAATGATGATAATGATCAAAGAATGAAGGACAGGCACAAAATATTGTTAAGAATCAGCGGAATGCGAAAGAAAAATTTAAAGAACTAACGATAAAATTTTATTGTGACGTCGAAATAACACAGCTAAAGTCACAGTAAGCAGCATTGTTCAATGCAAACATTTTGGACACAGTGCATTTATCGCAATTTCTCTTTACATTTTCCGCATTTGAATATAAATTTTAACATTATAGACGTGCCTGTAAGCTGGTGGAAGTACTTAAATTGCAACATATAGGACTGATCCGGCCATGACTTCGTCAATTCACAGAGAGAGAGAGAGAGAGAGAGAGAGAGAGAGAGCCAGAGACAGCGAAAAATGGAGAAAGTTATGTCCATTGTTTATTCCCAAAATAACTCACCATATCGTAGTGGAAGGGAGCTGCGATAGCTCAGTGGTTAGTGAACTAGACTACCACGGTTCGATCCCAACTGACGGCTTCCGGGTTCACCCAGCCTTAAACGGGTACCGGATTTTTTCTGGGAAAGTAAATCAGCACGGGCGTAATACTGACCACATTACCCCAAAAATCATGTGCTGAAGGTCTGTAAAATATAGGGTCACTAACACCATATTTCCCTATACGCCACTTGGCGTGACGGGGTAACTTTACTTTTTTTTATATCGTAGTGGAAGCAACAGTTTAACCCAGCTAGTTCTTTTAGTAAAGATATAGTACGTAAAATCAATTATGGCTTCATCTATTTTAGCTAACAAATAGTACGTAAAATCAATTATGGCTTCATCTATTTTAGCTAACAAATAGTACATAAAATAAACTATAACTACAGCTATTTTAGCTAACAAAAAGGATGTAAAATAAACTGTAAGTGCAGCTATTTTAGCTAACAAATAGCATGTAAAATAAATTGTGACCAGCTATTTTAGCTAATAAATAGTATGTAAAATAAACTGTGACCAGCTATTTCAGCTAATAAATAGTAAGTAAAATAAACTGTGACTTCAGCTATACTTTTCTTCATCTCTTTCTTCCTCATTTGGTTTTCACCATCCAGGAGATAAATTACCTGCGGTCATTGACCTTTCATTGACCCCTGCAGAGGTCATGTCTACAAGAGTTCCTAATATTTATATCCACCAGTTTTTGCGTGACGTCCTTTCGCTTTATTTTGTTTGTATTAGTTTGTGTTGATTGTGCAATATCAAACAAATATCAAGTCCTCCAACACTAGAAAATACAATAAATATAGAAGATCATTGGAAACAGGTAAAAGATATATGGAAAGAGACATGCGAAAAAACACTGGGGAAAATAGAACGCCAGAATAAGACATGGATGACAGCAGAGACCCTGGATAAAATTAAAGAAAGAAAGAACAAGAAAGCAGACATAAATAAAAGTAAAACGAGAAGTAATAAAGCCAAGACACAGGAAGTTTACACAGAGGTGAACAAAGAAGTGAGAAGATGCATTAAAAGTAATAAGAGGAAATATATATATATGAACAAGCTAAAGAGGCAGAAGAAGCAGCAAATAAAGGGAATATGAAAGAACTGTACAACAGCACAAAGAAATTACGTGGAAAATACAAACAGATCAATGCTTTGATTAAAGATAAGAAAGGAAATCTGCTTAGGGGTATAAGCCTATATGGGAACAAATGGAGACATGGAAAGAGCATTTTGAAGAACTTTTGAACAGACCCGGCTCAAATAATCCTCCAGATATACTACCAGCAAAAGAAGAGTTACACGTTAACTGTGGGAAAACCAAGCAGAGAAGAAATAATGAAAGCCATCAAACTATTTAAAAATGGTAAAGCCACAGGACCAGACGAAATTCCTTCGGAAGTCATCAAAGCAGATATTAACACCTCTACCAAAAGTTACATAATCTATTAGATAAAATTTGGGAGAGGGAAGAAATACCTAAAGACTGGAAAGAAGGTTATATGATCAAACTACCAAAAAAGGAAGTTTACAGGAGTGCACAAATTATAGGGGAATTATGATACTATCAGTGCCAGGAAAAATATTAAGCAGAATCATTCTGGAGACACTAAGAGAGGCCATAGAGAAACATTTGAGAGATGAACAAGCAGGTTTTAGGAAGAACAGATCATGTGCTGATCAAATAACTACTCTACGTTAAATAGTTGAACAAAGTTTAAAACTAAAATCCCCACTTTATATTGGATTCATAGATTACGAAAAGGCATTTGATAGTTTAGACAGAAGAATGCTTTGGAAGTTGCTGAGTCATTACGAAATCCCCATAAAGTTTATTAACCTGATAAAAACAATGTATGAAGGAACGAAATATAGTGTGGTGCATGAAGGACAGATTACAGAAGCATTTGAAATAAGAACAGGAGTAAGGCTGGGATGCCTCCTGTCTCCATTTCTCTTTCTACTGGCAATAGATTGGATTATGAAAATAACTCAAAATAACAGAAATGGGATCCAGTGGTCACTGACCAAACAACTTGATGATTTAGACTTTGCTGATGACATAACTCTCCTATCACACAGCCATCAACAGATGCAGGATAAAATGAGCATACTTGATGAGAGATCACAAAAGCTGGGACTGAAGATTAATAGAGATAAGACCAACATTATGAGAATTAATACAGTTGGCAATAAACAAATAAAACTATGAGAAATACCTCTACTAGACGTACAGTCTTACATATATCTGGGCAGTAATATAGATAAAGAGGGCGGAACAGAAAATGATACCAAAATAAGGATATCAAAAGCAAGAGGAGCTTTCATTGCACTGGGAAACATATGCAAATCCAAATAAATTAGGTTAAATACAAAATAAAAATTTTCAACTCAAATGTTAAGTCGGTCTTATTCAATGGCTGTGAAACATGGACAACATCTACTAACTTCAACAAAATCTAAAAACATCAACTTTCATTGGATTGCCTAAAAAGAATGGTGCAGTTGAATGCAGTGATTTCAGAACAATAAGCCTAATGAGCCAGGTAACACAATTTTACTAAAAGTTATACAGGGAAGGATTCAGAATAAAATCAATACTGAATTAGATGAGCAACAATTTGGATTCAGGAAAAACAGTGGGACAAAAGAAACCATATTCAGCATGAGAACATTGATTTAAAAGTACACAGACGTAAACAAACCAATATATGCCTGCTTTATAGACTACACCAAAGCTTTCGATAGAATACACCATAACCAACTCATAGACTGCCTAAAGGATATAAATCTAGATGACACAGACATACGACTAATATGTAATTTGTACTGGGAGCAAACAGCAATAATAAAATATAACAAGAACTCTACACCCATGGACATAAAAAGAGGAGTAAGACAAGGATGCATCCTATCACCAAGCTTGTTCAATCTATACACTGAGCAAATCTTTAAAAACATCTCAGAGATGCCAGGCCTAAACATTAATGGAAAGATAATCAATAACCTAAGATATGCTGATGATACTGTTCTACTAGCAAAAAATCCTAAAGACCTACAACAATTGCTTAATGTGATAAACATAACAAGCAAAAAAAAAAAAAGAAAGGAAATGAATATCAAAAAGACTAAAACTATGATCATAAACAAAGAAAATTCTCAAGACCTACAATTAAATATCACAGTTGAGGGAATACATCTGGAGACAGTCCAGAGCTACAACTACCTGGGACATACTATAACCAATGATGGAAAATGTAAAATTGAAATAAACAAAAGAATAAGTATGGCAAAAAGTAATTTTAATGCCATGAAAAATATACTAACAACAAAACAAATATCAGCAGGGTTGAAACTAAGAATGGCAAAATATTACATCTTCTCAATATTCCTGTATGGTGCAGAAACATGGACATTAGACAAGAAAACAGAACAGAAAATTGAAGCCTTTGAAATGTGGATTTATAGAAGAATAGGTAGAATTGGATGGAAACAAAAGATAACAAACGATGACGTTTTAAAACAACTAAAAATTAAAAGATAACTACTAAATACAATCAAGACAAGACAAATGAAATTTTTGGGGCATGTTAAAAGACACAACAGTCTAATAAAAGTAATATTGGAAGGAAAAATACAAGGTAAAAGAGGCAGAGGCAGACCAAGACTAACATGGACGAGTAACATCAAAAGATGGACAAGTCAATCTATGACAGCCTGCACCATCAAAGCAAGAAACAGAGTAGAATGGCGATCCATGGTAGCCAACCCTCGTTGCGGAGAAGGCACTCGATGATGATGATGATGATGATGAAACATGGAGAACAACAAGATTGACAATCACGAAGATACAGACTTTCATTAATGGATGCTTACGCATAATAAAAGGATGGAAATGGCAGGACAAAATCACTAACATAGAATTATGGAAATGTACCAATCAAATACAAGTGGATAAAGAGATACAACGAAGACGATGGCGCTTGATAGGACACACACTGCGGAAGCCAACTGAGAGTATTACACAACATGCACTTTTTTGGAATCCCCAGGGGAAAGACAAAGAGGAAGAGCAAGGAATTCTTGGAGAAGACAGATAGAAGCAGAGATGAAGATGAGGGGGAAGATATGGAATGATCTTAAAAGAATGGCAAAAAGCAGAATGACTTGGAAAGTGTTTGTTGAAGACCTATGCTCTACTGAGAGCTAAAAAGGTAGAAGAAGAAAGAAAGAGTTTGTGTTGACATTGGTTTGTGTTTATTTGCTTCTGTCGTGTCAGAACATATGGCACAGATAGATTAAACAAATAGATTAAACATTTCATTTCTTACTTCTGTACACATTATACAATGAGTGTGATCTGCGGTTTCATCTATTCGTAGCAAATTTAACGTTCCATTTTATGTGGTCTTGAAATGCTAACTGTTGCCACAATCGACAAATCATTTGAATGATGAACAGCAATTCTCAT